>JASXSY010001132.1:0-419746 GCA_034509805.1 Sipha maydis
TGAACATGTAAGGGAAGATCTCCAACTAAAATTAATAGATTTGCAATGTAATACTAATTTAAAAACAAAATTTGAAACTGTTGGAATTCCTGAATTGTTTAAATACCTTGAAAACAATTATCCAAAACTGCAAAAACATTTTTGTTACATATAATCCATGTTCGGTAGCACGTATGTATGTGAACAATTATTTTATTATTTTCCCTCATGAAGTTGAATAAATCAAAAAGCCGCAATCAAATTTCCAATTTAAAATTGCAATCTGTTCTACATTTGGCATCCAGAAGTTCTTGTGCAAATATAGACAGTTTGGTACAAAATAAGAGATGTCAAGTATCAAGTGCAGCTCGAAAATAAAAAGAAACTATTATTACTACTAAACAAAAAATCAAGACACTGTACAATGTACATCTTTGTTAGAATTATAATCAATAAAATAATTAAATCTTTCCTTAATTTATTTTGTTTATTTTAGATTTATTATTAAACTGAGTAAAAAAAAGTGTTTGGCCCGCGAACCTGTGAAGTAAATATATTTGGCCCGTAGGTAATTTGAGTTTGAGACCACTGTACTAGACAGTCGTTACGTTTCGTCTTTGATTGCGTTTTTGCGTTTAAGTAGTAAATATAAAATAACTATTCTGTACTTTTCGTGACACCTATTTTTTTTTCAAAATGAATACCGTAAATGTACAAGGTAAGCATAATTAATGTACATTTCTTATATTTATAATTTCGTATACCATGATTTAACATAAAATAAAAATAAATTGTATGTAAAGTTGTAAAATTAATAAATTATGGTCTGCCAAAATAAAAGGGGGGATTAGGGGAGGCTAATTTGTTTATAGACTTATACCTTAATGTACCTTAAAGATTATTAATTCATTTTCAACTGCCAAAAAATCAAATTTTAAAAAAAATGTAGGACGATAGTAGGGCATTTCAAGCACAGCAGCAACGCCACTGAAAAACTCAAAGATTTTCAAATGCAAATGAACTTACCTCCATTAAAAGTTAAGCAAGATGTGGCTACAAGGTGGAATTCTAGTTTTATAATGATGGAAAGACTTGTAAACATTAAAGCCCCTTTATCTGCTACTATGTCAACTCTACCTCGAGCTCCAAATTATTTAAATGCGTCCGAGTGGGAGATAATATTAGATTGTACTCATATTTTAAAGAAATTTCAAATAATGACAGCGGAATTATCAAGTGAAAAGTACCCAACATTAAGTGTGGTTATACCACTTATTAGAGGTCTTCAACATATTTTAAGAAACTTGAAAACAGAAACTGATATTGGGGATGTATTTAGAAATATGTTGATGGATATAGTCAGTAGACGATTGGGTATTTTAGAAAAAAATAAAATTGTTGCAAAAGCAACTTTCTTAGACCCACGGTTTAGAAAAACTGCGTTTGGTTTACAAGAAAATGCTAGTAATGCTCAAAAATGGGTAAGCGAAGAATTAACAATGATGATCAGCACAAATACTGAAATGGAAAACGAAATTAATATAACTGAATCTACCACAGCACTCACGTTAAATAGTACTAATAATACAACTGAATCACTATGGAAGCATTTTGATAATAAAGTCGCTCAAGTCAAAACTACATCGAGTCCAAGTATAACTTCTAATTTGATAATACGTCAATATTTAGAAATGACACTTTTAGACCGTAAAAAAATCCATTGGAATTTTGGAAACAGTATAAAAACACATTTCCAGATTTGTATAATATGCAGCTGAAGTATTTGTGTATTCCAGCAACATCTGTTCCGTCTGAACGGGTGTTTTCAAAAACAGGACTGATCACCAATGATCGTAGAAATCGGCTATCACCAAAAAATTTAGATTTAATTATATTTTTAAATAGTAATCTGAATTTGTTTTAAATTTTTTTGTTCATTTTTACATTTTGTCCAGTTTTGTTAATTAAATATTAATTATTTATATACTTATTATTACGAGCTGTTATAAAGTTATTTTATTAGTTTACTATTAATTTTAATTTGGAGGATATTTAATAAATTTTATTTGAAACTTAAAATGCATTGTCAACATTTGTTGGATTTGGTAGCTATACACATTTATAATATATTTTAAGTATATAAAAAAACTAAAAGAGTTTTTTCATAATTAAGAACATACAGTATTTTAAACTAACTGATTTATTTAAAATTTAGATAATAATTATTAAATAAAAAAATTAAAACCTGTCTTTTATTATATACTTTTAATAGTAAAGCACTATTAATATATCATGGTTATTATTATTTAACTAATAATTATTTACTGGAAGTTTATTCATATTTCGAGTAATTTTTCGATTATCTCAATAAGTAATATTAGTTGATTATTCTTAATAAGAATAAATTTTATTATAAAATGGGCTCCCACATTGAATATTCGTCGGACTAGTTGTACCGATCACGAGCATTTAAAACGCGTGCATGCGCCGCACGATAAAACTTAACAGCGCTGCCTCTCGGTCGTTGCATATATAACGCTTTGGGTACGACGGCCTCTTAATGAAGTCAAATTCACAAATTAATTTTTCATAATTAAAACTCTATATATTTTATTCAGGCACCGCCACTGATATCGCTACTTTTATTAGAATTTTTTCGGTAATATGTAATAAAATAAGGTCTGTTACACTTGAGCCTCTCCAAAATGTTATACTATCATATATAATAGAATTACACAGTCATGTATATTTGTCTCATAGTATATTTATTGAGAATTGGAATGTTGTAGAATAAAACGACGATGCTCCGCTTAATATTTTTAATATTCTGTATATGTTCTGAGCATTTCAGATTAGTTTATTGTCACTCCTGAACATTTGAACGATAATACTATTT
Organism: Sipha maydis; assembly: GCA_034509805.1. Taxonomy (NCBI): domain Eukaryota; kingdom Metazoa; phylum Arthropoda; class Insecta; order Hemiptera; family Aphididae; genus Sipha; species Sipha maydis. The sequence goes on from JASXSY010001132.1 coordinate 2,876, forward strand.
GAATTGGTCAATTTGTCATAAAAATTTCCACATTTATGTATTATAATTTTATATCCAACAGAAAGGTGTGTACGAATCAATACTAATGGTATACAATCGATTTAAATATATTAAGTAAAAACTTAGTAGTAAAAACGTAGTTGTACTGCCAATAATAGATAGTGGTGTATTTCAATCTGCAGGAAAACGATAGTACTCGATAGCGTTAATTCACGGATGTATGAAAATAATTGAAATACAAACAAATTTTTATCTTTACGTCAAAATATTTATATATTACAAAATGACAGTATATTGAATAATTAGTAGTTATTCGCTATCTAGTACCATTATATTTATCACGGTGAAAAAATACGAAATAAAATATAAATTGGTACAAATGTCAGTTATAAATAATCGTGACATGAAAGGCATGAACCAAGATAAATCTTTACATTACGTGCTAAATATGACAGCGTATATTCTTAGTGTACTACGGACCCATATTATAAATTGTATACCAATGACATTATCAAAACAGAATTTGGCCACACTGATTCAGAGTCGTGTTATCTGATCACACTGGTTTAACAATATGACAACCATTGGTTAAAAACCGTTGTTGAAGGAACATACACAGTTTACGTGAGATGGTGTGTAACGTTTTAGCGGCTAACGCGTATTCTACCTATCATGTGCTCGTTAATCTCTGCTTGCAATCTTTTTATATTCTTACAATTTTATTTATGAAACATAATCTTAATATTCGTTGACTTCCATTGAATATTTCTGTCGTGTTCACTTTTGGTGGCTTGTTTGATAATTATTAATTGTTGTAACCGTAATTTTTGATTGTTGTATGCGGTTGGTATTATTTCTAATCCAAAGGAAAAATGAAAGGCGTTGGGAACGCCGTGTTGTGCCGGTCTAAAAAAGACATTGATCGACATGTGCAAGAGTTGTTTAACAAACTAAACAACAACGAACATGAGGTTTGTAGATTGATAGTTATTTATTTATGTCTAACAAGTTGTGCGTATCAAGTCGATCATATTCATACTCTAATGAAAGCAGGAAATGTGACTTGTGTAAAATTGAGTTACTATTTTTATTTTTAATGACCACCATACTTTCAAGTCTTTTTTTATTGTTTTATCATATTTTTATAAATGTATATATATATATAAATATAGTAAATTATTATTCATATTATCTATACAATTTTATGATAAAAAAAAATAGGTTCATTGCCAAATAAATTTTTTAAGTTGTTCTCATTAATGGAAAAATAATAAGGTAATAATAAGTATGAAGATGATTTATATATAATTGTCATAATTAAAAATAGGTGAATATATTAGAACCCATATCGTAAGACCTAGAAAAATAATGAGACAACTTCTAAAAAAATGTAATACTAGACTTAAAGACCATTTAGTTATCCAATTATCAATGAGTAGATAATTTAGAAGAACCTTATTTTTTTAGGAGTAGAAAATTGTAAAATTATGGCTTATAGAAACTATTAAAAAAGATTTAGTGATTGTACCAGACTACTGATTTATATTAAACCTCAAGCCAAAAAAGTAGTTTTATTATTTTTTAATTAAATTATTTATAGGTAAATTAAGATAGATAAATTGTTTTATTATTATTCTGTTCTGTAAGACATTTTTCTGTTTCTGCACTTATTGAATGATAGCCATAAAAGCATAGATCCCTATTTTCCTTTTTCACTGATTATTAGTACCCAGCAGAAAAATCTATAATCAATATAATTGCATTAAAATTATTGTAGTAGTACTCTGTAGTTTAATTAAAAAGATACTAGAGCCAAGTTTGAAAACCTGATCTTGATTGAAAATTTAATTAAACTTATGACAATGTTTTTGATGTTATTTTTCTGTTTTATTCAATTATTTGAGAAACTTAAAAATATTCCAAAACTGACTACAAGGAAATACCATTTATTTAAAGAAATCTCTCATGATTTTGATGGTCATATTAAAGTATTATCTTTTGGTGTAATTAGATTCATAAACATGTACCAAAAAAAATATAATCCCATGATGTTGCATATTTCTAATACATTCCTTATTTTACTCAAAATCTAAAATGAGTATTAACTATTTTTTTTTCTTTTTAAAACAAAATCTAGCCTTTATATAGGTACTTATGGCACATTTATCATTAGTCATCGTCTTATTAGACTAGGAACATATACTCACATTTTTGTAATTATGTAATTATTTTCATATTAATGATATCCTAGATTCAAAATTAGATTATTAATTAAATAAAACATTAACAGTATTGTTTAGATAATGTTGAACTTAATGTATTAACAAATTCATATTGTAAAGTATTCAATTTTTTTTTAATAATTGCAGAAAAAGCTTAAAGGATTAGGTATTGCTCGTATGTATTTCAAAGTTTCTGAATTTGAATTGGCAAAACAGTATGTCATTACTTTTTTGAGTGTAAATGAAAACTCACCTGAAGGACGACGTTTGCTTGGTAATTGCTTTGATAAACTTGGAAATAAAGAAAAAGCTGTTATTGAGTATCAAAAATCATTAACTTCATCGCCAAATCAACCGGAATTACTATTATCATGTAAGTTTATTAAATAATCTAAATCTGTATATTAATTATTTATATATTTACATTTTAAAATAATTCATTTAGGTTGTGAGTTAATGATTGATCCATCTGTTAAATTAAATGAAGTTCAAGCTGAAAGAATATGTAAGCAAACAGAAGATTTATACCCTTATCATCCAATAGTTTATAAACTAAAGGAACGATTATTGTCATCTAATGGTAATTGTGATCCTTCTAAAATAGAGAATTTATTGAGTGGTATGTTTATACATTTATATACGTATATTTTTTGTATTAAAAAAATTGTTATTTTATAAATTTCTAGCTGAAATATCTGTTAGACCAGATGACATGAATCTTAGAATAAAACAGTTAAAATTATATGAAAATTCAGGACGTTTGTCTGAAGCTTTTTCATATGCAATAAATATTGAAAAAACTTCTAAATTTCTAAAAGATAATGTTGAATGGTATGAAGTTGTTTCTCAGATATGTGAAGTAAGTTGCTCATGACCACTATATTTTGTTACTATTTAAATTTATATTTAAAATTAAATTAACAGGCCTATGGAAATTCAAATTCTGTAAATTGGGAATTCTATTCACGAGTATTACCTATTTTTGAGCATAATGCTTCTTTATTAATCATGGAAACAAAAACAAGCAAGCAAAGAAGTGTATCTGATTGCTATAAATCTCTTTTTAGGTATAAATTTAATTTATTTTTTTTAATAGTTTTTAACTTAAAATAATAATTTTATTTTTATTTAGACTTGATCAGGCTTTATATAAAGCTATTCAACTATCATCACCGCAGACAGAATTTTATAGAAGCCTGATACAGCATATATCAAATCAATTTTATTTTCATTTAGCTACCGTTATAATGAAATCGGCTAAAAAAGTAATAAATTTAATTTTTTGTTTTTAATTCTGTTTAATATTATATATATATAAATATTAAGTAAAAATTATGGTGTTTTATTTTTGCCGCATTTTAGGAAAATTCAATATCTTGGCATAAGAGTAACCAATTGGCTGCACCATTATTTTTAATGTCTTTAGCTCCTACAATAGATAAACAAGCATTTGAGAGTATATCCAATAAGGAATTCAGCATGGAACAAAAATCAAATGTTGTATTATGGGAATTGCAAGGTACTAAGAGGATAATTGAAAGTGGATTTGTTTTACGAGCAATGATGGTTAAAGAAGATGATAACTTTATTGACAATATTAAGTTATTATGTATTAATGACTGGAAGATTACCAATTACAAGGTATTTTTATTCACTGTAACAATGTTTAGGTATAATCATTTTTTTTTTTTTTGAAAATTGATTCATATAATATGAGTATTGGAGCATATTAATTATTATTATATTACTAGAGTATTCATTTAAATGTATTTCAAATAAAAAAAATATACATATATGTTTAACTTTATCCTAATTTATAATTAAAAATACAAGATATTTTAATAAAAATTATAAATTAGATGCATTATATACATTAGATTAAGAATTATAATATTTACATATATTTATATTATAATTATATTAAAATATTTAATTGGTAAACGATTATTGATTGAATTACATTTAATGTTAAATTTAATTAATTATTTTTAGTGATTTATGATACTTAATTTAATTTTCATATATATTTTTATAATATATAAATTCAATGAACTAATTTTTGAAATAGTCTCATTGTCTTCATTCTAGTCACATATATAGTATATAACAGAGATCAGCACGTGCTTAGTCTGTGCCGGTACATAATTTAAATATTACAGGTTAGTTATACGTGGGATTATAATATTATTCATTAAGTCGGGTCGGTCAAATATAAATCTAATTATTTTAATTGATAATACTATATGATCGGTGTTCGCAAAAATTAATCTCAACTTTATAAATAATTTTTTTACATCACTACTTACTTGCTTTATGATAATAGTCAATAGTCATTGTCAGTATTATACATTAATTTTTTTTTACAACTTAAAATTGTTTAGCAATAGTTACGAGCAAGTTCTTAAACTGATGGCATAGGTATTTCACAAATAATAATACAAAATGTGTATACTGTATATATTACTAGACTTTATGCTATTTATAAATATATCATTGACAACAATTAATTATACCATTTCAACTTGGTTACTGGACAGTGCCAGTAGTATATTTCACATTTTATCTTTATTGTTGTGCAATTATGTTTTTCATTTAGTAATTATAAATTGATTTCTGTGTTTTAATTTTTTCTATTATTATAATAGTTAGTAGTACACATAAGAAATTGATAAGTTTAAAATATATTTATATTTTAATAAAATGTAGTACATTTTTCTTTATAATATATTTATTGTTTTTATGAAATGTTTTTGTCTAATTGTCAATACTGAAAGAAAATAAAGTCGATGCATATTTTTATTTTCAAACGAGCATGGTTGGGTTGGACTTAAAAAAAAAAAAATTACAAGGTTAGGTTAGACATAAAAAAAATAAATAAGGGCCGGGCCTGGGCGGTGACCGTTATCTGTATCAGATATCTGTAGTATATTATATGGTTTTATAATTTTTAAATATTAAACCCTACTAGTATATATATAATCTAATTTTATATAAATGTTGCATAAAAAAATTTAGCCTCGCAACTTATATAATTATTCAATTAATTTAATAGTGAATTTTTCAGAATAGAAGAATGTTTAATAAAAATCTACGTATATTTTAATGAATTATATCATGTGTGTAAGAGAATAAATTGAGTTTAGTTAGATAAAATTGACTAATTTTTTTTTTTTTGATATAAAATATAATATATGATGTGATTGATGGACTTTCAAACAAACTACTTAATCGATTTTGATGAAATTTGGTATAGAGATAGATTAGACCATGGACAAAAACATAGGCTACTTTTTGTTGCAAATAAAAGGAATGGGCAGTTCTTTTATTGTTATAATAAATAACATTTGATAAAACAAAAAGGAATCCAATCATTACACACCTCAGTGTATATTTAGAAACTATTGAACGTGTCTATTATACTGAAAATAATTTCGAAGAGTAATTATCTTTTCTTCCATAAATTATACTGCTTTTTTGATCTCTGAACAAAATATTAATTTGTTAGAAAACTCACAGTTCAAAAAATCAGGACAAGTAAGAGTTATGTACAAGTATCTGGAAAAAAGCGTAGTAAACATCTGGGACAAGAAATATTGAGAACAGGAGTACTGTGTGAACAGCACAATTTTGAACACAAGATATATAGAGACTGCAAACTAGTTGCAAATTAACAATGTGCATCATTTGTTTATTTTACATTTGAATATGCATCAGACATTAATTACTTAGTTGATTAAAAATTACTCATGAAATTCAGAGAAATTTATTTAATAAAAGTCAAAAAATATTTTTTTAGATAAAACTGGTTTCTATTAATTCTATATTACACATTGGATATTTTTATTTTCCACATAAAGATCAAATATAATAATTAAATAAAAAACTTTGATTATACTTTATTTTTTCAGTTAGGAAGATAAATATGTAAACAATATTTTTAATTCAGATAATTATATATTTTACTTTATTTCTACTTTTTCATTTGTTTAAAGTAGAAATGTCTGTAATTTACTAATTAAAATTTTTTTTGTTGTCATAGAAAATATTTAATGGTCCAGAATATGCTGAAGGAGTGCCAACTTCATTATTTATTCATTATTCTCCTGACAAATTAGTTTATAATATTCCAGAATTAATACAGTATGCGGTACCAAAACATAGTAAGTTGACTTATTAATTATTGCTATTAAATTACTCAAGAAAATGAAGGAACATGATATTATAATTTTAAGTGTTGGCATTTGAAATGAGTTATCCTGGTTCATTGCATCATTTAGTTTGGTACGGAATACAACTATTAGAAAGTGATAATAAAGGATGTGGTATTAGATTAACTAAAGATACAGTATTTCCCGTTGGATTTGGATGTAAAAGTTATAAAGAATTACCAGTGGCTACTAATTCATTAGCATCTGCCAACATTGAATCAATATGTCAAATAGATATGAACACATTTTTGTATGCTACAGGTAAGTTATTAGATATAATAAGTCATTATATTAAGGGGATTGTAAATTGTAAATCTATTTTCCATCTTAATAACATATAAAACTATTGATACCCTAAATCTTCTTACCGTCATTTTAATCATAATAATTAGAGATTTCTGATAAGAAATGTTAGTATCATTAGGGGAGTAATTTTACGAATTTTCCTAGTTTCTATAATAATTGTGATAAACTAATGAAAAGTTACAACAAAATTCATGGCATATCAGTTTATAACAAAATACATTTATTTTTTATTTTTTATCACATTCAATAAAATATAATAATAGACATGCAATTTTTGCATAATGTTTATGTCACAGCTTTTTATTGATAATATAATTATAATCTTAAAGAATTTTTTGAAATGTTTTGTAGCTTTTTAAAAAATTATGTAAAATAATTGTTTGACATAAAGTTACAAAAATTTAACAAAAAGTTCCTTGTACACTTATATTATTATTAAGAAAAAGTAAAGACATTATTAATCAATACATTTTTACAAAATGATAAAAAGTACGAAAATCCTTAACATTTTTTTATTTAGTGCTTAAAATTGGTTACTAGATATTTGCATATGATTTTCATTGTATTTGATTTATGATTTATTATGTGTTTATTTTATATTTCATTTTTAAACAAAAAAATATTGGAAAGTTGCAAAACTGATTAATAAGTAAACAAAAATAAATGTTTACAATATTGGTTATTTTAGGGAATTTTCATAAATCATAATTAGTTATTAGTTATTCAGTTAAAGACATTTAATATTACTTAATTATTTTAATGAAGTTTATGAGCACTTGAATAATCCTAAAGAAATGTTATAGGATTTTTTTTTTTTTTTTGTAAAAGCCACAGAACATTATATGTTCTAAGTACCTTTCATTAAAAAAATTAGTTCTATTACAACTTTATTAATTTATTAATCATCTTTAGTAGTATAAACTGATCCACCTAATTTTTTTTTCAATTAGAATTGAATTTTTGAGAGCTATGGTACATTGGTTACAAATTTAAAAGATCAATCATCATCAATACTATTCATATAACCTTAGATCAGTTACGATTGTGGAATCTCACATAATATAGAGTTGTGTTTGTTTTCTTTTTTGAGATAAGTAAAATTAGTATTGCAAATATGACTTGCAAATATAATAACTTGAATATTCCTGTTATGAATGACGATATTAAATTTTTTTAAATGTTTTAAATATAATTTGTAGTTATTGTAAATTATATGATAATAATTATGTTAAGACATTAGCTGTGTATAAATATTTTTTTTTATATTATACTGCAATCTGTAATATTACTTTAGTTTTTAGTGTGGCTTCATTTCTTGATAATCAATCCCAAAGAAGTGATCCAAAAGCACCACAAACATTGCCGTCTAATATTACAGATCAGTTAACAACATCAGAACAAGAGAACTGGTAAGCATTTTTGTATGGAACACAATCTTGCATTTAAAAGATTCTGAAAGTAATTTATTAATTTCTATAATTGATAATATTTATTTTAACTATTAATTTCTACTAATGTATAACAAAACTGAATATCATAATCAATGAAAGTATAAAATTTTATTGTTGTTTAAATCATGTTCAAATTTTTATAATTTGAGAAACTATGTGTCTATTTTCAAGTATTTAATTATTTATTATTATTTTGAATAGTAGTTAATTTTATAATAAAAATTGCATTTTTAGGTGGAAATCAATGCATAAAATTTATATGAAAAATGTGGATGTTAAACATGTATCACAGTTAAGAAAAGCAGCTATTCAAGGTTTAGAATCAATTAGGTTGATAGGAAATCATGGAATTGATGTACAATTAATGGTATATTTGGCCAAAAACTTTGCTAGTCAGGTAATAAATTGAATATTTAACTTTTAACTATGATGGTGATTATATTAAAGTCTTTTTGGAATGCATTTCTATTCTTGCTTATAAAATGCAAATAGTTTTAAGTATTTTTATAAGAATTGGATTTATTGGATTTAAATTAAAGTAAACATTTACTAAAAAAAATACATTTTAGATATTAAAGTGATTATTATACCCATTTGTATGTGATTTATAGTTTAAAAATGTATATATAGTATATACCACTTACAGCTTATATACAATTTTAAAATAGTTAACCCAAATACAACAATAAAAAATTAATTTAATATCTTTTGAAATTCTAAGTGTGATTGTTCCAATCATTCACATTGATCATAAGTTTTTTTTTTTTTAAGGCTAATAAAATAATGGATAACTTTCTATTGAAAAGAGGGCTAGAAAAAAGAGCTGTACTCTATTGGAGAATGGCCATTCAGTTACTTGAGCGCATTAACCAACATGGGATAGAAAATCGTCCAAAAAATACATTATTTGAATTTTACAGGTTGGTTGTACCATAATACTAATAATATTTATATTCAGTAGTATAAATTTGATGATTATTTTTTGTATTTTTCTTTTCAGAAAAAATTTAACAGCTGAAGAAGTAAATGAGTATTTGGAAGAAGGTAGATTCTATTTAGCTTGTCAATTAATGAACAATGACCAAAATGAAGAAGCAATTGAAGCATTTAAAAAATTAAAATCACCATATGCATCTTTTTATCAAGCAATGGTTAGTCAAGGACTGTTATTATTAAAATATTGTTTATTAATTAATATGTGTTTAGATTTATAAAAAAATGGTAAAAACAGAAGATAACAGTTCTTTGGGAGATACATTATCAGATGCAAATAGTGTGATATTAACTAAAGTGAAGGAATTATTGAATACTACAAAAGAACGCTTAAGAAAAAATCCTCAACACCCATTACATATGCAGCTAAAGGAAGAAATGTTGGGTTTACAATTGGATATTGAAATTAATGGGACAGTTAATAATCGTAAGCTTATATTTGAAATAAATTATTTGAATGTATTATAATTTTTTTTTTTTACTTTTGTGAACATAGAAGAAAATTTAGATTTATCTATTGATGATAATGACACAACCAACATATCTAGAAGGAATGTTTATAATAAATTTGGTGATCCTTCATTTAATAAAATTACTAGTACTCCTTTAAAATCGCTTAATTCAGTAAGTGTTTAAGTTAATGCTGTGTATAAGTATATTTTAATTTCTTACACATTACTTTTTAATTTTAGAGCCGGAAAATTTTAGATGATGAAGCTGATGTCAAAGTATTAAACGAATTAAAAGTAGCCGTACAATCACAGAATGTTCAGTGTCAAACTTTGGGATTACAATATTATAATATGATAGAGACATTACGATCAATGTCTGAAAAAGTTGATAAACTCTTTGATCATTTTAACAACACAAAGGATTCTATTTATGATAAAATTAATGAGTTATCTTGTCAGATTTCAACATCTAATTCTACGGCAACTGCTGCTCATAAACCTATGACTGATTCGGTACTTATTAAACGTATTGATAAGTTAGAAGATAATTTGGCAGAAAGAATTAATGCTATGAATGAAATAATAAAAGTCAGACATGATGATTTATATGATGTATACCCAGAAAATGAAGAAGAATTTGATAAAATAACCTTCGACCCAGTATCATGTATACAAAATTCATTTAATGACCCAACTCCTCAGATGTCTACAATAACTTTTACAGCTCCTCAACTGCCATATTCGTCCAACTTACCTTTCCAACAGTTTGGATTATTTAATCAGGTTAGTCAATGTAATTCAATGGCCCCTAATCCAAATGTTAACATCACATCGTCTGATACTTTACCTACTGGTCCTCCAGTATCACAGCCACCACTTAGTGTTATTATACCAACACATCATATTCTTAGTAGTAACATAACATCTGAAGCTCAACCATCTTATCCTTTCAAATTTAATAGTCAACTGCCTAATATCCAATCTCAGTCGGTTATAACACATAGTGTATCTCCTATTCAGTCTACATCATCTAAACCAATAAGCAATGAAGTATTGTCTGTAAAACCTTCGTCAACATTTAAAGAAAGTTTTGAAGCTTCATTAAATAAATCTAGAAACTCAGCAACAGATGATAGTTATACTGAAGAACATGATCCCATACCAGAATTTAAACCTATAATACCATTGCCTGATAAAATTGAAGAAGTTACTGGAGAAGAAAATGATATAATATTATTTGAAAGAAGAGCAAAATTATATAAATATGTTGAAAAAGGATGGAAGGAAAAAGGCATTGGTCAGTTAAAAATATTAAAAAACAATGATACAAATAAAGTAAGGTTAGTTATGAGACGAGAACAGGTGCATAAAGTTTGTGCTAATCATTTCTTATATGATAGTATGGAATTAAAACCAAAAAGTAATACAGCTGTTGTTTGGACTGCTAATGATTTTTCTGATTCTGTTAAAGTACAAGTAGAAAATTTATGTGCAAGGTTCAAGACTGTCGAAGATTGTGAAGAGTTTACACGAGTTTTCAATGAAAACAAACAACCATGTTCTCTAAATAATTCATTAGCAGATAATTCTAATACTACTGACGTTTATAACGAATCAGTTATTGAAACAAACAAAAGTACTTGTTTAAAATTATCTTTGGAAAATGAAAAATCGCTTAAACATGAATTGGGTGGTTTTACTTTTAGTGCTCCTCCTATTATAAATGAGATTGTTATACATAAAGAACAAGATAAAACCCCAGAAAAATCTAAGGGATTGTTTTCTAGTTTGAATTTTTCAACACCTGTTGAGGAAACAAGTGCATCTAACCTTAAATCTTTATTGACACCTAAAACTGTTGAAACTAAAACTGATACAAATGATTTAAAATCTTTTTCTTTTAATATGTCAAAACCAGGATTATTTTCTACTGAAAATACTCCTAAGTCTTCAGAAAAATCATTATTTTCACTCAATGAAACTAATAACAAATCGGCCATTTTTACTCCTAAATTAGATTTAACATCAGGAACATCTGCAACATCTTACTTTAGTACACTTGCTAAAAATTCACCCAACATTGGCTTTACTAACTCACCTGATTTTAAAGGATTTCCTGGTGCCGGTAGTACAATATTCAATGTTAAAACGAATCCTTCGCCTCATGCTATTATTAAATCTCCTGTAAAAGATGCCAATGATTCTTCAAATCAACCAAATGATGAATCTGAAGATTTTGTTCCTACTGCAGAATTTGCTCCTGTTATTCCTTTGCCTGAGAAAGTGGATGTGGTTACTGGTGAGGAAGGTCTTCAGATTGTATTTGAAGATCGAGCAAAGCTTCTTAGATTTGATCCGAACACTAAAGAATGGAAAGAAAAAGGAATTGGCCAGATGAAGATTTTACACAATCAAAATGATGGATATTATCAGTTGTTGATGAGAAGAGAATTAGTACATAAAATTTGCTGTAATCAAAGGTTAACTGCTGATTTAGAACTTAAACCAGTATCGTCTTCAGATAAAGCAATGTCATGGATTGGTCAAGATTTTTCTGATGGAGAATCCAAAAAAGAATTATTTGCTATTAGGTTTAAAACTGTCCCACAACTTACTGCATTCAGAGATAAATTTAATGAAGTGAAGGACAAAATTCATCAAATTAATATTTCTACTGGTAAAGATAAAGTTGTAGAAACAAAATTGAATACTGGACTAGATACCAGTGTTAACACTTTACCTAAATTAAATGACTTAGCTCAATTTAAACCTAAACCTGGCTCATGGACTTGTGATACATGTTATGTGTCAAATGATGTAAGTACTGTAAAATGTGTTGCATGTTGTACAGTAAAACCTGGAGCAGTTATTGAAGAAACGAAGGAAAATAAATCAACCCCTGGCTTTACATTTGGGAAAACATCTTTTTCGTCTATGTTTAAGTTTGGAGATAATGCTCTTAATTCACAGCCAGCGATCCCATTTGTAATGCCTACATTTGGAGCTACTTCAGAAGTATCTTTTGGTTCACTGAACACAGGTAGCAATACAAATACATTTGATGTTACAAATAAGAATTCTTTACAAAAAAAACCATTAACATGGCGAGAAGAAAGTGCTGGTCTGGTGAAATATGATTCTGATAAAAGTGATGAAGGATCTGATGAAACTGATGATAGTGATGAGTATGATGGACATAAATCTGTAGTTGAGAATGAAAATATTCAGATTGGTTTTTCAAATTGTGAGTTAATAAATATATATTTATATTAAATATATTTTTAACCTTGTTTTTAACTATTTTGTAGTTAAAATGGATAAACCTTCATTTTCAATTGATAACCCTTCAAGGATTCTTGCAGCAACTTCAAAGACATCTGAAAATCAATGTAGGTTTTTTGTAATTTTATTGTTTTGGTAGAATGATTTATTATATTAATATTGATTATTTTGAATTATTGATTTTTTAGTGGCTTATGATGTGTCAAAAGATACAACATCAAGTATTAAATCTGAAAGTGATATAGGTAAATTATAATTCTTACACAATATAGTATCTAAGTTTCCATCTTTTAAAATTAAATTATAAATATCTTACTTGTATCTTTAAAAATACTATTGAATACTTTTATGTTTACTGTTTTTATAAGTATTATCTTTATTTTTTTGTATTTTAATTTATAATTTGACAGTGGTTTTTTATCATATAATAATAGGTACTGTAAAATAGCATTTTAAATAAGATTCATCACTATGTTTTATGTAACATTAAAATTGAGATCTGGACTTCTCTTGTATTTGCATGTTTTTTTGTAATGATATACAATATTTATAATAATATATTATTATAATATATATATATATATATATATAATTTATGAAAAGACCAACTTATGAAACTTTGAACTATTTCAGGTTAAAATTAAAATATTAATTGCATATTTTCTTAATGTCAAACCACTCATTTGCATTTATTTTTTAAGCATTAGTAATAAAATAATATCTTGAACCCTATTTGTTAAAAAATAACATTAAAGATCTCTAGTTAATAGTTATAATAATTTGTTTTTTAGATAGTGTAAAGATTCTTGATGTTAAGTTGTTAAAAGATGTCATATCTCAGGATGATCAAGTACTTGCTGAAGACTTGAAACTGCCATTGTCATTTTTCCTTTACAAGTCCAAACCAAAATGTAAGGGATGTGCCGGATGTGAAAAGGATTCTGAAGAGGTAAATATTGAATTAACATATATAGTGATATATTGATGAAGTAATTTATTTCTGTAGAAAGAAGTAGATAAATATGAGATTACTTCATTGAAGACAAATAATGAACAGGTTATTTTAAAATAAGTACATTAATAAATATTAATGTTATTAATTAAAGTTAATTAATAATCAAGCACTATTACATTTCTGTTACTCTGTGCAAGATATAATATATTTTGATGAAATTGAGATTCTTTGACTTATATCATTTTTTTTTTCAATTATTTTTTTATCGAAATAACAACCAATGTACTGAACAACATGTACTGTGACCAACTTAATATTAATATTGACCATTTTGATTTGAGTTACTGTTTGTGTTATAATTTTGATTTATTTTAATGTTTTTATATGTTCTTTTATGATATTGACCATTCTTGCACCAAGCCATAGAATTATAAGGCTTATTATTAATGAATTGTACACTGTATATAATTTATGTTATTGATCTTATGATTTATTGCACCATAATAACTTTTAAGTTGAAAGTTTCTTCTTCTGGCATGTTAATTCTCTAAAAGTTGTTGCCTCTATAACTACTCTTTGACTACCTATTTCTAACTTTAACTGCTTCTCCAATCCTCATTCCCAATGTTTTTTAAATCTTCCACTACATTAATCCATCTTTTTCTAGGTTTTTTTCCTTGAAGTTATCATCCCATTGTTACTCAAACTGCTTTTTCTCATTATATGATTTACCCATTGTAACCTTTGGCCCTTAATGAAGCTTTTAATTGGTGCTATTTCCAAAATATCGTACACCTCTTTGTTATCTTTCCTCTATCAGTTCCTCATGGTTTTATCAATAATAGTTCTATATATTTTCTTTCTGTTCTTGAAACCTCAGATTTCTTTCTGTTTATTTGGTCGTTGTCCAAGCTTTGCAACCAATCAATCTTATATTAGCCACATATAATCTTGCTTTCGTTTTTCTTGATAATATTTTGAATGTAAAGAATTTTATCAGTGCGTAGAACGCTTTTTTGGTTTTATTTATCCAAATACTTATTTGCTTCGACCAGTCATTATTTGTGCTTAATGTTCCTTGCAAATATTATTAATCACTAACTTTTTTAGAGTTAAGTGCTCCAACTGATTGGAGTCCTCCTTACTCTCAATAAGTTAGATTGTTTTTGTTTAATCGGTATTTATTTCAAGATTTATTTTCTTTTCTGCTTCTTCTAACACTTAAGTTGCATTAACATTAACCATGTCTTCACAGTTAACAAAGTTAAAGAAAATACTTTATTATTGATAAGTTTGTTCTTAAATATTTCACACATATGAATATGTTCCCTCCTTAGTCTAATAAACAATTAAAAGATTTAATTAAGCAAAAAAACAAAGCACATACATCCTTTAAATTATCGAAATACCCTCTAAACCAGGGGTCGCCAACCTTTGCAAACAAGTGAGCTACATTTGAAATTTTAAGTCCCTGGCGATCGACCTCCAGGAGAATTTAGGTCTTTATTTAGGTGTAGAAAAAGATTTGTTTTATAAACAAAAAAAAAAACCAAGTCTACACTCCAAAGAACAAATATTTATTGTTTCTTCATGATAACAATAATGTGATTTTATAACTTTATAAATGCGATAACTGACATTAGTTTTCTGCAAGTTTGAGAGAATTCAGGGAAATTCCTAGAATACAATATGGCAATCCACATTATCCGATTATTTATCACGCGATCAACAGTGGTAAAATTAATTTTTACAACGATCGACCTACATTCCTAGAAAGATCGACCTGTCGATCGCGATCGACTGGTTGGCGACCCCTGCTCTAAACTAATACATTTTCTGAATTCCAAGCTAAATGCAAATTCGTATTTAAAAATTTTTATAATGATTATATTATTAATACTCAAATGAGTTTAAAATCTATTTCAAAACGATTTGGTATTTCATTAAAACTCTTAAATCTAATAAATTTCTGCCTAAAACTATTTAATATGGTAATACATTTGATACAATAATGTTTTCAGCAACTTACTTTTCCTCACTATCTACTAATAATTTACTTCTTTTTAACTATGAAATAAATCAAACAAATTGATTAAATATCTCCAATATATTTATTCCACTAATTGCTGCCTATAAGGCGTTGAGAACAATAGGCCATAATATTAAATTTTGTTTTGAAATTCTCCTAAAATATTGGTACGTCCAGTAGTTCTTCTTTTTAATTTATGCTTTTCATAGTTTTTTGGCCTTGGTTGATAATAATCCAATTGTTTTTTTGTTGTGTGTATAAACTATGATATTGTTTGCATATTTTAATATATGACTTACGTTAAGCTGTGTGGTCTACAAAGTATTTTGTTCTGTACAAATGCTGGGACTTTTTATCTACAATAAATTTGTAATAAGCTAATATAAATAAATATTCTATCAGCCAAATTTTTATATAAATTAAGGTTAATACTGGTTTTCTCTAATTCATATTTTATTTTATATATTATTCATCTTAATATTTTTGATAATTAACAATAAATTTAATTAGTTATATAAAAGTTGCTTGTTTGAGTATGGGTCAAATTGTATTTGTTATTTTAGAGTGTTAGACTCTTATTGTTGTCACTTATGATAATTGTGTAATAAAAATGTCTTAAGTATACTTCACATCTTTTTTAGCCTACTATTTTGATACGTTAAATCTTCCTGTAGCTTTTGTTAGATATGTAACATTTTGTAATTTAATTATTTGGTTTCATTAAATTTATGTTGTATGTATATATTTTTATTATTATCAAGATTTACATAGTTTTTTTTTTTATTATTATAAATTATAAATCCAAATGTAATATATACATGTTATATTATGAAATTAATTAATCATATATTTTAGTTTCTCTTTCCCAATATATTTATGTTAAATTTAATTATATGTATCTTAAATATATTATTAAAAGGCGATGAGTAACATGCTATGTAACATTTTTTCGTTTTTTATATTTTGTGGAATAACATGAAAATATTTTATAAAAACTATTTGTAAATATCTTAAAAGTAAAATGATTAATTTTGTCAAACTTTTAAGAATATTGATTCTGAATGATGTTTACAAGAAATTATAATACATTTTTTGTTTTTATTTGTTATTGTAGAATTTACGAATTACTGCATAGCATGTAATTCCCACTTGTCTCTGAATTATGTATTTATGAGATAATTAAATTATAATTGTGATACACAAATAAAATCATTATTAAGAATTTAAATCAAATTATTATTTTAATGTCATATAATGATTAAAAGTGTAATGACTTTTTTTTATTTTAGGAAATCGAAAGAGTTAAAGATAAAGAAGAAATACCAGTGAATATTTCTGCATCAAATGATTCTTTGGTCACACGACAAATTATATTTCACAATCTTTCAATCCTTCTTCATTTCTGTTTGGCAATAAGTCTTCATCTAGTATATTTGATAAATCAACATCTAATACACCTCTTTTTGGAGCTAAACCGGTTTTTGGAAACATTTCTGCTGATTCTGTTAAAACTGATGATACAAAATCAACTAATTTATTTAATTTCTCGTCAACTGCAGCTCCTAATTCATCAATATTTGGTTCATCAGAATCTCAGAATACACTCAAAGTTTATTGATTTCCAAGACTGATGATACTAAATCGAAAAATGAAAATTTATTTTCCTTCAGTCCTAAGACTGACAGTCCGTTTAAATTTGGGGTTTTGTTTAAAGATCCTAAATCAGTATTTGGACAACATTTATTTGATACTAAAGATAAGCCTGTTATTGAAAATGCTATTAATGGTATTTATAAATAAAATAAATTTAATATATGATTTGATGATAATTATTATATTATTCATAGTTAATCCGTGGGCAGGCAATAATGCCAGTCTTAATAAATCTACTGATGAGGAGAAAAATGGCGAAAAAGAAGAAATTGTTGAAGAAGAAGTGGAAAATAGTCATGATCCTCATTTTGAACCTATTATACCACTTCCAGATGCTATTGAAGTTTCCACGGGAGAAGAAAATGAAACTTTATGTAAGTAATAATAATTTACTGTTATTATTGTTTAACTAAAATACTTTTTGTTTATCTATAGTATTCTGTGAACGTTCCAAACTTTTTCGTAAAGACGGTAATGAGTATAAAGAAAGAGGGATTGGTGAAATGAAAATATTGCATCATCCTGAAAGGAATACCTATCGTCTTCTATTTAGAAGAGAAAAAGTAAATACTAAAATAAAGTTATTTTAATGATATTAATGTGTATTGTAATTTTTTACATATATAATATTAATATAATAATATATTATATAATATTTATAATTTTTTTGGTTTATCTTCTAGGTTTTTAAAGTTGTTTGTAATCATTTAATAACACCAGATATGTCGCTTCTGCCAATGAAACTTAGTAATAAGGCATTCTGCTGGGTTTGTATGAACATAACTGAGGATAATCCAGACCCACAAAAAGAGTTATTGGCTATACGCTTCAAAAATGAAGAGATTGCTTCTAAATTTAAACAAATTTTTAATGATAGTGTGTGTAAACTTAGTTCATAATAAAAGTTCTTTAATTTTAGTTAATTAAGATTAAAATTTGTTAAAAATAACATCAGTTATTATTTATATGATAGAGATTTTTTTTTTTTTTTTAATATACCCAATTTTTTTTGCTATTATAAATATGTTTATTGTGAAAAATGGTAATAAATCAAGATTGAAATTTTTTTTAAATTTTTTGAAAAATCTGATTTTTTATAATGTCTTAAAGGTTTTGTGTTAGGTATGTTTTATGTAACTATTCTTTCATTTAAAAAAAAATTATAATTGATACTTGTTTCTTGGTATATTTTATATTAAACCACAGAATACATACTATTCTTTGATAATACCATGTAATATATTTTATAATGGTCTTCAAATTTGTCTAGTACAAAATAAACATGGATGCTTAAACAAAATATATCGTACGAGCATAGTTTTACGTGTCCCAAAAACAAACTATCAATTATACTTCAAAAATATTAATTTGTCATATCTGTAATGTAGTAACTGAAACGTTTGACTTAAGGGATTCCACATAACTGCTTTTTAGAGTAAAATCCAGCGACGCGACACTACCGCGAGCTAAGTAAAAAATGAAGCGAAGCACTCGACCGTGTATATACAGAAACTTAAACATTCCCATTTAATACGTGTTAATATTTTGGTATTCTTTATTAAATTCTATAGGTCTAATAAATGAACCAAATCGTTAGAATGAGGTATCAATCGATCGAGAAAATCATAGGCTACGTGCTTTTATAATTTTCAATGGAATTGGTTGAATAATATTTTAGTTATGAGTAAAAATCTGGATATTTTAGTGATAGCCGGCTGCCGTCATATGGATGGGGTTTCTTGCGACGGCGGTGTATTTCTCCCACTACTATTCCTCTTTCCACCACTGCTGGACACATGGACGTGGTTCACTATCGGTAATCGGTGCATTCCGTAATCTGTATTTTCGTCTCGCGTTCGGCGTTCGAGCTTGTCTTTTTTTTATCTACATTATTCAATCCACGTGGTATCAACACTATACTGTTATATTATAATTTTCTTCAGTCGGCCGTCTCGACCATCATCGAAAATTTAATTATTATTATTATATTAATATAATATTATAATATGTTTATTATTATTTTCAAAAAATAGTTAAACAGTTTAAATATAATATAATAGATATAAAGATGCGAAAAAAATTTGTCTCCAAAAGCCTGAGCTTGTGGGGAGACAAAAGTTCAAAATGTTTCTTAATTAACAACAAAGTTATATTTATAACTTATATACTGTTTACAATTTTAAATACAGATAAAAATTAATAAAAAAACAAAAAATAGATGTTAATATTGTAATAAGTATTCAACTATAAGATATATAAAGACTAATTATATTATTTTCTATTCCATTTGTGACATTGTTATTTTATAAAGAATATATTTTTATATAAGTTGAAGTCATTAAATTTTTTACAATAATATAAACCTATGTATAGGGGTTTCTTTTATCGAATTCAGTATTACATTTAAAAATTCGAAAAGTATTATTTGCCATTTGGCGAGTACAATAATTATGGTTAAAATTAAATTCTTTATGATTATAGGAGTACAATTAATACAAAATTTATTTTATATACAGTTGCATACGTGTGAACAAATTGTAAGTTTTATACATAAAACCAGTATTTGTAAAGTAGGGCAGTTTGAAGGCAATTCTAATGTAATCATATCTAATGCAATTCTAAAGTAATAAATTTATCGACGATGAAAGTTTTTTAAGATGTATATTATAAGCTCCTCCCCAAGCTGAAATCCCATAACTAAAAATAGATTGAGCAAGTGCACAAAAAACCATTCTCATGGTATTTGGTAATAGGATATTCTTTAGAGATTTGAATTTATAAAAAATACTTCTAATTTTTTTATAGTTATACCAATATGATTATCCCATTTAAGTACTTATCAATAGTAACCCCAAGATATTTAATTGAGTCAACAGATTTAATATGAATACAATTCTAGAAGATCATTAACAAGGCTCGGAAGTTATAGCAAATGCATATTTTTCTTGGTTCGTCCTAGAACATCCAAAGTAAGATACAAGTATGTTTCACACTTCCCTGATGTCATACACGAAATTTTATTTTGCTATTTTTTTTGTATATTTACGGTTTTTACCGCTATTTTGCTAATTTAAGGTTTTTAGTGCTATTTTTGGGAATATTTTTACATAAATACATACTATGGAAGCTATTTTGCTAATTTGGAGTTTTAAATGCTGTTTATGGGCGTATTTTTAGATAATAAAGGAAATAAACACATATTGTTAAAAAACTAAATTACATATTAAACAGCCGTCTACGAATATGTGAACGAAAATAAATTGTATTCATCCGAAATAAATGGTCTTGACCGCTATTATCGTCGATTAAATCGGACAATTCCATTCCTTTCCAATAAATTGTTTATTTTTAAAATCGTGTTAGTCACATTATACTATCGCACTGTCATCGGATTCTTTGTATTATCTTGCTGTCATTTTAACTATGTACTAATGACTGAACACGGTAATTTTATTTAAATGTTCCGTCATCATTTAGATACATCAAGAGTTCGATTGATCGTGAATTGTTGTACATACTCTCAAATAGTACCTATAGTTCTTACATATCTACCACTATATTCTTTGAAATACATTAAAAATCTTTAAATTAAATGTATCTTAAATTGTATGTTTAAAAAAATTTGTTGACAATTTTATTTTGCATATTTTCCAATTTTTAGTGCTATTTAAAGCGCTTATATTAATATTTTTATGTGCATATTTAAGCACTAAAAATTAATTTTTTTAGTGCTATAACTTCCGAGCCCTGATCATTAATATGTACTTCCAATAAAAAGTAGAGGTCCTAGCACAGTTCCTTGTAGAACTCCGTAATTTAAAGTTTTATAATCACTAAATATATTACTTATTTTAACCCTTTGATTACGATTTGTCAAAAAAACTTTTAATTAGATTATTTGCAACACAACGAATTCCATAATTATATAGTTTTTTTAATAGTAAATTATAATCGACCGAATCAAAAGCCTTTTTTACATCAAGAAAGATACCTATTACAAAATCACCCACATCAAGTTTTTTTATGGATATTACTTACAAAATTTTGGAGCGCTTTAGATGTACCTTTATTATTTCTAAATCCAAACTGATTTTCAGAGAAAATCTGTAAAGTTTCAAGAAACTCATATAATCGTGATTTTAAACATTTTTCAAGTACTTTAGCTAACGTATAAAAAGAGATAATGGACGATAATTTGATTGTGACCATTACAATTTTCGTCTCACATTCGGCGTTCGAGCTTGCCGTGTTTTGTCTGTGAAAATGGTAACTAAACTCCAAAAGGCGCGAGCTATGAGAAAAAAAAAAATATCAGGAGTCTCATTCTGAGTACGTGATTAAAAGTTGTAATAGTACCACAGAATAGACTAAATTTAGTCTATTCTGTGATAGTACTACCATTGATTAAATATATAGTATAAGTAAATAAGTATATTTAATCAATGGTACTACTATTGAATCGTACAGTATTAACACGATACGGGAAGTAGTAAAAAGAAAAAAACCAAAATCGAAAGTTATTCCCATTTTCTGTAAATATTGAAAAATGTACTAATAGATTAGTTGGTAAATTAAAAATGCCTCTGGTTAAAAGTAGGTGTATTGCCAATAGAGTAATAAAATGGGTGTTGAACCAATTAACTAGGGTAATAAATACGACAAAGACGTTGACAATAATGTTGTAATGTGTGGTCGATTTCGGTATTCGTTTTTAAAAAACGGACCGTGTTGTTCAAACACTGTACAATGGTTTAAAATGGATAGTGTGTGTCGTTCATCAGTGTACGAACTAAAAATGTGAGAACTACACCGTACACTATACACGGATAAATAAAACCGTAGTGTGTGGCCACCTTTAGTGAACGTTCAGAACACTGGTCTATTCTGTGATGGAGGCGCGGTGCCGGACACGATCGCCAACAGCGACACTATCACTTCGGACGGAGCAGTGTGGTGGTGGCCAATAGTATTCTATGGGATAAGTAGCTTTATCTTTTATCGTTTATTTCTTATCAGTTATCACGTGTGCTTTAGCGCTAAAATAATATTTGCAAAAATAGCAATTTAAATGTTTGTGGGCTGTGTTTTTGTTAGTATTCGTTAATGTACGATTTGAATTCATAATAAAATAATTATTACAATAAGTTGTAAAGTTTGAATATTGACTAGTCCAAGCATGAGTTTGGTGTCCTTGAATGAAGGGGAAAAGGTGTACATAATTCATGGAGTAGAGGTGAGTTCAATATTTTTATAATGAATTCGTCAGTTGACAGTATTAAAATTACCTGTCCAAATTATTGTTTTAGGAAAACTTTCGATGTGATGGTCGTAGTCGACAAGACTACAGGCCATTAGAATTAGAAATGGACATTGTGAGTAACGCTAATGGGTCAGCTCGCTTACGGTTGGCCAATTCTGATATTTTAGTTTGTGTTAAAGTTGAGATTGATGCTCCTCTTCCGGAGACACCTAATGATGGCAAAATTGAGTACTTTGTTGATTGGTAACTGTACAATTGCATGTTTACTGTTATTTTTTGCAATTATACGTTTTATATTTGTTTACAGTTCAGCCAATGCTACTCCTACATTTGAGGGACGTGGTGGCGAACAATTGGCTGCTGAGCTCAGTCGTTTTCTTTTTTTAGCCCATTGTCCAGTGTTCAACTTGAGCAAGTTGTGTATCGTATCTGGACAATCATGTTGGAAATTATTTGTCGATGTCTTAATCTTAGAATGTGGTGGTAAGATTATTTTTAGATACATAAATAAGAATATTTTTATTTCATTATATTTAAAAAAGTAAATTTAAAAGCTTAATTTTTATTATTTAATCTTCATGAATTATAGATATTATTTTTGTTTCTAATATCTACAAAATTAATTGTTTTACCATTTTTACAATTATTTTTTAGTTTATTTATTTATTTCTGTAATAATTGTACAACTCTTGTATGATATTCTTTAATGATACATAATAAATTATTGTATACTTTAAAATATTACCATATTAGTAATTTGTATTAGGAAAATTGAAGTACTGATTAAGGTACAGATTGGACTGTAATATAAATTAGCTCTTTGTTCCATTAATTAGATTAAGTATTTTTTATTATTTTTAATTTCTCAATTAAATGTACTATGGGTTTAATTGTGATGGAAGTCATGGTGGCTTTATTGGTTAATATCATTAAAAATCTGTTCAATTATAAATTATATCAATTAGATTATAAAATGGTTGAATACGAAGCTTTGATTTTAATTTTCTTTTTCAAAGTTAGAACTTAAAAAAGTGCAAACCACACAATTGTAATAAAAATTTATTTTAAACTTATTCAGTTTACACTGTTATTGTATATTTATCATAAATAAACAGTTAATTTATTTATTTTTAAGGAAATCTATTTGATGCTGTGTCTTTGGCTGCTAAAGCTGCATTGTG
Source organism: Sipha maydis (assembly GCA_034509805.1). Lineage (NCBI taxonomy): Eukaryota > Metazoa > Arthropoda > Insecta > Hemiptera > Aphididae > Sipha > Sipha maydis. Next base: position 26,868 of record JASXSY010001132.1, read on the forward strand.
TAATACTAGTTTACCAAACATAGTAGGAACTTATGAGGATGGTAAAAATATTGATCTTCAAATATCTGATGATCCTTTTGATACAAAACCTTTGGATGCAAGAGATTTACCTGTTTTGGTGTCTTTGTGCAAGATTGGCAACAACTACGTAGCTGATCCAACTATAGAGGAAGAAATATGTGGTGCTGGATGTATTGTGATATCAGTCACACCCAAAGGTAAAGTGACAGCTGTTTTGAAAAAAGGAGCTGGTAGCTTTATGCCAGATACATTAAATGAAATCATTTTGGTAAGAGCATTTTATTCAATTATGTATAACTGTTATTGGTAAATATATTTTTTAATAATTTTCAGTCTGGTTCGCATATTGGAGTCTTATTGAACAAGGCACTTGAAGAAACAATTATTAAAGATATGTCCAGTAATGTGTGTAAACAACGGTTTGGTTTCCTTAAATAATTAATAAAAATAAAATGTGTTAAATATAAAATTTTGTTTAATGTAAGTAAATATTATATAATATATAATATGCATATACATTTATAAAATACAATGTTTAATGTAAACTTGTATACATTTTATAATACTGATGAATAATAAAAATAAAAGTAAATAAAAAAAAAATCTTAATGTATACACAGCAATAGGTGCAATGTTCATTGAATTTGTTTACATGGTTCAGTGCTATTAATGGAATTTTTTAAGATTGAAATATTAGGTTTTTATGATTGAATTAATATATTTTATGACATTTTTTTAAGAGTTATATTCAAAATAATGTTAGCAATTCAAGGTGGAGGTATAAAGTTGGTCGAACAATTTATCAAAAATAAATAAATTTACTAAAAACAAATTGGCTGAAATATACTAAACATTTCCTTTTTATTCAAATTAATAATATATTTATTGAAATTATTTAATGTAAATGTAAATTATTTAATGTAAATGTAAATTATTTACATGTATGATCAAACAAAATATTTTTATAAGGAGCATTGACATTTCTGAACATTAAATAATTTTAAGAAAACTAGACACTTGATGACAAATAACATAAAAATGCCATGTAAAAATAACTGAAAAAGAAAAAAACGTGAGGAAATGCAATTATTATGAACAAAACAAACAAAAATTCAATGATTTCAAAAGAAATGTAAAAATAATGGGTAAATAATAAGGTAAAAATAAATAATTGACAAGCAGATTAATCAAATTAAGGTATCCAAGCACGATGGTATGCAATTAATGCACAATTATTCCCAAATATCCTCTGCTTTTTCTTCTTTTGCGCTAACAAACAATTTTTGAATAGTGTAAGTGGTGTGCTCTAGAAAAAAAAAAAAATATATAAATTATTATAAATATAAAGTTTGTTAAACTTACTTAGTAAATTTTGGAACCACATAGGTTTGTTTTGCCAAACAACACATAAATAGTAGACTGGAATTCCTAATAAGGTAATACCGACACCCATACCAACTTCTTTAGGTCTCACATAACATGGCAATACAATCAAAAACAACGATACTACCACATATGTGATTGGGATCCAAAGGGATACCTGGATTATTTACATAAAAATTATTTAATTATAATAGTAACATGGATACACAAATAATAGATCACTAGATTATACCTTAATTGGTCTGTTAATGTTTGGACGCTTCCAACGATTCCATAATACAGATGATACCGATAACATTGTGAAGAATGCTTCAACAAAACTTGAATAGGTTATTAGCATGTCAACATTGCTAGTGAAGAGCATTAACAGAGAAAGAATGTTCTGGAATAGTAACAACAAACGACTAAATAATTAAATATGAAAACAAACATTCTTTAATCAAAGTAAACCATCAAAATTGTTCAAAAAATTAGATATACAGTGGAACCTCGATTATCTGAGGTAAAGGTGGGGAGGGAGTCATATGGATAAATAAAAATCACGGTTAATCAAAACTTTTTATAATAATGAAATGTTGAATTTTTTTATTTGATTACAACTAGAAATATCCATATATATTGTATATAACAATTATTAGGGCTTAAAATATGGAGTTATCAGATTTCGTTTTTTTTTTTTTTTTTGGTTTGAAACAATTTTTAATGATAATTAAGATGATTCGAAAAATATAATTAATAATAATCTCCAATATTGATTATCTTCATACTATTATAGTCAAAAATGCCATAAATATGTTTGTCAGTACAGTATACTATATACCATAAAATGTTCGATTATAACTATTTATGGTATATATACACTGTATAGACTGTATAAATTGTACAGTCCATACTAGTTTTTAAGTTTTCGGAAGAATGAGCATGGTTAATTGCGAACATGGATAATCGAGGTTCTACTGTATTCAAATCTGGAAGAAAGTATTATTAGACAATTAGAGAAATTTTTACTTTTGTGGATATGCGATGAACATTTTTACATCCATATAGAATATATAATGTCTTATTTTATTTTCAATAAGTAATTCATTGTAAAAAGAAGACACTTACCAAAAACACTAATGATGGAGTTGGTGTATATCTGTCTATATTTATGAAAGACAAAAATGTTGGAAAATGACCATACCGTGCTCCGACAAAGCACATTCTAAAAGTAAAAAAAATTACAAAATAGGTCAATAATATTATAATTTAAGTATATAAGTATAGTGATAATACCTAGATGAAGTCATAATGTGAACACACAGACCACCAAATGCTGACAAGGCAACCATTAGGGGCATTATCCATTCGAAGGAACCCATGGCTAAGTGTCCAAAAGTCTAAGCAAAAAACAATATTTTTATATTCTAAAAAATTTAAACTCTTATTTAATACTCAGAAAAAAAAAATAGATATTAAAACGATGCCAATAACTATTGTTCTTCATTAACTTAATAAACTTGAAAGAAAATATTTTAAATCAGTACATAAAATGATGTAAGCTTTATGTGGGTAAAGATTACGAGTAATATAAAAACAACACTTTACACTATTGCTAATCAAATAGTGGAGTCTTTTTTTTTTTTTTTAAATAATGTATAAATATTTTTATTCAACCCTTATTGTTTTCCTATACACTGCAGCGAAGGAGGGAAAAGCAAAATTACATATACTTACAACGGCAATCGCTTTGGTGGTCATCATGTCGTATGGTGTCAAAACGGCCAAGTATGCCACGTTGGCCAACACGTAGATGATGGTCACCAGCGGCATGGAAATGTAAATGGCTCTCGGTAAGTTCCTGTAAACGATATAGTTTCAATTATTATCACTGGAATTGGCAAATAATGCGGTTTTATTATGATAATCACTCGTTATTTATATACATTAGACTTACACGTATGGGTTTCTCAACTCTTCGGTCATGAAGTTCAAGTAGTTCCTAAGAAGAATGTATGAATATATATAATATTGTAAGCCATACTTGTAGGCAGTGGTCGCGCGTAACTAGGTGCAAATTACTCTCCAGGAGAATACACCCTCCCTCTCCGGCTACAAAATGCTTTACAATTGTTTTAGTATAGTCATTAATATTTTTGTGATAAAATCGTTGATCTCTTTCACATGATAACCATGTAGACATAAAATTTATTTTTCGTTTAAAATAAATAACAGTTTTCCAATAAAGTGGATTCTCGATAAATTGCGATCTATTGGCAATCCACTGCAATAGGAAAAAATGACGAATTTTTTTTAGATAATAATCGCTATTTACGCCATACAAAAGAAAAAGTCGCTTAAATGATTCGAACGACTCGTGTAAAACGTTGGACGGGTTCAAGCTTCAACCAACCTAGTTACGCATGTGCCATATTATGTAGTTGTGCATAAGTCTTACCATCCCGAGTACGAGTATATTCCGGAATAAACGGAAACTGCCAGCCTGCCGGGGTCCGTAACTGATCCTTGCCAAGGGTTCGAGAACTTTGAAAATCCGTCTAGAAATTATGGAATGACGCGGGAAGAGAAATAAGTACACGATTAGGACAAGTTTTGGGCGCGTGCACGCGGTGCGCAGTAGAGCAGGCATGTTAAACTCAAAGTATCAAGTGGGCAAAATATTTCGAATAGTTTACAACGCGAGTTCGCATAAAAATTTAACGAAAAAAATATGTCTCTTCTTCTTCTTTTGCCTCGCCTTCCTCCCAACTATTTGGGGTCGGCCACCCTTGTCCTACACCTCCACTTCACTCGGTTAATCACATCTCCTATGCACACACTGACAGCCCACATGTCATTCTCCATAGTCTCCAACCATCTCTTTTTTGGTCTTCCTCTTCCTCTTTTCCCTTCAACATCCATCTTCATAACCACTTTTACTGCATTCGTTTCCTCTCGCCTCATCACATGCCCAAACCATCTCAGCCTATTTTCTCTCATCTTGTCCACAATTGGCGCTACACCAACAATACCTCTCACGTATTCGTTTCTTATTCTATCTTCCCTTGTCACTCCACTCAACTATCTAAGCATTCTCATTTCCGCGACACTCATACATTGTTCTATTCTCTTGTTAACCGCCCAACACTCTGAACCATACAGCATAGTTGGTCTCACTACACTTTTATAAAATTTACCTTTTAGCCTCATTGGAATTCTCTTATCGCATAACACGCCCGATGCTTATCTCCATTTCATCCACCCGCACTTAATCCTATGTTTTAATGAAAAAAATATGTAAATTATTATATTATAAAATCATCAATAAAACTTACTTGATTATAGTAAATCAGAATATAAGATATAATAATGTGCATCAAGTGTAACATTCTTTAAGAATCTAAGGTAGTTGCGACATGACTTTAATATTTTAAAAGTTTTTTAATATTTATTTTTATTTTGTCCATTAATATTGTAAGTCGCGGGCCACAAAAAATTAGCCGTAGGCCACATGTGGCCCGCGGGCTGCGTGTTTGACATGCCTGCAGTAGAGGGTAATCCCGTACGAACGATGTGCGTACGAAACACTGTTAATTATTTATATTTTTCATTTACATAACTATTAGATAATTTATATATGTGTATACTGACGCAAGTACAGGTAATAACCGCCGACAACGATGATCATCACCAGCGCAGATATCTTGGTGAACATAAACACGTTTTGGACTTTAGTGGTGGCCTTGACGTTCCAGCAGTTGATAAAAGTTATGAAACCTACAAACGGCCAATGACGGACAAATAATTATTATCAATGACCGAGTGGCGAGCACAGTGCGTCATATATTATTATACAAATCACGGCAGCTGCTAGGAGCCTGACTGCCTGGTCCGGGTTGTCGCAGTCCGGGAAGAACGGTTTGATTACATAATTGGCAAACGTCAGTCCCATGATTGCGTTGGTGGTCGGCCTGTATTTAATAAAAAAAAGCAAACGAAGGGCGCGTTAACTTCGTGTTGATATCCACCACGAGTGAAGAGTGAGTGTATGGGAGAGTGGTACTCTCAGAGTGCTGTTGTTAACGGAATCTAACAGTGATTCGGGTCGAAGTTCGTGACATGTATTTAGTCATAATAAAAAAAAATCGTTTTTAAAAGGTTAAGACCAATTTTGAATGCACATAAAGTAATACCGAATGCGTGATTTGGGTATCATGCAAACATTCCTTTATATAACAAGTAGATATACAAGCAAGTCGACATAATTTCCTACTTCCTTACGCCCCATACTAAAATCTAAAATATCTAAACTCTTCATAATAAAATAATATTAATTAATGGAAACTGACGATCCAAGACATCCAAGATGAAAGACATACCGGAGATGTAAAAATATAAAAACGCATATACCATACAGGCTGATTAGTGTAAACTTTGATACCGAAAGTGGATTTAACAAATCTTCGGCCTGAAAACCAACACCGATAAAAGGTGCAGAGACGGAACCAAAGGGAGAAAGATGGGGATTCATCCCCGGACCTAAAATTTTAGAGGGTGTTATATTTATAGTATATAATCTATTATTGATTACTACTTTTATATTTTTAACTTTTTAACTGATAATGTGTTTAAAACTTAACAAGTATGATTGTATGTTAATTGTTACAAAAAATTGTAAGCAAGGGTATGTGATTATAGGTCTATGATAGGGCGTAATTTTAGCATTTTCCCCGGGCGTGAAAATGTATAGTTCGGCCTCTGACTAGGTGTGGTTAGGTGTTCATTCGTTAAACTTCAAAAATCAAACGTATCAATGGCGCCGTACTGAGAGTTAACGATCATAATACTGTCAACATTATGCAGTCATATTTTTGAAAACAAAATAAGTAATAACAATTATAATCAGACTTGTTGCGCCATAAAAATTGTGGTAACATTGAACAAAGACCCGATGTTACATTTTAAAATTATAAAAGGTAAGTTATTAAAATCTAAATGTTCAAATAATTTCTAAGTCAGGCCTGGACCGTAGCTTCGTCTATATATGTCGATCCTACAAGTGGCACATATCAAGATAATGTAGTTATATATACGCACACAAATACGAGCATGGCGTCCCACAAGAAAAGGAAAGCCGGCAGTGGACCATATCCTTCGAACAGGTATGTGTAGTCTCCGCCCGACCGCGGTATGGACGTACCAAGTTCGGCATAACATAATGCACCAATCATAGAAAGCATACCACACATGAACCACATGGTCAGACTCAGGCCGACCGATCCGGCTTCGTTCATCACTCCCGAAGGTGAGATGAATATACCTGAAAAAAGAAAGTTTGTTAATAACAATTTTATGACAGTGGTCCTTTATTTATTTTATTATAATAATTAATATTTTTTTTTTTGTTATTGAAAAAAAATGAAATAAATTCATATTTAGATATTTTATGGGTACTTGATGTCACAACACAAATATAATATACTGTATAATTTTTTGTAGTTATCGATTAATGTATAAGAATAAAATTCCTAGGTAACGTAGTTTTAGCATATCTGGTTTAATTTTCAGATAACTTGATTAATTGCAATTGGAATTTTTGTTACCTGACAATTACCTACAACTTTCAAATAATTTTAAAATCTCTTTATTAATCTAGGGCTGAGAAAAACCATGTTAAAAATTAAAAATAAAACTGTTTACGAGAGAAAAAATTGGATTGTAAGAATTATTTTGATTTTCAAATTAAATATTTAATCTATACTTAGATATTTGTAAATATCATTTTTTACGTTACTATATTAGTTTAATGTATTAATGAACTTTAATTTAACATTTTATCCAAACGAAAAATACATTCAGTAGTTTTGGGGAAGGTAGTATACTTGTACTAAGTAGCTAAATTTTAAATTTAAAAAAATTTTAACTCAAATAAGAGATGACACTATAATTTAAATATATATACTTTACTTCATGTACAGAAATTATCAAAATGTCGAAGTGGTAATTAATTATATTTTGTTTGCGTACAAATGTCAACAAAATATGGGTTTGGATATTCATACGCTAGAAATCGTTTGGATATATTTTCGGATACTGAATTCATGGTTTTAAGATTTTTTTTTGTGTGATGAGTTTAATAAAAAGTGTATAAATGAAATTAAAAAAAAAATAAAATATGTGTATAATTAAATATAATATCATTATAAAATATTGAAGTATGAATTTTAATATATACATATTTATAAAATTGCATACACGTACTTATATTAATAAGATCGATTAAAAATCAATAAAACACTATTATAACAATGTGGTTTGTAATTAAAGAATAACTGTATAATCCATATAATAAGTGGTTAAAAAATCATTGAAATCTTACAACTTTTTTTTTTTTACTTCCCCTTCAATAATATTTATTTAGTGATTTTGGATGATTGAAGGCGATTACACCTCAAGACTAAAGATAATAACGTATATTAAAAATGGAAATTATTATTTTGATGTAACTGGAAATATTTTTAACAAAAAAACAATACAAGTCTAGAGGTGGCATAGGAAAATATTACATTTAGATAAGCAAAAAGCAAAAGAGTCAGCAGTACACGTATTATTATCACTTAATAATTTTTACTACAGATGGTGATTGAAAATAAATTTGGCCATCAGGTCAATTAGTCCTTGTGACTGCAAACGTTATTTAAAATTATTAATTGGTAGTACATCACTATAAATAAAATTAATATTTCAAAAATAAAATACTACTTTATTCGACTTCGAATAAAAAATACAATAATACTATACAATTTGTGATAAATAATAATTAAGTATGCGGTAATAGATAACTAATTAAATAAGAATTGTGATTTATAATTATAATTTTTATCATATTTTTTTTAAAAAAAAAATAATGTAATGCAAACCACCATGTATACAAATACACTAAGAATTTTAAAACAATTGAGCCAAACCAAATACGTAGATATCCCTAGTAAACAGGCGGTAAACAGTAAACAGCTTATCTATGTAATTAAAATTATATAAATTTGATATTTTATTAAATCACATTACTCATGCATAATTTTCACATCAGAGTGTTATGAATAATTAGTTGTATGAAAACTAATTTCTGAAATGAAATAATAAAATTTTTTTAAATTTATGTACAATTTGTAATATACTCGTATATAAAAAGTATTTTTAAATTAAATACAATTTTAAAATTAAATTATTTAAATTTTAAAACTGTATAACTTCATGTATAGCCATGGTTTTATAGAATTTAAAAATAATAATCGATTTCACTAACAAATTATAACATATTATATTTTTTTTATATGATTTTATTTTAATAAATATAGATTCCTATGTAATGATATAATCAGAATTAAATTTTTTTTGTTTAAAATTGTCTCACTAGAGTACAATTATTTCATAATTGCTTTTCTAGGCTAATTTTCTATAAAAATTAAAAACAATAATTTAATATTTTTTTCAAATTTTCATGGAAAATATACTGGGATAAAATCTAAAACATGAGAATATCGATCTAAATTTTAGACTTAACATTTAAAATGTGTTTAATTTTCAACGCTTTCGTCGACGGCTGTTTTATAAAATTACCACAAGATCTTAAGTATTATACTTTTAAGTATGATTAAAGTAATTAATTATTTATTACGAGACAATCGAATACATATATTTAATTATATATTAAAAAGTTTATAATGGTAAAAAAATCTTTTAAGCTCACCGGATCCAAAAATGATGCCCAGAATAATGGCGACGCCTTCGAGAAGACCAAGTTGTTTTTTGAGCCTGACTCTTTCTCCGTTTTCTTCGGGAGTCAAGTCAGTTGTTTTGACATTTTCTGATGTTACCGTATTCATTTTCTGGAATAAAGGTCAAAAATGTATCACAAAATAATATTTATTACAAATAAACTAACGTATTTACTAAATCATTCACAGAATTAATACAAAATAATGCATCTGGATGGGAGTACAACTATGGTTGTTTTATGCAAGGGTAATTAAATCATAATATACAAATAACTATTATACATTATATATTCATGTTATGAAGAGCTTGTGTTAAATGTTTATGATCATAAGAATAAAACAATACAATTTTTAATAGAATATTAATTTACATAAATATTTATGACTGTAGACAAGTTACATATATGATAACAACTCTAATAAACATTGTTATACGTTGTATAATACGTTAGAATACAAAGAATTAAGAAGCACCTAGTAATAAGTACGACACGATGATTAATTTTGAATATACACAAATCTAACAGTAGAACTTTTGTAAAAATTAATTTTTATTGACAATTTTGTGCCCGACTATGAATATTATGGTGTGTTTATACCATAATCATGAGTTCATGAGCGTATTGTTTTGACATGCACTAAATTAAATATATTAATAAGAAGTACATTTCCAGTCATTGTTACGTATTATCATTTTTCATTAAATCAATCAGCAAAAAGATTTGAAATATTCAGCATTTTTCCATTAGTTCACACAGGTTTAACAACTTACAAGAATAATATTTAACACAATGATTGTTATGTATTTCAAAAATCAATTAAATAAATAACAATGGAATAATACATTAGTCAATTCAATAAAACGTTATTTCGATAAGAAGTAAATGTACTTTAAACACATGCTTTTTGTAAGTTATTTTAATACAAGTTTATTTGCATAAGCAATGTATGTACTGCGCGAAAAGATGGAATTATAAAGCTTTATTAACCTATGTGCATCATTTTTTATCATATTGATATTTACCATCTACACGACACAACCTTAAATCCTAGAAATGAAGGAAACATACCAAAATAAATACGAGTAAAAAATAACGCTAAGGATTGGCTGTCAAGTACAACTCGTTTATGCTCTGCGGTTACACAGAACTGTGCATTTTCGTACCAGTCTATCAAGTCTGAAATTTCATCCAGGCCGGTTCAACTTACGGCATGTGATTCCCCCAATGATCGAGGATTGCGTAGGTTATAAAACGACTGAATTGATTTTAAAGGGGTCATTTTTGTAGGTTTGTGTAGTTTATAATTTTTTTTACAAACATTAAAACACATATCTGGTGCACTTAAAGCGGGATTGTCATTATTTATCATCTAGAATGTTTAGACTGATCGTTCCGACGGAATGAAGATGTTTTTATATAGCCTGAAATACTGCAAAGAATGCATTTAGACTTGTCTCTGACTGCAGTACGCGTGCCGCTAATGACATATGGCCAGTGTTCGTTTGCGTTCGTTGACTTTTACTCGGTATGCAACACATCGTATGCGTTTCCGTTCATAACTATTTAATATTATAAATATCTGTTTATGGACAATTATGACAACATATTATCTTTAATTATTGTACTTATATAAGGTACTTGTTTATTATGAACATATGTTTTGTATTGGTTAACTATAGTTAATCGCATTTATACATTAACAATAATTACATATTAATTATTTATATCTACAATTTCGATTTCAAAAAATATTATTTTTCAAAGTACTTTATTTTGATGTACAAAAATGTAATAATTAATAAATTACATAAATCGAAGGTTAAAATTTTAGGTCTATTATCTATAGAGCATAAATTTACTATATATATTAGAATAAATAATTCATATGTAATTCTACTTTAAATACTAATCATATATATATATATATATATTGACCATATAAAAAACGTATCTTCCTTCTTTAATAACGATCGATCTACATATCTAGGTATAAAATATGAATTGCGAGAAGAAAAAGAAGAAATGAGAGGAATTAATTAGTTTATTTAACTAGGTTTTTTGTTATATTTTTAAATAAATTATTTCTGCATTGACAAAAAACTGAATTTATTATCCTAGATGGACCTAGATCGTCTAGATCAGCGTTTCCCAACCTTTTTGCAATGGCGACCCATAAATTTAATCTTTATTAGGTACGCGACTCCTCGCTAAAAATAAAAGTATGCTGTAAATAAATAAGATTTTTATTATAATCTATTTTATCATTGAATTTTTTATAAAATACAATATACTGAATAATAATAATTTAATAAATAAATAAAATTAATTATAAAAAAAATAGTGTAATAGAAAATTGCTGAATTTAGTGTGAATTTTGATTCTGGATGCTGTTTTTTACCGATAGATAAGAAATATTCCATAATCGTAATAACTTTACGTCATTTATTCTACAATGTTTAGACTTCACATTATTAATATAGAGTATGAAATAAAATATAACATAAGCATTTATCAATTTACGGGTAAAATAACTGTAATCGTAACCACGTGTCGCGACCCATCATAAAACTTTCGCGACCCAATAATGGGTTGCGACCCATGGTTTGGGAAACGCTGGTCTAGATTACGTCTACTTGTCTCAATTTTAAGCAAAATAATCTTACTTGTGGTAATACGTGTTTAAATATAATGTAACGTACAGGTATATCACAGCCCACGCACATAGACCTCTACTCTATAAATGATTTTAACGCTATCCAAAAACGATATTTTTTTTTTTTAATATTACATTTCTTTCAGGACCCGCGAAAGACTAGACAATGCTTTAAGTCAAAATGTCAAATGGCACCTTTTGCATACGTCAAACTTTAAGCGATAATGCACTGGAAAATATTTTTCCATAGACACAAATATGGAATTTTTTTTATATATTTGACTTGTGAATTATTTGTCAATAACATATTGACTTAAAAAAATTATGAGCAACTTAAAAGGAATAAACTGATTAGGTGGTGACGACATAAATATGTTAGAAGTGACGTAATTCGGAAGAAACAAAAATACTTAGGGATTTTTATAAAACAATATTATAAAACGTATAAACTATGAGTATTATAAATTATATAATTATATATTTAAAAAAAAAAAAATGTTTTATAAAAATTTGAAAGATTTTTAATTTGTTATTTCGGCGACTCCCTGAGAATGGTTTTCTGGATTTCTATGATTAGACCTCGGATTAGACGAAGTATTCTAGCACTACAACTTTACTTAGAATCCAATACACACGATTGTCCAAGTAATGGATAAAAAATAAAGTACAAAATCAAAGTATTTCAATTTCATATAACACCGTTCATTTTGATACACCTAATATATCTCAATATTTTTACCAGGAATACAAACGTACTTAACACTTACGTAACGATATGAAAAAATGTATCAGTAAATTTTTTTATGCCTATGCTTTTAAATATACTTAACAGTAATATTTTAAATGTGCATAAAATATTATTGTTGAAATTATACAGAAATTTAAACTCAAATTGATTAAGGTGAATGACCTTTTGAACCTTCTACAGATACAAAATGATTAATTTATAAAATACGAAAAAGTATTACATTATTTTTTAATCTGAAAACACTAACCTTAAATGCATTTTACATCTATAGTAGGTTGTCTCTCCTACTATATTAAATAAAGTATATTCTCTCCCTTTATTTAAATTTACAATAGCACATATTTTATTCGGCTTTCAATTGAGCACGTTGTTCGTAGTTCACATGTGAAAATATAACGTTCCATTATGTTAACGAATAAAATTGTCGAATTGTCCATTCTAACACTATCGCGTTAACAGAACAATGCATACGTAGTTCTACGATTTATTTCCAGTAAATCGTAGGTAGCTTTTATATTTTATTTTATTATTTCACACCAGCTTTAATATGGTATAATATGATTTAAGCATACAGAAAATGAAAATATAAACAGTTTTTTAAGAAGAACTTAAATTAATTGTATATTATTTCTCATCTAATCTAAATTTGTTGATTGCAAGAATCTCGACTTAAACTATAAAATGAAAAATGAAAGTGGTTTTCCTTTATTTTAGCTATTTAATTCAGAAGAAAAAAATAATGGTAAATAGGTAATTTTAGCAAAATATACAGTAGGACAATACTATAATATATTTTCTTATTCAAATTTATTATAAACGAGTAACCATGAGCAAAACAATGAAAATCGGAAAATGTATTCCCTAAAATCGATATTGGCATACGAGTGTAGGACTCAATACATGGAATTATGTCATCACTAGTTCACTGTTATTGTACAGGCCCGTGTATATTTCATAGTCAGTGTTTAGAAAAAAAAAAAAAAACCTTTAAATTTTCAACGTACAACAAGACACTCAGCGGTATTGCACAAGAACCGAAAATAAAAGAAAAACATCGCCAACCTTCAGTTGATTTCCAACAATAACCCACGATTATAATATTATTAGCATCAACAAAAGTGAAAAAGTTCGTAAGGATATTTTGTTATGCAAAAAGTTCAATATAGCATTTCGGTAGAAGACTCGGACTTGGACGAGACGGTCGTCGGATGAAACAACGATCGTCCTGTACGTTGCGTACACAATGTACAATATCACCGTTTGTTGTGTAACTACAACGTGCGTGCCATCGGAACACGTTTTGGCTAATCAACGTACGCTGATGTTACACATTGACGGGTTTGAAATAACACACGACAGCACGCCCTTGCATCACGTGTACTACATCAATGATCGCGTTATCCAACGACAGCGAATCCGTTTCCCGGGCAAATCGAAATGCGACGAAACGCATGATGGCCATACTGTCGACTGACCGCGTGGTACGCGGCGGCGCGTGGGAATCGTGAACGAATTCGCCCGTTACGGTTCCGGTTCGTGCAATAACAATACGGAATCGGTTGCGCAATGCACACCGGGCCAGTAGAGAAAAAAAAAAAACGTTGGCCTGCGCGGCGTTGAGCGTTCGTGCGGAAACAGGGGAGGAAAAAAAAAACCGCATTTGCAGACGACTTCGGCCGGACGTCGTTGCGATGCACGTGACGCGCGGGCACGGGGCCACACGGGTTTTTATCACGCAGACGTTATCATAGCGCAGCACGAGGGGGTTGGCGAGGAGGGCGTTCGAGTCTCGGGACACCCGCCGCGCGACACGAGTCCGTTGACCCTTCTCCGTCCGGGGCGCACGTGACGCAGTGGCCGGTGCGGCGTACGGCGAATCTCGCGACGATACGCGCACGCGATTGGAAACGCACTTACCTGCTGCGAAACCCAAACGACCTGGTGGTGGTTACGGTGGTGGCGGTTGCCGCGGTGGTACGGTCGGAACGGAATAGGCGCAGAATACGCTTCGCAATGACGAGTGTTCGGTTCGCCGCATCGTCACCGCACGAGACTGATCGCGTTTCGCGTCGCGCCGGCTCGACGTGCGTCCGCGTCCGGTCGGCGGCGCGTCGCGTTGTCGGCAACGGGGAGAGGGGACGCGGTCGTTTAGTGATCGTGAATGGTGGGGAGGGGGTGATGTCGGGCGCGTAACACGCGTGCACGAGCGAGATGGGTCTTGTGTGTGCGAGCGAGCAAGCCTGAACAACGAGAAACAAAACGGTGCGAAAGAACGAAATGTAAACAAACGAGTAAAGCCCTGGCGAGTTGAAGGTTATGTTTTTAACGCGCGGACCTCACACTCGATACCGGGCCTTCCGCGCCGGTTACCTTCCAACGGTCAGGCGCTCGAACCCTCACAACGGATGTCGCCTGCTGTTCGCCCAACCGACATCCACGTGCAATTATTCCGGTGCGCAATACCGCATTGCCGCGCTCTGCAAAGCACGGCCTTCGTTTTCCCGCAATCAGTGCCGCCATCTAGCCGCCGGTGTTACGCGTTGATGGTGACCTTTACGTGTTTTCACTCTTCTCCATCCCCCATCTGACACGTAAACGCCGAACCATAGAATATGCGCCGAACGCATGTTGTTTTCAGGTTATGTTTTTCCCGGCCGCTCGGACTCGCCGTGTTTTCGCGTCTCGCATTCGCTAGATAATATCTAATGACGAAATCTATGTTACTCGTTGCTCGGGGTACCGAGTTTTTAGGCAAACATAGACGATTACAGTGAAAGCCAAGAGCGGACACGGTTCTTCGTGTATGTGAGACCATTTTCTTAAGAATTATCGCATAAAAAACATAATTTCTGATTACACTTCAACAGTATTTCCTAACATAATATTTCTCCTAATACATTTGGCTGTTGTTTTTTATTCACATCAACATGATCAGCCCCAATAATTAATTTTAATTTGAGTATTTATTATACATGCATTATGCTCTACGAGTAAGTAACGGTTATAGCATATAAGTGATATTATTATGACATAATTTTAAATTGGAAATAAAAAAATAAAAATGAAGAACCGTTTTATATCTTTTTTGATCAATCGTTAAGCGGCCCTCACACGATCAATATTACTGACATTATTTTTGATACTGACAGTATTATTGATCGTATAATGTGAGTACTGATATACTGTCAGTATGGAAAAACGATACTGATGACTGATGGAAAAATCGGATATCGAGTCGTCAGTATTTATTTAATGATAATTATACTGACCGTGTGAGGTAGATACGGACAGTTCGTCAGTATGTTTTCCCAGCTATGGGCGATGAAAGTCAAAATACGTGTACTAGTGAATCCGAGATAGACAAATCCTACGTGATTTTATTGCTCAATACAAACAGTTGCCGAAATTATGGGATGTGCGTAGTAAAGAATATGTATAAGAATGCGTAGTAATGAAAGTTTCACTTCTTTTATGACATTTAGATGAGTGTACTGTCTTCGTTTGGAAATCTATTGTTTTACCCATCGTTTCCGTTTTCTTAAAACTCGTTTATTATTTGGAATGGATAAGGCTAATATAATTGCTATACATGGTTTTTGCTGTTCATTCATATCCAACTATAATTATTTTGTTAAATAAAACAAAAATATTTATCAAGCAGAGACCAACGCAATCAAACACAAATGAATACTGAGTATGCTCAAATACTGTCAGTATCTATACTCTCAATAATATTAACCGTGTGAGGACCGTTTTACGATTTAATGGTAAAGTAGAAATAAAAATAAATACATTTTCCAATTAAAATAGTGATTAAAAGTAGTGATTTTGGTGCTTGTATGCCACCGAAATGGGTGGCCGTCTACGGAATGCGCCAATTACACGTCGACGTCAGCCCGTCCATTACTGCCGACCCGGGTTAATTTAATTTTCTGTTTTTTTTTTTTTTTAGTTTCCAATATTAAACGTATACAAGAACGTAACGTATTACGAGACTCCACATAAATAGTTTGTTGAAATTATTTGTATTATAGTATGTATTGAAAATATTTGTTTCGAATTATGATTGCCTCAAAAAATATTTATTGGTAACTCTTGCGGTAAACTCTAAGTGTTATTTAATATAATAGTTTTTGGAATCCTTATTATTTACGTAGTATGTAAATAAGCTACAATTTCACAAGTTATTATTGTGTTTGTAAATATATTAGTTTATATCATTATTATAATATTATTCTATTAATATATAATATAAATATATCCTGTCTTTCCTCCTCTGTGTAAGCAAACAATAATCTTTAGTTATTAACACTATGGTTAAATTGTGTGTGCAGAGTGATAGCTGATCACGATATTGACGAATTCGTGTTTTTTATTTCCCAACAGCGGGGTTGCTCAAGGACGTTTGTCCTCCGCAAATTGAGTGAACACGATACGTCCTGCCTATACATAATATAATACTTGTACTTGCTGCGTACCGCTTCTAGTATATAGGAAAACTGTCTATGGTGCTGTATCGTATTATTTTACAGGTTTTCAACGAGCACTGAGCACTCTACGTCTTCTCGGCGCTATATTCATACGCACGTGTACATCTCGATATTTTCGGATACCGACACCTAGGAATCTATTATTCACGGTATACATATTTATATAACGAGGTATAGCAAGTGCCTGATTTTTTTTAGTTGGTTTATCGCAAGACGTAACCGATCTGACCACCAAAAGAAGTTGTACACATATTGAGAATAAGTCGTTTGAATGAATTTATACTATTGTAACAAACGAAACAAAAGTATTAGGAATATTTTTCGAAACCTAAGCAAAATCTATTACAGGTTATAGCAAAAAAGAGATGTCCGGGGTGGGAAAATTATTTTATTTTATATTATATATTATGTATTGTACGAAAACATTTACTGAGAAGTATTTGTTTATTTGTAACTGAAATGTCGATAAGAATATACGCAATGGTATAGATGCAATTTTTTTTTTTTTTTTTGAGGGAGTGAGGTTTAAAGTACATTTATGATAACAAAGTAAGTATGATTTTCATTTTATTTGGAATTTTTAGTAACACAAATAAAATCATTTCAGTCTCATTGAAATTCTCTTATATATAAGATATATATCTTATATATCAGTTATGTTATAACATAAAACGCCTGACGCTTTTCTCTATTTGAACCACACTTATGATTCATTTACATCCATGTGAAAACCTCCGTTCTTTTGTACAAATTATTCTAAATGTTTACATTTCTTGACTTTTCCTATCATATCACCATTTATTGTCATTGGTATTTTCATTTCATAATCTTCTTGGTATTTTTTCTCAAAGTCATACTCTATATACTCTCTTTTATTTTTACTAATTATCATTCCTTTTCCATTGAGGACTAACTTCCACGCATCCAACCTATTATTTAACTTATTCCATCCAGATTTTCTTCTTCCATAATTATGTCATCAGCAAACATCATAAACCATAGTATCTCGCTCTGCATTTCTTTTGTAACTTCATATATTGCCACAGAAAACAAATAAGTGCTCAGAGCCGACCTCTGATGCACATATGCTCCTATGTTAAAATCTTCTGTTACTTGACACAAACTCTTGACTCTAGTCTTCGAAGCTTTATACATATCTTGAATCTAATTTATACATATATTTACGACCTTTT
This sequence comes from Sipha maydis, assembly GCA_034509805.1. Taxonomy (NCBI): domain Eukaryota; kingdom Metazoa; phylum Arthropoda; class Insecta; order Hemiptera; family Aphididae; genus Sipha; species Sipha maydis. Next base: position 45,115 of record JASXSY010001132.1, read on the forward strand.
TTCGTTAAATGCCCACTTTAAAAATTCTCTTGGTACCCTGTCAGATGCTTTTTCTTAATCTACAAACACCATGCATAATTTTTTCCTCTTTTCCTTAAACTTCTTTACTATTTGTCTAATACAAAATAATGGCTCCATTGTAGATTTTTCTAGCTAATAATAAACTGATTTTCTGATATTGATGTTTCACTTCTTATTCTTTTCATAATAGTTTTCTTCCAAATCTTCATACTATAAATCACTTGCTTAATTTTTTTATAGTTCATATATTCCCGCACACGTTTGAGATGGGATAAACCGTTTAAGTCTTGTTTCGAATTCCTCATACTCTTTGACAAAATTTTTACACCGGCTGTCGACCTGATGCAACCTTATTTAGTCGTCTCTAACGACTGGCTGTGGAACCGTGGAAGTATTTTGATCCCCTTCCATAGGGTTAGATTTAGTATTTTGATTAATTTGAAAAATTGTTTTGTATTACTTGTAACTTGACTTGTTCCAATAAAAAATGTCTTATGATGACTTAAGTTAAGTTAAACTTTTTGTTTTTCATATTTTTTGTAGGTATTCCTCAAATATGTGCTTGATTGTGAGCTTGATTCCGGATGATTTACATATTGGTGATCACCTTCAAATAACCACAAATCAGTTTTAATAGAAGCATACACATAACAATATATGTAACAATATTATTAAGACGAGTAATTAATAGTTTTGTTCTGGCATCTAGTTATGAATTTTACAAATGTGATTACTTTAGAAACCGTTTGGTAGATGGCTCTTACTACACCTCACACATGTTAATTCGCCGACGAATGAGAGGTTAACACTGGTTGCATCAATAAAGTATCGTACGCGTCCTCGAGGCTTAGATCACGCAATAAACTTGGTACCTAGATCGTAAAAACGTTTCGAATTATAATTTCGACAATAACAGTAATAACTAGCTTCGAAGTCGTAGAGTATATTTAGTGGGAGTGGCGATTGGGTAAATTGTTAAAGATACTAATCGCAGGAGTCATCTTTAGTTACCGAACATTACATAAGTTAGTAATTATTTGGATGTACACTAATATATTAAACTATCGTTTTCCAGGTCGGATTGACAGTAATTATTTTTGTCAACACCATATGAATTGGGTCAATGACATAAGCGCGTACATATAATATTTATTCGTCGGTATAGGTAATAACTGCTATGTATCAATCTGCAAGTCTGTGTTCTGTGAATCACATCAGAATACAAGTGATATCTTATAAGCTATCTTTATGGTATTATTATTTATTATGATATACTGCATATAGCTGTAAAGACGTTGAATGTTTCACTATACTATTATTTTCTAGGTAGTATACGATGAGTATTGAATTATTATATTTTTGTAGAATGATTAGAATGTTTTAAAGACTTAGACAGATGCGCTGAATATTTAACAATAAAATAGTTAAAGTTGATCTATAGGTAGGCCCACAGTATATTAAATTTAATATACATATAAAAAATATATATGATATTGATATCATATTTCTGCAATTATTAAAATGACATTTCTTGATTATCTTTGTCCTATAATTTATTCCGGTATAAATTGTATACAACTATAGTGTACTAATATTATATTATATTCATGGGATTAATGATACTAAGATATATAATTGAAAATGTATTCATTTGGTTACTTAAAATAACTATTGATATGAAGACATTTTATTTAATTTCTACAAACAATCCCACTTAAATTAACTAATATAAACTAATGATTTCACTTATATAAATTATAACTTAAACGATTTTTAGAGTATATTATGGACATAGTAACTACAAACTATAGTAACAAGTTTGAGTTATTTTTTTAGCAAATTATACGTTTATGATATCGAAAAATAACTAAAATATTCGAAACACATCTCTGTACTGCAATAATAAGACGTTGTTTACTTGTAATCAGCTTAACATTATTTTTAAGTCACAACACCATTTGTATTATTCACTATACAGTTTTCATTAAGTAATTTTAAGGTGCGTTTTTAAAAATTTCGATATTTTTTCTAAGCGACACAGTGTGCAAGTGTGCATTGGAGGTTTCAATACATCCCAGAAACAAACATTTTACATAGTACCATCAACGTAACTTTTTAATATGTATACAATGTATCTGTTCTGTTTAAATAAAACAAATATTTAACACTCATCCCGGCGATATAATTAGGTATTATATGATAGTACATACTATAATGTTATAAATTATATGTCACAGGGTTGTTACATTATGTAACACAATGTAACTTACATTATTGTGATTTGTAATACGTACCACCAACATATTATCGATGTTTAAGTTTTTTACAAAAATATTAATATACTATTTTAAAATAGTTTTGCTCTATAAAAACACACAATTGCTACCCATAAGCTAGTATTTTTAACTTTCTAGTCCCTAATCTTGTCACCGCCTGCCGACTGACTGTGGTAAACTGGCGATTTAATGTATAGTGATTACTAGTTATTGAGTGTATCAAATTAAATATTTATAAGAGTAATGTCCGTATGCATACTATTTGAAGTATCACATGATAAGACAGTTTTAGATAACATATCTTATGTTGATTAAAAAATAAAAGTAATTTAAAAATCAGTTACTTATTTTCAGTGCCGACGGCAGAGTTATTGGCGCCCTGGACGAAAGAACAAATATGCGCCCCTCCCCATGTATGAATATAGTAGTTGTTTTATTGTAATTTTAATTAAACTCAAGTGCCATTGTAAGATGATTTCTTTAATTACGTGAAAATACTATTTTATTTAAATACATCCCTCATACTCATACATATGTGTACTCCTTCATACATATGTATAGATTATATTATTTTTTAAAAAATAAATAAATAAACAATAAATGATATTTACATTATTATTATAATTATTAATTAGTAATTAATTTCTATTAATTTTAACATTAAAAAAAGATTTTAAACGTTGATAAAGACTTTTCTAGCCTTCGATTTTGGAAAATGTTTAATCAGAGCCATCTAATTTTTGAACTATTTCATGTTCAATAGAAAGAATTGCTAGAGGTGTCAGCTTTTCGTCTTCTAATGTTGAACGGAGATATGTTTTTATTAGTTTTAGTGTTTGGATTTTTTTCTTTATATATAACCACCTTTATATATATTGTATAACTACAATAGGTTTTTGTTTGAAGATATCACTATCAGTTAATTCAGATTCAGTAGTGATTTTAAATTTTTCAAAAGATTCATTTGGTTTGTTATCAGTGGGTTTAATGAATTTTTTCATGCTATTTTATTCTTTTTTTTTAACAGTTATTTCTTCTGCCTTTCGTTTTCTATTTTGTGCTCCCGAATGTTTTTTTCCCATTTTAATTAAATATTAAAAGTTAACAATAAAAATATAATATCGATACTATATAGCTGTGGTTCTCAACTGGTGTGTCGCGACACACTAGTGTGTCACGTACTACCGTGGTGTGTGTCACCAAAATATAATTAATTGAAATTGTAGCTTTTGATATAGTTACTGTATTATGATGAAATAATAAAAAAAACACAGATGAGAAAGAAATTATGAAGATATTTTTATTAATTTGTATCTCATTTATTAAAAATATCATCAAATACGACGTTAATTTCAAAATTGTGTACGTTTCAAATTGATTCATTTTGGATTTTTCTGCAAAAAAAATACGCTGGAACGAGCAAGAAAGTATTACAAATTTGATTTCCCTTTTCAACATAATTTAACTTAAATGAAATTGCATTAATGAATTAGCATTTTCGATATTATAAATAACAAAAAGCAAAAAATAGCCTACGTTGAAAGATATTGAAAGTAAATTACGACATAAGTTTGTCAACCATTCACCTAAAATTTGAAGACCTATGTTTAATTTGCCGATTCCAAGTATCATAATAATTTCTTTATTAACTAATATTGTTTTTTATGGTACTTATCTATAGTATTTTATTTGAACTGTTTAAATTTGAATTAAGTAAATTTAAAGTAAATTAATTATTTTTTTTATTTTTTAAAATTCCAACATATACATGTGTTAATTTACAGTAGTTTGTAATTTGTAACGTTTCGAAAATCCATCAGTCGTTTCAAGTGTGTCGCCATTTTCATGGATCTAAATTAGTGTCGTCCTACAACCGAGAACCACTGCTATATAGAAAGGTATAAATTGATCTACATTTGAATGAAATCCGAAATTATGATCACAAAAGACAGATGTTTTATAAAAAAAATAACTAATGATAAAATACTTAATTTATCATAAACAATTTATGTCCAACTTCTAACACCAAATATTAAAAATAAAAACATAAATTAATAATAAAATATTATTAAATTATTTTATATATTTAATAATATTTTGTTATAATTTATGAGTATTAACTATTAATATAATTAATTTTTTTATATAAATTTATAATAATATATCATTTTTCCGTCAATAATATGTCGGGATACTCATACTGACGAGTTTAATATAAATAAACTTTAACGTACCTTTTAAATCCAAATCGTAGAAACATAGTAGATGTAGAGTAAAACAATGAAAAATTAAACAACAAACGTATAAAATATTGTACAAAACTTAGAAAGTTATAACATAAGGTATTTTAGACATTTCTACACTAGTATTCTTACTAGGGATGGGTAGTTCGTGAGTGAGTTGACTCAAAGAGTTGACTCTTTTAAGTAAACTGCACGAGCTGACTCAGTGTTTCAAGATTCGGCGACTCAATGACTCAATAAGATAACTCAGTTTGCTTTAGTTCTGTGACTCAATAACTCAGTGATACCACACTGATTCACTACAACTCATGAATTTGTGTTACCACTTATCAATTCATGAATTACCTATGGGTAATACTACGGATTTAAATTTACTGATTCATCTAACTCTGATCATAAGTATAAGGTCTATGATGATAGTACATAATAATATTATTCTAATACGTAACCATATATATAACGTAAGGTATGTTAGTAACGCGTATGATTCGCAGTGGTAGCCGTGATATTGTCATACGAGAGTTGTTTAATTTAATGAACTGATAACTAGGAGTTAATGGGAGTCAATAGAAATTGAGAGTTGACTCCCCGAATCAACTCATTTGAGTGAACTGACTCATGTTATTGAGTTGAAAATCCTATCTCTAATTCTTACACGATCTGTACTTTTATATGACGTTGCAGTGTAGCTGTAAGTTAAACAACCAATAAGATATTTTGATAAAATGATATTATATCACTGTGATTCCAGAAATAAACTATAACGATAATCTCAACCAATCTTGTCCCCTCAGCCGTTATCTAATGCTATTAATAACTAAATTCTAAATAAATAGCGATCAAGAACAAATAATCATTTGTGATTAAATTATTATATAGGTACTATAATTGCCATACGATGATAATAATAATAATAATAGGTACTATAATAATCCCTAGAATGGATAGAATTATAGTTAAATTGTTATAATTTTTTCAGTTTTAATATTATAGCATTGAGGCGCCTCCTTTCAATGAGCACCCTGGGCGTAGGCCCAGGTGGCCCAACCCTAACGCCGGCCCTGCTTATTTTGTCATACATAATGTACTCGTGTGGTAGTAAAGACAGAAAATCATCGATTTTCATTCACTTTAAATATCGTACATTATTAACCTAATATTTATCTGATTAGGAGAGCCGATGGGTAGTAACACGTAGGAGTTAGGGCCCCGTATAGGTAGGTACGTCCCTGACCGGAGTTCGATACCCGCAAATGGGTGTAATATTTTATTATAATTATTGTTTTCCAATTAATTAGTACAAAGGTTTCATTGTTTAAATTTGACGTTTTAACCAGGGGCGTCATTAAGTATTTTTTAAGGTAGGGCAACATTTTTATCAGCCCTGTATTAATTTAGTTAAAATATAATATGTGTATTACAAAGTTCAAAAAAAGAATAATAAAACAAATATTTTTTTAATCAAATGTTTTTTAGAAGAAAAAAATTATAGCTAATAATAATATAATAGTTCATAATATGATATAATTTAAATTTAAATAATTAAATATAATAGCAAAACTAAATATAGAATTAAGCTTTTAATGGATATCTACGAGATTTTATACCTGCAAATAAATCAATAGCTTCCTGAAGATCAACTTTTGAAGCTTCATCACCTTCAACAGCAATCACTAGTAAATCACTCAAGCGCTCATCAGTCATTGTTAGTCTTAAGCATGTTTTTATACGTTTTAATGACAAAAAAAAAAACGTTCATTTGAAGCGGTTGTTATATGTAGTATCATTTGAATAGAAATAATTTTTAGTGTCTCAGGAAAAGAATTTGGAATTTCCAACAATTTTTTAGATATGGAAAAAAGATCATGAACACCATCTTCACGGGTATTATTTTTGTTTTTAGAAAGTAGATTTTTGGCAATAAGAAATTCAGACTTCAGGAATATAGGATTAATTTTAAAATAATTATAGTGATTTAAAAAAGCTTGAAGATAGGGACAATTGAAGTTTAAGTAATCAAGATTCAAAGAATTAAATAAAGTACAGGTTAAAATAATATTGTTGTTTGTGTTCTTTAAAACGTTTATCAAGTTAATTCATATATTTATAAAATAAATCTACAACCGTGTCACCGTGATCATATATACATATGTTTATACTAACATTAGGCGAAAACGTTTACAATTTCATTACTTAATATTTTATAAAATATTAAGGTGTCCAAGTTATTAATCTAGGTTATTAACGTGTCTAAGTTGCTTAGAGATGTAGCGTTCTACGATTGTGAGTTTTAGGCGAGTGGTTAAATAAACATTAAAGTCATAAGTTTCTTATTATTTCTTATGAGTTTTTTATATCTATATAATTTTTTACTTCTATTTATCAATTAATATAATTGTATATCAAAGTTTTAAAATTCAATCAAAATTAAGAATACAAAATCACTTTTTTAAACGATTTTGATAGTTAATTAGTTGATTATAAAAAAGGAAATGCTATTTTTATTAATGTAAGTATTTATTATATTTATATATGTTGAATTTTGATTTCGTATACACAATTATACTATATATTATTATTTAGAGTTTTATTAGAACTAAAAATTGCATATAATATTTATTCTTAGTTACAATAAATAATTTAGTTAACAGTTTTTTAGTTACTCACTATTGAGATTTTCATGTAAAATATAAATATTAGAAAATATTTAATAATTAGTATTTAAAAAAGTATAAAAACAATCATAAGAATAAATAAATAAATAAATAAATAAATAAATAAATAAAATATTGTTCTATAAAAAGAGCCTGAGAATAATTGTATTCATTTAAATATTTTGTTGTATGGCACCTTGTGGAAAAACTGTCGTGTGACCGAATGAAATGCTTTTCCTAAAGCAGATTCAAATGCAGGCTGAACTTCTTTTAAAATTTCTCTCCAGTTTTGATTCATAAACATGTTCATGTTGTTTCCTGAACAAAATTATTTCAAATTCAACCAAAAGTTTACTTCTTTAGGACATGTAATAAAATCTTTTATTGCCTACCTAATAATTTATCTCCATTAAAAAGATTGTCTAACTGGATGTATAATCTCGAAGTACTGAACTTTAAGTCTAATGATTCTAATTCCATATATTCTTCACCTATTCTTCTGACCGGTTTACCAATAATATTAATTGATACTTTTAAGCTGGCTAAAATATTAAGTTAGTTGATAAACACATTTAATTGGTAATAATTAAATTATTTAGTTATAAATAGATAGTGATGAGCATACCTAGGGTTAAATTACTCCTCCCTTCACCTTTAATTGGCAGAATTATTACTTTTCCTTGTATGCTGTACATGCCTTCAAGTATTAGCGGTTCATTGAAATCGGCTTTCAGGTTAAATGTATAGTTATTTATATTCGATCTACCCAAGTATCATAATACATTATATTTTATATATAAATAAATATAAAACATTTTTAAACATACGTAATTCAAATAAAATATGACAAGAGTTATTTACTTACTTCATCGATGTTACTTTAATAGATCCAATATTATGTATATACAGATCTTTGAAGTTAAGTTTGATATTTAGAGGTCCGTTTGATGAACCTTGATTTATATCTAACTTTGGTATTATCAGAGGATCAATTGGAATTAATCCTAAACTAGGAACACCTAAAAAATACAACTATTTAGTACATTTACTTTTTATCAACATTTACAAAGTCGGTCCAGTATCATAATCTAAGTACTTAAATACTAAGTTTTTGAGGATTTTCTAATCGAATAAAATCTTCAATGCTTGTAGTATACATTTGCTAATTCAATATCAATTTATTTACGGTGTTCTTCGTTTTAATAAAGTAGGTTAAGTGGTGTAATTAAATAATATATACCACAGTACCGTAAATAATTAAATATTACATTATAACTTTATTTTATATGTTTCAACAATAAATAAGCTATTTAAAACTATTTTAAAGCCTAAATATATACCCGTTGTATAGTAAGTAAGAATATTGTTATTTACTGTTTATTTATTGAAAGTTAAATATTTTGTTTAAACATTGAATTTAGAAATAATTTATTGTTTTATTTTAACTTAATAGTAGTAGGTACAATTGTTTTTAATTTAATTTTTTACAGAGTTCCGTGCTCATTATTAGCAGTTTTAACATGATCATTGCTTATTTTTATTCATGGTCAAGTTCAAATACTAACATATTTTAAATTTATTGTCATGTGAATTTTAACCCGTAAACTTGACTGTTGTGATTTGCGGCAAAAGAGCGAGTAGAAGGATCGAAATTGGTAATAATGTTATTCCATCCACATTACGTCAACGAACACCATGTTAATATAATCACGTACTCATCTTAGGGCTTCCGGTATTCAAGGCTATGAAAAATGTCATTCTGATTTCGACCGTTATGACCGGAAGTTTGGGTTCAAGGGCTCAAGAACTTATTGTAGATAAGAATCTGAGTATTTTAAACATTTCAAAAATAACAAACATGTATCCATAGTTAGATGATAATCTTATTTAACTACAATCTCAGCTCTTTAAACCTAGAATAATATACATAATATAACACTTATTAATGTACCTTCAAACTTTGTTCATAATTACGATTGCAATTTTTTAATGATTATCTTCTAAATCCATGATTAACATCTAATGTTTACTTAAGACGTAATTTATTGAAAATGTCTTTGTGTTATTAAAATTCTAAGTGAATTCTGTACTACAAGGTGAATATTATAAAGGACATGAAAAAAAAAACACAGACAATTTAATTGAACTGATTATTTTATTGATGAAAGTGATATTATTCAAGTTGACTATAAATTATCGCATTTTTAAAGGCTGTATTATTCATTATACCTTAGAAATATACGAAAAAGAACTACAACATTTATACTAACATATATTGATATGGTTTTTAAATTGTACTAATTTTTTTTAATAATTTAGCTCTCCATATATATTAATTGTTATATGACATAAAATATAATACTAATTGAATAGTATATAATTTGACATGGTTTATTATTTACGATATACCTAAGAAAATATTTGTATATGATTTTGAAATTGTTTCAAATATAAAAAATATTAATCTAATTCGTGTATTTTTTTATATTTTAAATTATATTATTATATTATCAATGATTAATGATACTTCTATAAGATTAATTTTATAATTATATTTTATATAATTTTGTATTATACATAAAAGATATTTTATAGTTGTTAGTAATCGTGTTTTCAAGCTTGAATATTTAAGTCATCATTGACTTACAAATATATTGTGTTGGGTTTATTACATAAATTAAGCATGGTTTAGATTGTGATTCTATGAATTTACTAAATACTATTACATTTCCAATGACTGAGAATTATTAGTCTGATCAAACTTAAAGAATAATAATGGATTTTCCTTCTCAGTACTTATAGTTATGAATTATAGTACCTATTTATTGTAGACAAACATTTTTATCCGTTATTTACTAGTTATAATTGGTATTATTTTTAAGTATCTTGTACAAATAATGTTGTACTTCACAGATTTTTTTTTTTTTTTGACTATAATTACTATCAAATAATAAACTTAATTTAATTATATTTTTAAAAATGTATCTACTTAAAAAAAACAGAAGGGCATCTATCTTAAGGATCATTTTCTTACATGTATTTATCATAGGAGGCCAGATTAAATTTAATGAAATATGATTGCTAAGTCGAAATTGTATTTAATTTTGTATTAAATTACGTTTTCATAATTCTAGAGTATAAAATGTATGGGAATATTTAAAAACAATTGAATTAATGGACGAGTACTGTATATAATTCACTTACCTTTAACTAAATTTGGTACGGCTATCTGTATTGCTTGTTGAATACATGTGTCAACTTCAGGATTATCTTTCTCACAAGTCACAAATCCTTTAGCTGAAATATTTATTATACAAATTTGCAGTTATTAAAAACAAGTATTTGAGACAAATGTAATTATAAAAAAAAAAAAAAATGACTTACGTAGTTTAACGGCAGATGTGGCTTGAGTTGTTTTGAGAATACACACGGAACAGTAAAATGCAACTAGTTCGGCAGTACGTCTTAAAGTAACCATTGTTCGATTTGTATGTGACTTTTACTTGCGTAAATACTGATTGACGACAAATTTCGATCTACTAATATTTAAGTCCTGATTGCAATTGAATTTATACTTTTAGTTTACTATTGGACTGATACCATATGTTTGTAAATATTGGTGGACATCATGACCTTACAATTCATTGTCATAGGTTTCTTAACAGTCCAACACTGGTAATGATGATTATTATTTCAGTTTGACTGAGTCATTTTTGAATTTGGACATTTAAAATTAATGTTCAGGAAGACCAAAATTAAGGTATTCATTATTCAATTATAGTATATATTATTTGTATATAGTTTTCCATGTATAGAATTAAATTAATTATGACTTCTACAGTTAAAAATTATTAAAAACGTTTCAATTTGGACGAATGTGTTTTATACTTTTCGTTATTACATTGATTGTAGGTGTAGTGATGAAATAAACCTTGCTTCAAATAGCATGTAAAATAATAAATTGTTACTAATGAACAATTTTTGATTTTAAATAGACTACATACTTATCAAAAAATGATTTATTAAAACTATAATTTATTATAAGTTTTGTATTAGTTTTGCGTTTTAAAATAAGGAATAATTGTAATTGTTATATTACATTATATTTTCCTATAAAGATTGACAGCATAATCATTGGATTTCATTAAAGATTCAAGCAGTCTATATAATTGTATTAGATTTATAGAGACATTATATTTTCTTTTGAAATAATTCTAAAAATATTTTTTATTAAATATTTGCTTCAAGTATCTTATTACATAAATTTATTTACTTTGAAATCAGGAACGAGGAAGTCAATAACCATATTTATAATTTTTAATTTATTTACTGCGATTAAATCAGTATGCTGTCCTTCTTTTAACCGCAATGATAGCTATTGTATAAATTTGATTTATCATCCGTTTGTTGTGATTTAGCATGACCAAATGCATTTAGCAATCAGAAATTTTTGTGGTGTTATAAGCCAATATATCATATGTTCCAAAATTTGATTCTATTATGCTATTTTATCAATGTACTAGGCTGCTAGTAATATATATATATATGTATATTTTATGTGTAAAACTAGCTGCACCCGTGCTCTTTGTAACCCATTAAATAAATAAATCCTGTTTCAGTTAAAAATATCTCATACTTTATGTTAAATTTGTTAATAATTTAATAATAACTTTTAATGATTTCTTTCGCACTAATTATTATTATTATTGAAATTAATAACAGTCATCTATCTATTAATAAAAATTTCCATCGTAAATTTCAAAATGTCTGCTTTTGCGTCTCCCAGGGTTGGACCTATCACTTTTTAACTTAGCTTATCATTTTCCTGTAGGTATAATATATGTCTGTACTAATTTCGTTGCAATCGGTCCAACTGTTTAGGAATGCACAAAGAATTTTGTTACAGACAGAAATCCTGTAAGTAGTTAAAGTTCTTCAGGTTTTGTTTTTCTAACTGTCGTCTTGCAGCTCTATGTGTATCTATGTGCTCTATGTTGATGTGGCGTTTTATTTTATTTTTATTATCAAATAAATATACACACATTATCATGACGCCGATAACAGTCGTACAATCTTAATATATATAAATAAATATACGGTGTTATTCTGTTTTATGGCCTGTGAGTACTCCGATCTATTTTCGTATAGATTCGTATACGGCTATGTAAAACACAAATATATTATTAAAATTCTTTTACATTTTAGATTCTGAACGGAGTGATGGAATCTATTGGTTTTACAATGATGTGTGTTTTTTTTTATTTTTTTTTTTATTTTATTTTTTTTATTTTTATTTTTTTATTTTTGTGTCTGACGACACCTTTTTTGGCAGTAAAAATGCTTCGATTTGCTTATGTAGCAACTTTTCTGAAAAGAAAGTGAATCTAGTTGGTACTTTGGGGGCCAAGAGTAAAAAATTTTCAATATTTTTTAAATGCGATGGGAAAAACCCTAAAAAAATAAGGGAAAAACGGGAGTTTTTACGCAAAACCAGTTTTTTTATTTTGCTATAACTCAAAAACTAATCGATGTAAATACTTGAAATTTCCACCAAATGTTTAGATTAGCGTTCTCTATACACCGTTAAATTTTCAAAGTATTTTGACTTTTATTGAGCTACTTATAGACAATTGAAATTTTCAATATTTTTAAGTATTTTTTTTTTAAATAACGATAAAATTTTTTTGGCTGCCTAGAAAATCTTGAAAATTTAATACAAGGTTTCTTATAAGTTGTTCCTTAACTGATAAAAAAAAATCTAAAATCATAAGTCACAATTTTTTTTTATAAGTGCTCAATGTTCCAATTTATACGAAATATGTAAAAATTGCGAAAATTTGGAAGTTATTTTGTAGATAAAAATTCATAAAATGTTTTCTGTTCATACTTAAGGTTCAAAATTTTCACACTAGGTTATCTATAAGCTACTCTAAAAAAATCTTTAAAAAAATTTCTACCGGACTTAGAGGAAAAAATTTTATGACTGTTTGAAATTTAAATACTTACGAAATTGCATAAAATAGCCATTTATTCTCAAACGATTTTAAATATTTGTTATAATTCAAAAAGTATAAGTCGCAGATTTTTGAAATTTCTACCAGGTGTTAAGATTGGTATTTCCTTTATGTCATATTTTTTTCAAAATATTATATTGATTTTTAAGCCACTTATAGGCATTTAAAATATTCGATTTTTTTACATTTTATTTTTATACTTGAAAATTTAATAGAAGATTCCACAGAAGTATTTCTTAATGTCATTCAAAAATTATTAAAATCCAAAGGCACAATTTTTTTTTATAAGCGTTTGAACAGCGAATATAGACATAAAATTATATGTAAAATATAATATAATGTATAATATTCTAGACTGACAAACTATGTCGCTGTATGCAACTGCCAACCCATCCTAATTAAAAAATATATTTATCGTTTCAAAATAAAATATACTTATTACAATATTTATAAATAACAATGTATTATATCCTAGACAAACATATCATCTCCGTTCAGAATCGTTTTTCGTATACAATGATATCTATCATTGCATTCAAATTTAACAAATCCATTGTAATAATGACCTATCCTATAAACGAGGTGCACTCCACCCCCAACTGTACAGCAGAGGCCCATCCGGTTCTTTTTTTTTTTTTGGTTGTAGGAAAAATTATATGGTAATCATAATTGATGTTATGGAATTGTATTTAGTAATTTCTTTTTATCTGTTTTTTTTTTGTATCAAACGCCTATTGGTCATACTACTAATCTAATATTTGTAACTAGTACATTTTGAATTGTATTGTATGTATAGTATTGTTTTTATATAATATTTTATATATTATTATATATTTGATACATATATTTATAATTTATAATTGTTTTTGTATAAATTATTATATTTTACGCCATATTTGAATAAAATTACGTACACCCGAATAAAATAAATGTATTATTATTTATGTTTTTTTGCGTCCAAATGTACCTGCGCCCAAACGGCTGCGTCTAAATGACCTCGCGTCCAAATGGTTGCGTCCAAATGGCCGCGTTCAAACGGCCGTGTACATTTGTCCTATATCGCATAATTCAAGTACTGTTTCATTGGATTTTTCTGTATTTTTATCATTAATAGAGACAGAAAATGGGGTTAAGTAATATTCTTTTATTTAAAGAGTCTTGAGTATATTGAAAAACAATGTTTCAACCAGTTAATGTTATTTTGAAGTAGATTTTTTGAATCAAGATTGTAGGCTTCTATAAATTAATATTTTAATATTAAATAAGTGAGCATTTATGTTACCCTGAAATTTTTTTATTTTGCTTCACATACCAGTTTTTCCTAAATCAACTTTGCTTTGTACAAAAAAAATTAACTATATTTAGTTATAGAGTGATAGAGTTGATATTTTATGTATTTGAATAGAAGGGCAGTTGGTATTGTGAACTTGCCTACAAATTTTCAAATAGGTACTTCATGTTTGTTACCAGAAATCAAACAAATATCTAAATGACAGTTTTGTAAGGATGAGAGATGACAAGATTTTTGACAGTTGATTATTAAAATCATATTAGGTGAACCATTAAAATCGATGATTACAATAATATAATAATATCATTGTGTTTATATACACAACTGAAAGTGTTTATCGTTATAGGAAAACAGTGAAATTTTTGGTATTTGTTTTCATGATAATCACATATTTGTACATTAACAAGTAGTAATTATATTGTATATTTAAACTATGATCAGTTTTAGGAAAGGTACAGCAAAATTTAATGTCAATCTATTTTTCTTTTTTAATAATCCATATATAACTGTTTCCGCAAACTCTATATTGAACGAGTTCCCAATATAATCTTTTATTTTGAAAAATCATGTTTATTTTTTCTCAATTAATGCTTATATTTTTTTATATTTTTTCTCGAAATTTCTTAGCACCACCTTTACGTAAAACAACAATCTGTTAACGCAAAATATTATACACTAATATGTGATTTGGATAGCGATAATAAACAAGTATAATCGAAAAAAACTGCCAAGTAAAATTATTTATGCTTTTAATTGATACAGTTTTAGTTCAACTGAAAAATTACTTTTTAGGTTTACAGAAAATAGTTGATAAATTCAACTTTTTACAACCACAATAAAAAATACAATTTTGTGAAGTTAAATTTGTAAAAGCTACTTATGACGTATTATCAAAAATATATAAGTTCAGATTTTACAAGAAAAATACTTCATAAGAGGAAGTTAAAATTGATTGACTGTCAACTATGATATGCAACATCATGTATTTGCAACACGTCTTACAAATAATATTTTATAATATTATAGGATTCTCAATTTTAAGATACATTAACTGCTTGTAATACTTTTATATCATTACCGTTGACGGTTGCGTCTGCAGAACGTTTATTTTCTAAGCTTAAAATTATTAAAAACTATGTTAAAAATTTAAAGTGATAAGAAAATAATATAAAGGCTATCCAAAATAGGAATATTAAATATAGAATGCATAAGAACTCGAGAATTTAATTTAAATACAATTATTGATGGTTTTTCTAATTAAAAGGCAAAAAAAAAAAATGTGTAAGTTATCGTGTACAGAAAATGTTATTATGGAACATGTTTTAAATTTTAACTACATGTGCATAAAATACTTAACCTTTTATATACATATATGAAGTAATATACTCATATGATATTCTTATTATTATACAGTGAAAATAATTTTATATTTATTTAACTTTGTGCATTAGTGTGCTTAAAAATGATAAATTTGAATAAACTAACTTGAATTAATAATTTATTTACTAAAAAGATATATTTAGTTAGTTTCTAGTGAATATTTTTTAATTTATGGCAAGGTAAGGGCCAATAAAACACTTGAATTTAGTGAAGAAAAAAAATGGTCATTTTATTTATTACATTATATAACATTTTTTAATTGTAAATATAGTGTTAATATTACAAGATAACAAAAACAAGTTCGGTTACAAAGGCTGGCATAGGAACCTATGGGCCATTTAGAAATAATAGTATAAAAAAAATTCCATTTATGATTACATTATACAAGTGCAAGAATCCAAAAACATTTCTTACCCTAAAATCCTACAAAATCTCATCACGGCACTGTTTAGTGCTCTTTATTATTTTAATAATTTTACTGTATTATGAGATTACTTTATAAGCGTGCACAGGGTGATAGCAATGTGTACTCTCACTATCCCTGAATGGTTCGGATAGATTTGAAAGGGCTAAACAGATTCTAGCTGGGTCATTGTAAATAATTAGTATAAATTAGGTTAGTAAGCGGCACTGACAGTAGAATATTAAAATAGTTTAACCATTACATTTTTATTTTATTTATAGTAATCAGTTGATGCTTTGTATTTAATAGAAATACCAAATTATTTGAGATGATATTTTAACTAAAAGCCTATTATTAAAATTATGTTATTAATTGTTTTTTCTTGTTGTTTTTACGATATTTTATTTTTATTTCAATATGTTTGATAAATGTAAAAACTTAATTGTTCTTAATTTTAAAGTTTAATTATACAAAATATTTATGAGTAAACTAAAGTATTAAACTCATAATTTAATATCAAAGTGTTATCAATAAAACTATATAAGTTGAAAATCTTTATTAATATAATATTTTATATTTTATATTATGTGAAACCAGTGGCGTCATTTCAGATTTTCAGGGGCAAAAGTTTTGACCAGCCCATAATTAAAAAAAAAACCGCTCGCTAACAATTACATTTTTATCTCAATACAAACAGCTTTCTTACATAGTTATATTTATATACATACAAGTTGGTTATCTGAGATGTTTGTGGTTACTCTAGGCATAAATTACAAACATTTTTGAAAGATAACAATGACTAATTAATACATAGGTATATAAAATGTAATATGTATAGGGATACCCAATATTATCTATTAGTATTTAGTATTAAGCATTGAGTAAACAATATAGCACTATATGATGACATATTTTAAGGGGAATTTGACCCTAATTTATGTCCTATTTGCACCAAATATGAGTTTAATGGTATTAACAAAAAATAAAACAAAACATACAGATACAATACATTATTATATATTTATCATTCATTATAGTTTTTTAAAAGTTGCTTAAAATTTAAATGCTAGACAGTGACAGGATATATTTTTGTTTCTATAAATCTATTTCGTTATTAGTACGAGCCACGAATCATGGTTATATTTTATTTAGCAATGACATGAATGTTATGAATCATGTTTGCGGGCTTGCGGCCCAAAACTAGCACCATTTACCCGTTCGACCGACCCGTTAAACGCAAATGCCCACCTTGCCCCCCCCCCCCAAATGACGCCACTGTGTGAAACGTAAATTAGTTATGTTTCATGTGTCACGTGTATTAAAAGAAACTAATAAACAACTATATTATCAACTATTGGGTATTTAAACAACAAAAGAGTGTGATTGAAAATATAACTGATATTTCTATAGCTATTCTATTTTTGGATTGTCTACCTATTAACCAATAAACTATAATTTTGCAACATCTAAGTCGAATGCGATATAAGTGCGTAAATTACATTGTATGGTATAAATATAATAAAACAAAACATATTATTACAAAAAAGAATATAATATATTGTAATTATAAATCAACAGCCGGTACAAATATGAAAAATAAATTAAAATAATATTTATTAAATTATAGTATAAAAAGATCTACTCTTGAAAAACTTGATTGTAAGGTACTCTATGGAAAAATTCTTGTGCGATTCCACCGAATGCAGCAGCTAAAGCATTTTCAAAACTTGATTGTAATTCAGTTAAAATTTCACTCCAATTTTCATTTAAGAATGTATTCATGTTGTTTCCTGTAAAAAAAAGTTTTCATGTTCAAATTTTTTATTGTGTAGAATGTTTGGCCTAAACTAAACTTAGAAAAGGTAAAGAGCACAGTATTTATAAAATACATATTGCAATATTGACTTGTGTTATTTGTGAGATTACTTTTTGAAATATACATAATTGCTAATATATATATTGAAATATGTAAAACTAACCAAGTGCTTTATCTCCTTTGAATAAGTTATCCAGCTTCAAATGCATTTTGGTTGTAGTGAACTTCAATGTAATATCACTAATATCCATAAAGGTGACTCCATTTTTTACAATAGGTTTCAAGTAAATATTTATTTTTGCTTTAAGATTGTCTACAAATAAATTATACTGTTAGCGATTATGTTATAATTTCGAATTAATTTTACATACCAAGGGTGATTTTGCTTAGTCCATCTCCAGTGATCGGTAAAATAATAACTTTTCCCTTGACATCGTAATTTCCATCGAGTGTTATGGGCTTTTCAAATTCCACGTCAATTGTGAATTTATTATTATTCATATCAGCTCTATAACGACAAATACCATTTACTTTGTTGATTTCCGTAAAAAAAAGTGAAATTTATACTTACGTGACATCTTTAACTATTACAGTTCCGATGTTGGAAATGTCTAAATCCCTAAAGTTGAGCTTGATGCTGACAGGCCCACTACCTTGGTCTATTCCCAATGCCGTGATCCTTAATGGATCAATTGGGAGCAATCCAAGACTCGGAATACCTGTAATTTATTATTATATACATATCAATAGAATTTAATAAGAAAAATAAAGGTATATAAAAAAAAATAAATACCTTTTACTAAATGTGGGACTGCACTGGATAGAGAATTCTTTATACATTCACCTATTTGTGGATCGCTTTTTTTACACTGCACAAAACCTTTAGCTGAAAAAAAAATTCACATTTAAGAATTTAGAGAGGTTATAAGTATTTATTTATTTCGTAGTTTATGATCATTATTCATACTAATATTGTTTAATTTATTACAATTTGTTATAATATCTCATATACTTTATCTTTAGGAGTAAAAATTTCCTACAAATTATATATTATCTATTAAATGTTTAATGTTTGTTTTGAACATTCGTTTGTCGAAAAGTATACATTTAGAACAGTTTTTTCAATAATGTATGATGTTATAATTCACAACAGTTAATCGTATATTTTTGAGGAATTGTTCAATTATATTTTAGATTATTTTACTATAAAGATTTTGACCTGAGAACCTTGAAGTAATGTTCCACAATTAAAGGGGCTGAACGTCACATATAAAAAATGTATGTCAAGAGTAAATATGTTCGTTGGTGTCCTTGTATGTAATTTTAATTTACGGAAATAATAGATATTTTTTTTAACATAATTTAATATTTATATATATATATAAATATATAAACATTTACCGAATAATGCATTTATATGAATAATTTATTATTTTATACATTATTATTACAAGTCTAATTATTTTAACTTGGTATGACAATAATTGATATAAAATAAAAATACATGTATAAAGTGTTTTTAATGAGTATCCTTTTTATAAAATTATAATGTATTTGATATGATTTGCAAATTGTTCATATTATTATTTAATTTGACATAATTTTAATGTAATACACAAATCACAATAATATATTAAAAATAATTGATTATTCAATTTTAATTAAATAAACCTCAAATCATTTTTTTTTCGCTCATAAATTGAAAATATTGCATTCGAGATTGATGGTTTTATGCCATCATATATAATTTATTAGTATATATATTTATTTTTATCTAACAATAAAAAATAATTTATTCCATACAACATGATATAGCAATAATGTTAACTATTTCTTTCCTTGTTTATAAGTAGTGAAAAATGTTTTAATTTAGGTATTCACTTATATTAATTTTGAGCTAAACAGTTTAAGTTATAATTTTTATTCAGCCTTGAACAACTACGTATATGCCAAATGTAGTGTGGTCTTGGAAAGTCAGTTTATCTCGATATTATATGAAATATACATCTAAAATGGTCAGGACACTACAAAAAACTTGAAATTTAACTTGATACAATTGGATTTGTTCTTGTTTTTATTATAAATTATAATACTACGTTATGATATATTTATAATTTAATAATAGTATTAATATGGTGTATGAGAATCATCGTAAAATGTAAGTACGCTATACTGTATTACAAATACCTGTACTGGCAATAACTTTTAGCATTTATAAATACATGTATAATAAATAAAATGATGAATGCTAACCGAATTCGGCAAAAATGAACACAATAAATACTACCATGTTATGAAATTTTAATTTTTTTGAAAGATTATTTATAAGTCGTGTTTTTTTTCATGTTTCAAATTAAAAATGTAATAGTTTTTAGATGTAAATAGTTTAGAAACGAATTTCATAATGAATATAATCGATTATTATTTCACACGATATTAGTTCACGAGCAAGTTTTTGTGGCGCAATACGCGTGCATAAAACCCTTTTCGTTTCGGTTTTTAGCTGTTTTTAGTGCCAATGATTTTATCAGAAGTTTCAGATTTTATAGCTTTAAAAAAAAAATTGATTGATCTTGAAATATAATTTGTGGATAGTTTAATATTTGGTAATCATTGCTTAATCAATAATTTTCGTACTTCATTGTAACATTATTATTAAATCATTGTAATGTCATATATAAAACGATTAGCATAGTGCGATGGCAATTTATATCAGTTACTTAATTAAAAATTTATAGATAATGAGTTCCAATTTTTTTTTTTTTTTTTTGTATCAGTTTTCGGTAAATGTGTAACACCATGAATGTATACACATTTTAGGTTGTATATCGGTGGCAAATTTAAAGTTTTTTAATTTTCAAAATAAGTTAAGGATAAGTATGTATTGTACTAATTGTACTATAGAAATAATCAAATAAATAAAAATATTCGATTATATTTTAAATTTTTATCTAATGAATATGTATTAACTGAAAATTGAATTGGGAAACAAAAATTATTCGACTGTATTCATAGTAAAGTTTTTAAAGATATTTTATTTTGTGACTTAGTAATCGATATAATTATGTAATGCAAGTTGTAAAAATATACTTATTGATACTACTTCAATATAATGTGATAATATACATTATTATAATTGAATATACTTTAGTTTTTATTCACAAAAAACGTGCTCATCAAATATGTGTTAAGGGTAAATAATTCTTTGTCCAATTAATACACAGTTATATTTTGCTGGTTTATTTTGCATATTTAAAATTAAATTGTGAACCTAGAAACACTCATAAAAATTTTATTCACGAATTATTTTTATTCTTATCTTTGTATAAATAAATATAATTATATTTTATATTTTTTCTGTTTAAAAATAGTTCGTAAACATAATTTGAAATGAAAAGTTTTAGTCGTTCATCAATTAAATCATAATATTATTTTGTCTAAAATCATAAAACGAGAAACATATACTTATACGTAAATTAGTTTTATTTTAGTAACTATTCATCGATAAATCAAGAATATTACAGTTTTAATCTCTGAATTATGTATTTTGGCATTAAAAACAATTTTAATTTTGATATAGAACTAATGCAACTAGATAAAAGTTGTAGTTAAAGTAGCCATTATTGTATACTAAGAGAAAAAATAACAAGTGAAGTAATACTTAATATTATACGTAAGAACACATTTTTTGACGATTTTGATAGTTTTTATTATGCAAATGTTAGATTAAATTAAATAGATTAAATTTGATACTCACGTAATTTAACAGTGGCTGGTGCGGTTAAAACGATTCCAATGACGCACACAAGACAGCTTGTAATGTTCCAAATATTGGCCATCATATTGTGCGTATTTATTCGGTGAAGTCAAAGAAAAATTCTCGGAGCTCAACAAAGGGCTATGGTTGACACGGGTGCTGGTTGAAAATTGATCTGTAGTGTGTGGAACGTCTGTTTTATTGGATTCACAAATGCGTCCTTCCCTCTCCAATAAAGCCACTGTCCTCCATATTGTTACCACTCATCTATGGAGCTATCGCGAAGTAATATAGACGTTACCGGAAGGCAGTGCATCGTGTCATTCGTGTATGAACGAGTTTTTTAGCCTTGTATCAAGTACTGAATTACAATTATAATTATCATAATTTGTTACCAAATTAGAAAAAATAATTAAAAATAATTTTTATTCCCTAGATTTTAATAATTTCATAAACTATTTTGTGTATATAAAGATAAAGATATTTTCATTAATTGATTGGGAAATTCTGTTGGATAATTTTAAGCGTTACCAAATGTGAACGTCACAAGGTATGCGATTTTATAATTTTACATATTTTTCGATATTTTCTTCATAGAGATTGGAATCGATATTGAGCGATCCGCCGAAGAAGAAAATTTAAACCAAAAAAGTTTGATGTTAGTTCCTGATAGTCTACGTGAATAATATCTGGCGTAGTTTTCCAAATGGTAATTGTCGATACGTAATTCTACACCGTACATTATAGGCAACACTAACTCATAGAATCAAAAGCAAATAATTGCTTAAAATTGTCGTTATTGAAATTAGCACTTATCGTAATTATCATTTTATTAATTTTTGGATTAAAATATAATATTTATTATGATACTGAAACCGGTTTATGTGAAAATTATCAATACAAATAATGCCTACTTACATTTTTCAGTATTTTTTTAAATGCAAACTATGTTACTCATATTTGTTTTAAAATCGTGTAAAATATTACGTTATTAAATTTTATATAATTTGATTTTTATATTCTATATCAATTAAAACCAACAGAGCACGTTTATATATAATTTAAAATGATTGGCAAAAATCCAAAGAATTGTTTTAATGTAGAAATATTCCAAAAGATGTCAACGTGACTGCAGATAAGAAATTAATTAAAATAATACGTATAAAATATTATATTAAAAGTTCTTAATATTTCTGAGAACTGCTAACAAAAATAACGTTTAACTTTACTGCAGAGTGACCTTCCATAATACTTAAGCTTGAACACTTCACCGATTATTCATCTTTGTTTCTCATGGTGAACAAAAGCGTAAGGAGGTGTACCTAATAAACTCGTAATCAGGAGGTTAAAAATCTTTATTATACAGTTCAAATCTCTTCGGTTAATATTTGTCGGTAAAATATTATGGATATCAAAATTCGTATTTGTAAATATTGAAATAGTTTAAAAATTTCGTTGAAATATCTGATTTCGTTAAACCTAAATATTCTAATGCTTATAAATATTTTATACCCGATTTGAAATCAATATTTATTTAAATTAAAGTGATGTACACGAATGATGCAGGTTTTCGAAAATGTTGTCGAGTTTTGACAATATTTGAAAGTCTAACACAAAAAAAAATTTCACTACAGATATTCGATTTTTTTTTACAGGAGTAAAATAATGGTATAAGGAAATTTGTAGTAAATTTTTTTAATTGCAGAATCTTATTATTTTATCAACAATTTACTAATTAAAACTATGAAAACATTAATCTTTTGAATTTATAAGAAGTAACAAAAAGCCATCAATTATGAAAATTATTTCATCCCTCAAAAGCTGTGGTATAACATTGGTGACAAATTTAAAGTTTCTAAGAATATTATTTTTTGTGGTACGATAACGAAATAACTTTTCATAAACCAGTAAAATCCCGTAAATTTTACTGATTTTTATAATTTTTTTCTTGATTCTTTTAATTAATTGAAAAAACTCAGGAAATAAAAAAAAAACGTTCTCAGTACGCTAATTATACAACTATTTTAATCAAAACTAAAAAAAAATTATGATAATCCAAGTTACCCTTCTGAACAAAACCTCGTAGACAATAAAATGAAAAAAAAATTAAATTAAAAAATAAGAACAAATAAAAACATACTTAATTGTAGAATCAAAACATTTCGCTCTTCGTTCAGAATGTAAATACATAATATAGAATATCAAAAATAACGATAATAAGTGGTTTTTCAGGTTTCTTATAAACAACACCTGAAATTTTAATGTCAAAGACCTGCTGAATATTTAGTACAGGTTTATTAATGCGTTATTTTAAGAAAAAAAAGTAAATAAACAAAATACGAAAATCATAATTTGTACTAATATTTCTACAATTATTTATAGAAAATGTATATTAATAATAATACAATCCTACGGTGTTTCTATTAATTGTATAGTGCATTTACTTTACATCAATGTATTTATTATTCAGTCTTTGTTTTGTATTGTTTTCTCGAATATTTTTCAGATGGAAATTAATATTTTTATAGAATCAGTTTTAACATAATTTTCGAGATGTCATAGTAACCGACTAAAAGCTAATATGTATATGTATAAACAGAATCAGTTTTTTTATTTAAAAAAAAAAAAATTCATCCAGGAAGTGAAAAATACAAATATTAATTCACTTAACGTGCTATTGGACAATTGGCTCATATAACGAATGTTAATATTTACTGTCGTGTGTACGTGTTTATCAACCAGTAATATACACGGAAATAAGGAGTTTTATAAGCAATAAATACTGTAGAGTTATTAGTTTTAATTTTTAAAAATAGTACAATACAAATATATACAATGTATAAATAAATAAACTATATTCTTATGTATTTATTTAGAAATATTAATAATTTACGAGTTTTTGTTTTATTTTATTAAATTCCGAAGTTTTTTTCGAATAAAGTCTCTTCGTTTTTTTTTCTTAGTATTTTTTAAACCATTGCAAATAATAAAATTTTAATAGCACATTTTATAACATCAAAATATATAATTATTATTATTCAATATATTTGAATATCAAATTTTGTTACCGGGATGACATTTCAATAACAAATTTTTTAACATATTATGTATATTAGCGAACAAATAAGGACTACGCCGTTATTAAATTAAAGTTCAATCAAACTATCATAATGGTTGCCAAAATTCCCATGAAAATATGTAAAATGTATGATAAAATGAAGGATGGCCGTATTATCCTTACAAATTTGGACGAATATTATGTCAGACATTTAAATATAATTACATCATTAGACGTTTTTGATATTTTTTTTTCTATGTCAATTGTAGAATGAACTAAACGGTAACTGTTAATGTTAGATTTAAAAATTTCCCGTCAAAGTAGGAAAATAATTCAACCACTTCATTACTTATTTTTTTTTTTATCTCAACCATAGTATTCAACTGTTCATGTAAGTATATGAACTCTGATGAATTTATAGCTGATTACGATATGCACGATTATATGTTTAAATTATTTCGTACCTCAATAAAGCAGTATGTGCAAAACGTATTGGAAGCTAGTAATTTAAAGAATTCAGTAATCACCAAATGTTAAATGGTAGAATGTTAATTTCTAAAACTTTATATTTTTATATACGTGATATAGTTTTGCAGATTTAGTATGATTTAATTAAATATTAATCGAATTTAAAGACCAGTGTAACATGATTTTTATACTCTAATATTTTAATTTTAGAGATTTAAGTATAAAAAAAAAAAAGAACCGGATGGGCCTCGCTCTGCTGTACAGTTAGGGGTGGAGTGCACCTCGCTTATAGGATAGGTCATTATTATAATGGATTTGTTAAATTTGAATGCAATGATAGATATCATTGTATACGAATAACGATTCTGAACGGAGTTCATATGTTTGTCTAGGATATAATACATTGTTATTTATAAATATTGTAAAAGTATATTTTATTTTGAAACGATGAATATATTTTTCAATTAGGATGAGTTAGCAGTTGCATACAGCGACATAGTTTGTCAGTCTAGAATATAATACATTATATTATATTTTACATGTAATTTTATATCAATATTCGCTGTTCAAACGCTTATAAAAAAAATTTGTGCCTATGGATTTTAATAATTTTTGAATGACTTTAAGAACTACTTCTGTGGAATCTTCTATTAAATTTTCAAGTATTTTGTACGAGCCAAATTTTTTTTATCACCGAATATAAAAAAAAAAAATGTAAAAAAATCGAATATTTTAAATGCCTATAAGTGGCTTAAAAATCAATATAATATTTTGAAAAAAATATGACATAAAGGAAATACCAATCTTAACAGCTGGTAGAAATTTCAAAAATCTGCGACTTATACTTTTTGAATTATTTTATGAATTTTTATCTACAAAATAACTTGCAAATTATCGTGATTTTTACATATTTCGTATAAATTGGAACTTTGAGCACTTATAAAAAAAAATTGTGACTTACGATTTTAGATTTTTTTTTATCAGTTAAGGAACAACTTATAAGAAACCTTGTTTTAAATTTTCAAGATTTTCTGGGCAGCCAAAAAAATTTTATCGTTATTTAAAAAAAAAATACTTAAAAAAATTGAAAATTTCAATTGTCTATAAATAGCTTAATAAAAGTCAAAATACTTTGAAAATTTAACGGTGTATATAGAACGCTAATCTAAACATTTGGTGAAAATTTCAAGTATTTACATCGATTAGTTTTTGAGTTATAGCAAAATAAAAAATTTGATTATGTCGAAAACTGGTTTTGCGTAAAAACTCCCGTTTTTCCCAAATTTTTTTATGGTTTTTCCCGTCGCATTTAAAAAATATTGGAAATTTTTTACTTTTGACCCCCTATAGTACCAAATAGATTCACTTTTCTTTCAGAAAAGTTGCTACATAAGACAATCGAAGCATTTTTACTGCCCCAAATCGTGTCGACAGACACAAAAAAAAAAAAAAAAAACACACATCATTGTAAAATCAATACATTCTTCACTCCGTTCAGAATCTAAAATAGATTGTATAGTATTAACTAAACGAAAAAAAATTATAAATATTTATGTATAAGTATACGTTTCCTGGCTTAATAATAAACTAACGAAAACAACAATCCAACAATTTATAATTATAGGCGAATAGATTTATAAAATGTTTAAAATGGTTGCTCAATTATATCGATTACGTAGAAGTAATGGAACATTATTTTGTTATTTTACAAATACGTTACGACACAGTTTGATAACTGACTCAACATACCAACGTCAGTGTGGTTATTTATAGATTTTGTGAGTGTTTGCAGTATTTTAATGCTTAACATACCAGTAAATTGCTTAAGAATTCTTAGGAAAATGGTAGAGTCATAGTTTAGGTTTAAAAATGATGTATCTTACGAAAAAGTTTTGTGAAGGATATTGTGTAAAAATTAAACACATTATATTTGAGTTTCGGGTCAATATTGAAAAATTTACAACGTAAAATAAATACTTTGTTAATATTTCATTAATTGGTTAATTTAGAAACGTTTTTCATGCTCACCAATTTTGTATTTAAATTTTATATTATGACTATTCATAACATTGATATCTGATATTTTGTGTTTCGTATAAATTTGTAACTACATTTTTTACTAAAAAAACTCATTAGGTATAATGCAATTGCATTTCGATTTAAAATGCTGATAATCTGGTTCTGAGAATAATTCCTTTATTGTTTTAGTTGTATTTATTATAGCTTATGTTTGATGACAATGATAAATCAATGCATTAAAAAAACTATCCTCAATGAAGGTCGGTAGATGGAATTATATATATTGTACACGTACATAAAATATCTCACATATAAATATACAACTTTATAAAATATTTTTTGTGCTTGTTTAAAAAATAAATTCAAAATTTAAATTTCTTTCATTCTAAATGCTAAAAATTAGTCATTAACATTAACATCAGACCTGGATCTAGGGAGAGTAATGCCTTCTTCTCCTCCTCCCCGCCCAGAAGCTAAGGACTTGATTAACAGTCATTAAAATAAAGGGGTTTCTTTGCTTACAACATTTTTATAATAAGTATAAATAGTAGTAATACAGTACAAAATTAATACGAAAAAGCTGAACATGAATTTCACGAAAAAGAAACTCTCTACTGGCAGAACCTCAGAATCTTAATTTTTTTTTATTTAAGTATTATAATAGTATTATTATTTGTTTTATTGTTTCACACATGGTTGTGTTTTAAAGAAAAAAAAAATTACTTATATTTAATTTATTTATATAATTGAGCTAGTCGTGGTATTATCGGGCTTTTCCATATAACTCTTGTAATATTAAAATTGTTATATTAATTTGTAATTTATAATTTCGACCAGGGTTTATTTGTGACAGAGTTCGTAAACGATTATATCGGAAATTGTGAATAAAATGAAATAGTGAATAATAGATTACTCATAAGTGTATTTGGTATAACCTTGTGAACAAAAAAAAATATTTAAATGACATTCTAAAAGACCATAAACTTTAAATAAAATTGACCCCCTCTTCCTCCCCTCAAACAAAAAAAAAAAAAAAAAAAATGAAAAATTGATCGACGTGTTGACACCCCAGAGAGTATTTGGAACATAGTGAAAAAAAATTGGAAAAATATTAAATAGTGTCGTCAAAAAATCGGAACATAAAAAAGGCCTGTTCTTCCATACATAAAAGAATAATAATTTTGGATGCAATGTACATAAATGAGAATAAAAACATTAAAAATTTATATTTATACTTCTGAACCGACTAATAAGATTACTACTAACCAAAATTAAACGTTTTATAATGAAGGTTACAACTTTCATTTTTAGGAATTAAAGGTTCCAGTTAAGGTTCTAGTTCCTACATTTTTAAGGTTAAACGATTCATGTCGGTTACAGTTCTAATTCCTGACTGTAATCCTCTTGTTTCAAACTTATATGTTCTCAACATCCTAGAAGTTGTTTGTAACGCAAATGATGTCGGAACCTTTTATATGATTAAACATTTTTAATGATGTTTCGTTACTAGATGGATTCTTCAACCAGAACTGCAATTTGACCATTACTATCACATTAATGATGCTCATAGTTAAAATATATGTTTACATATTGTATAAATAAAAGTTTAAATTAAAAAAAAAGAGAAAAGTATTTTCCAATTATTTACCCAATTTTCAATTTATTTCAAGTAACTTTGGATTTGATTTGAGAGTCATCGTTAGAAATTAAACTAATATTTCTGTCCTATATTATAGCCGTGTGGTTAGCTAAGGGCATGTCCCATTTCCGCAAAAAATCCTGGTTCCCTGATTTACACACAGCCCTTTTCTGCCAAAAACGAAAAAGGTACGATTCCCATTTCCGCTAAACGTTTTTGTGTAAAGCCAATTACTATTTAGGAACCATGTAAAATTGTTACATATTCTTATCATTATACATTTTAATACAAGTAGATAATAATAAACAATATATTAGTCAAATATAAACACAATTATATTAGAGTTTTTTAAAATATTACATAATTGTATTTTATAAAATGTCCATTCTACTTTACTATTTCAAAGTATAGAACAAGTATAGGTCAAATACTCGTATTATCTCGATAGAGTTTTGAAAATAATCATATCGTCACAAAAAATCGTACCTTTTTTGTTTTTGGCGGAAACGGGTAACTCCCGCTAGCTAATGTTGCTAATAAATTCGGTTTGATGTTAGTATATTAGAAGTGAAAATATTATACATAAAATAAAGAAGATAAGTCATTTCTTTGGGAGATATTTCATTTCTTGGGAGTTTGAGATTTCGTTTTTTTTTTTTTTTTTTTTGACATACCACGAATGTGCAGTAATTTATCTTAAAAATTAAATAAATGATAAATTATATGAGGTTGTTGCCAATGGACTTCTTTTCCAATCAAATTCTCCTTCTTCTTCTTCTTCTGCCTCGCTTTCCTCCCAACTATTTGGGGTCGGCCATCCGTGTCCTACACTTTCCCAATCAAATTATTAATAAAAATTATATTCATTTAATTATGTTGACATATTGTTGGATTATACAGGTAACAAATTTATCTTTTACTAAAAAAAAAAAAAAAAAAAAAAAAAAAAAAAATAAAAAAAAAAAAAATGTAATAACACATTTACAGAGAATACTTTTTTAGTAATATTTGTGAACCATATTGCCTTAAACTTAAAATACGTATAAGTACAATAAAAGATGATTTAATGAAAGATAATTTTAATTTCTCATAAGAAAAACCAGTTTTGTAGTTTATTATTTGGATTTTATCTACTTGAAGGACCTAGGAAAAACGAATCAAATTGTGATCTGAGGCAACTATATTAACATAATTTGTATTGTTATACATTTTTATAATTTATTTAATAAATTAATATTAAATTAATTTTATATTAATTAACTTCATTAATTTAACAGGCTGTATAGATTGATCGTCTCTTCGTTGTACATCCTGGGCAACTTTATATAACGGTTTAAGATCTATCAAATTGGCGGCCGAACTGTCTTTATGGATCTCTTGGCCCCCAACACTAACAACAGGAACAACAAAAACATCTCCTTTTTTCAGAAAATGGTTTTTTAGTGCAAATGACTCAGGATCTAGGCCCTCAGTTTAGAATCCTTCAATTAAATGTAGAAGGTATTAGTCGGAACAAAAGCGAGTATCCAGCCAAATTTGCATGACACAACAACATTTCGGTCCTATTATTACAGGAAACACATACTACTAACGCAGATAAATAACGACAAAGAGGATCTATTTCTGGATACTTTATAGTGGCAGCCGCATAAAATAGAAGCTACGATACTTCCACATATATACATAATGACGTACCAGATTGGCAACACATAAATAATTATGAACGCAGTAACATCAAAGCCATCCATATAAAAATGAACTAAAAATCATTAACATATACAAACCACCAAATTAAAATTGGCTCAACAGCGACGTTATGCTCACAGCCCGCCCTGGAATAATTGCCGGTTTTTTTAACTGCCATCACCAATTTTGGGGTGATGAAAATAATGATTCTAACGGAAATACTCTTAATGAGTGGGCCAAACGAGAAAATATAGCCCTTGTATTCAATGCAAAAGACATTTACATACGTACATTTAGATCAGGGAGGTGGCAACGAGACTACAATCTGGACCTATGTTTCACAACAAAAGATAATAGAGGCCATACCATACCAATTAGCAGATAAGTTTTTAACGACTTTCTTTACAGCCAACATTGCCCTGTTGTCATGAATATTGGAATACAGATCCCAGTTATAAAATCACTCTCGAAACCCAGATGGAATTTTAATAAAGCAACTGGACTATATTTAGTAAACAGCCTGACGACTGTATCAGATGAATAAGACCAGAAACCAAAAACTACAATCATTTTACTGGCTTTATGATCGGGATAGCTAAGGAAATTATATCCAGAGGATACAGGAAAATTATATCTCGGGCTAGAGCCAAGAAAATTAGAATCTATACAATGAGTACCAAAAAACTAATGATAACCTTGTAGCTGACGAACTTCTCTCTTAGTTCTCTAAAATCCGCAAGGAAAAATTGATTATAACAGTAGAAAATATGGATTTAAAAAATTCGAGTAGAAAAGCATGGAATTTTCTGTAGCAAAAGTTGATAAAAATGCAACAAGTAATAAAGAACGAAAAAAGAACTAAAAGAACTGAAAAACAACGTGGAGATTATAACAAACTTTGCGAACGATTTCACTGAACATGAAATTCAAATAGCAATACAAGTAATTAAAACTGGTAAAGCAACGAGATTTGACGAAGTATACCCAGAATTTCTAAAGGATTGTGGACCTAAGATCCCCCAATGGTTAGCAGCATTCTTCACAAATATATTATGCTCCAGTAGGTTTCCAAAGCAATTCAAAAAGACAAAAATCCTGACTATTTTAAAACCTAGAAAACCTGATAATAACATCAAAATTTACTGGCTGATATCCGTACTGAGTGTTAACTACAAGATCTTTGAAACACTTATTTATAATCGAATCACAGAAACTGTATTCACAGAAATAAAGGTATTGCTGTAGAACAGGCCGGATTTAGACCAAATAGAAGTTGCTTCGACTAAGTGGCGGTGACTGCAAACATTGAAGACGGTTTTAAAAAATCTAAAATCGGCTGCAGTCTTTATCGACCTCATGGCAGCATATGATGTGATGTGATATGGTATGGTGCAATGCGCTTATCATTAAATTTCTACGGATAATACCATACAAAATTATAAGTGATATTATAAATAGTATGTTGAGAAACAGATGTAGATATCACAATAGTTATAGGCAGGGCTTGAAACCGATTGAAAAAATTTCGATTTCGATTTTGATTATGTATACCAGTTTTGAATTTTTTCGATTTCGGTTTTAATTTTTCAATACCGGTATTAGGATATCTTAGTTTCGGTTTTAATTTGTATACCGGTTTTGAAATTTTCCTGATTTCGATTTCTATTTTAAAAAATCGGTTTTAGGAAAATATGGTTTCGGTTTTAATTGTGGATACCGGTTTTTAATTTTTATGATTTCAATTTTAAGTTTTTGATATCGATTTTAATAAGTTATGATTTCGATTTTGATTTCGTATACCGATTTTTTATGTTTTACGGTTACGTTTTCAGATTTTAATACTGATTTTAGTTTATAATGATTTCGATATATATTTTTAACCGGTTTTATTCGGCATTTAAAAACGATTTTGAAATTTGGTTTCAAGCCCTGGTTATAGGTGATAGAAAAAGTAAGCAAATAAATCATAAAAAATGGACTGCCATAAAGCTCAGTTTTAACTCCCCTACTATTCAATTTATGCACCACTGACCTACTTAATACCAAGTCGAATAAATTTATTTACACAGAGGATATAGCCCTCCTATATTATGAAAAGTCGTACGGAATCTGCGAAAAAACCTCACGGAAAACCTGAGCGAACTAAATAAGTACTGTAACAACTGAAGATTCACTTAACTAAAACTGAGGTTACACTGTTCCATCATCACAAAAGAATGAGAAGACATGAAATAAATGTGATTTTTAACGAATAACAAGTTATCCTAACTCAACATGTTTAGGAATAACGTTAGACAGAACATTGACATATAGAGAATATCTAACCAAGGTGGCAGCAAAGATTAAAAACTCGAAACAGTATAATAAATAAGCAGGCTCAAACTACCTGAGGCTTAGATTCTAACATAATTAGGATATCTGCACTCGTCTTCATTTACTCGGTAGCTGAGTACTGTGCACCAGTATGGCTTAACAGTTCACACACAAACAAAATAGACACTCAACTAAATGCATAGATGAGGACAATTTCCGGAACAATTACGTTAATACCAGTCCCCCGGCTGCCAGTATTGAGCAACATAGAACCGCCTCACCTTCGTAGATACAGATCCCTAGTCCGAGAATATAATAATCATGCTTCAACAAAAGTTTACCAATATACATAAAAAATAACCCCAGCCAAAAATTAAAATCCTATAAACCTTCTTGGAAGCTGGCACAAAAATTAATTAAGGAAAACTATAACTGTTTGCGCAGCAAACATTAATTGTAGTATTTTTTGTTGTGTTATCATTTTCGTGCGACGTAACGGTGTGTCACGCTGTTGCGGCAACGGTCGGCGGTGGCGGCGTGCCTCCGTGTGCGGTCGGCCAGCGGCGTGGTTGCATCGTTATCAGTCGCATGAAAATGTATTCGTTAATTCCACGTTTTCAAATATGTTCGGTTATGTTTTCGGTAAAAGTTAAAGTCATGCTCTCAGTGCCACAAGTTTCATTAAGTTCGTGTGTTTTCCAGTTTTGTGTAGTGGCACTGAGGCATTTAATATTCTTCTGGTGTCCGGCGGCCTGAGCCTTCGTGGTGAATGTCGTCGGCACCAACTCGCTCTCGTCTTTTCGTTTTCGTGGTGTGCACACCAACTTAAGTTTTCGTGTTCCTGTGTCTGCAACCATTTCGTTTTGTGAATCGACCGTCTGGTATAGTATCGTTCGAGGCATTGTTTAGCGTGCTAATTGTCATTGTTTTTAGTTTTACCAGCGGTCGCTCTGTGAATAACGTGGTTTTGTCATTTGTGTCATCTTTTCGGGCTGCAGAAGTGTTCATCTTCGTTGGTCGCACGCACTAGTCGCTGTGACTTATTATTTGTTATTTTATACACTGCGGTGTGCCGTCGTAGGTTTTTGTCAAGTCACAGTATCTGGTGCGGTCGCGTTGGGATGAAATCCGCCATCAATCACAGTCACATGTGAGTATTGGTCGACCATATTTGTTCTTGTGTATAGGCCGACGGGACTAGCCGCCAAAGGCTGATTCTCGTTTATTTATTATTATTGGCTGTGCCGTGTTGGGCAGCATTTTCATTTATTTATTTATTTATTTATTATTTATTATTATTGGCTGTGCGTGTGGGCAGCATTTTAATTTATTATTTAATTATTTAATTATTTATTTTGTATTATTACTTGATGTGTGCCGTGTGGGCCACCCTTTTTATTTTTATTTATATTAGCATTGCCACTGTAAGGCCAACATTTATTTATATTATATTTATATTTATTTAATTATTACAAATTGATTTTTATTTATTTCAATAATTTTAACTGGCGAACAAGCCAGCCTACTAATATTTTAGGCACTTGCTGCGCCGACAATAACCTTAACTCGAAATGGACTGATGAATGGAGACTAGATAACCCTGACAAATTTAACATCATTGAACAATCTACGGAAAAGACACCGGGATCCCAACTACCTCAGAAAGAATTGGTGACCTTTAATAAATTTAGGATTGGCCACGGAAAAACAGGAAATATATTGTATAAATGGGGATTTAGGGATACCACAATGTGACTATGGACACGATAATCAGACAACCAATCACACCGTGGGTGATGCCCAGTACAATATATACCAATAAAGGTTACAACAGCGGCAATAAAATGGCTAGGTAATCAATCTGGACATAAGAATCTTAGGCTATATATATGTATATATAGTATTCCGACTCACCATCCCCAATGATTCATATATGTATATATATTATATTTTATATTTTTGATATATTAAACTAATTACTACTATTTTATGTTTCTAAATTTGATCAACATTTTATATTTATATTTCTATAGTATTAACACATTTTCACAGTTCGGCTATAACGCTCAACGTGCACGCACGTAGTTGTCTATTAGCTTCCGTTATCGCGTTTGTCGTTCTATAATATGGTAGACAACATGTCCACGACACCGGTGGCGGTCCGCTCCATACATCTATGTCTAACAAACGCAATCTTTCTCATTCGTCAATTTTGCCAAAAGTTGACGATAAAAAAATCAAAAATTTTCATTACTCCTAATCGGTTTGCGGCCTTGTGCTCCGATGTTTCTTGTGACAACGTATTTAACTGTAATGATATTCATACAGCGTCACAAAAAACTAATATAAATATCATCAACAAGTACATAAAATTTAAGTACAAAAAATTGTCACATAAAATGTAACAATACATATACCAATATTACTCAAAAATCCACATTAAATAATTAAAACAAATTATATTGATGAACAACACAATTAATATCATCAATAAAAATGTAAAAGTTAATTATAAGATTGTCGGTATGAAACAAAAAATGCACAAATAAGAGAATAACATCGCTTAAATATTTACAATATAATTGTATCAAATTATATTAATGAATGTCACGATCATTAGAATCAATAGGGATATACAAAAAAATATATATTAAAATGTACAACATATTTAAGTTAAGTTATTAATAATTGTTATTATAATTAAACTGAATCTAAATTTAACAATTATATTAAATATGTATACGTGTATACCAAGTTGTGGTATACATAAATGCAATCTTTATATAACTAAATTATATCGTATCAATAAACATCAAAATTAACGACAAAAACAAGTACACGAGAAATGACATAAAAAGGCTAAAAAACAACATATCACTACGCAGTCTCATTCTCAACGTAGGTGAAGACCCCATTAATAAATACTTTCATCGCGCGCATTCCCGTGTACTTGTCATATTTGTTAGTGTTAAAAGCGTTACAATTCTTGTGTTTAAATTGATCCTCTTATCGCAAGACATCTTCCGAGTCACTAATATATTACTATTTCGTTCTGTGGACTTTCAGCTACGAGATCATAATATATCAAACTTCAAACTACTATTCTCACATAGAAGGTAAGTGGAACATTTAATAAATATACTTATATAATAAAAATCTACCAAAGACGTAGAATTCTCGATCGCTCGAATCATCAACTTTACATAAGTGTCTTTGAGTCGATCCCACGTCCCCTAAAGCTCTGATCATAATAATATATATATCTAAAATACTTATAGGACATTGGGTTACGGCACTGCAGGCTAGATCCTCATTCCTAATATTTACTTTAGATTTCTAATCATAACATTCTTGATTAATATCTTATTATAAGGTAATACAACCTAATAAAAATAGGGTACCAAGGAAGTAACTACCAAAACGTAGTCACCTCAGAATCTTTTACAAAGATAATTCTCCTTTAAACTATAACATATCTCTCCGGTATCCCCTTTACAATTTATTTGGTTTATTACATAACACATCCACCAACAGGGCAACAGCTCGCAATGAAAAACCGGGTCCTGCAAAAAAAAATATCGAGCAGCCGACGCTCGATAAACAAGACGTCATGCCAACGGCTCCACCGATTTACATCTCCAACATCTCAAATTTCTTCGCCTTCACAAATGAGCTAACAAGGTTGACTGGTCCAAACGCATTTACTTGTAAGTTCACTCAATCATTTCTGATCGTATATCCCAGAGGCGTACTCAATTACAACACTATTATAACTCATCTCAATGTAACTGAAGCTAGTTTCCATACTTTTCAAGCTCGTGTTAATTACTCATTCAGAGTCACAATAAGAAATCTCCACCATTCCACATTGTTTACGGAAATTTCGATCGCCTTATCGGAAGAAGGACATTCGGTGAAACAAATCATCAATGTCAAATGTAAAAATAAATGCGGTCTCCCATTATTTTTTGTTGATCTAAATCGTCAGAATAACAACAATGATATTTTTAATATCACTTCTCTACTTAATACCAAAGTTATAATCGAGAAACCTCATATATCCCGTTGTGGTCCACCGCAGTGCCACAATTGTCAAGCCTATATCTACTATTACCACGAATCTAGATGCGTCAAATGAGGCGAAGACCATCGCTTCGAGGACTGCACGAAGGATCGAGCTAGTCCAGCCAAATGCACGCATTGTTCGGAGATACACACGGTCAACTTTAAAGGATGCCGTGTTTATCAATCTGTTTCCAAAAAACGCGATAAAGTACCCACAAAGGTCCTGCCAGTCACAGATGAGCCCCCGTCCGGTCACACCCGATGTAATGAAGAATGTAAGACTTACGCAGAAGCAACTGTGGGCAACTCAAATAATTCAAATTCTGAACCTATTTCCAATATTATATCCCAATTTGTTACGCAACTTAATTCCCTCATTACTTCTTTAATTTCGATCTTATCAACTCTATTAAACATATTGCTTTCTAAGAATACTTTATCTACTTAAATACGCATCTCCGCGAAATCGTAAATATCCAAATTTTGTTGTTTTTAATTATTTTGTGATTATGTTATTTTAATTTTCATTGGGTTACGATATAATTTTCTACCTTCTGTTATTGTTTGTATTAATCATGATTATCTTTATGATGTCAAATTAATCCTAATCTTATTGTATATTATGTAATTGTCGAACTGCAATAGCTGTAACTGTAAGTTCTCGAATAATAAAAAAAAAACTCATTTTAATACTATTAGTATTGGATTAAACCAAACGAGAAATAATTAATTTAACAATAATATGTTAGATAATAAAAATATTTTGTTAGAAACGCATTAGTTGCATGTAGAAATACTATGTTATTTAAAAACAGATACAATATTTTAGCAACTAAAACTATTCAAAACCAGCCATCATGCACAATTAAATTATTTTTATTTAAATTATACTAATTTAATTGTTTTCTCAATGATTCGATTTCAAGGTCGAATATTAAGTACCACTTAAATCAATTTTCCTTAAAAATATACTTGTGTTTCTGTTATACATTTTCTAATTACAATTTGAATACATTCTAAAAAAAACAACATTATAAATATAAGCTTAGAACTATCAAGTTTTTATAAAAATTATTATTTATCAAAACACTGTAAAGCATATAAAATCATAATTTATTAACATTAATTAAAAAATACTATAAACCGTGTATTATGTTTCAGTTTTTTACACAATAATTCGTATAATTATAATTATGGTCTTATAGCAAAAAAAAATTTTAAATTTATTACGTTTAATTATTTGAAGTATGTAAAAATGTATTTATACGAGTATTTAGCATAAATGTATCCAAATCGTTTATATTCGTCGAAATACATCCTTTCATACATAAATAGTTTTTTATTGTATAAGTATTATTTTAAGTTTAATTATACTGCAATACTATTTTTTAGTTTTGAATAAAGTAATGTGTGTTGTTTTTGTAGCCGTTGAATATTTTTTCTTCAAGAAAAAAATAAACAAGTAAAAATATCACCTACACTGATTTCCAACTGAAACGTGCAACTTTATTGAATATAATTATATTGAATATTATAGTTATTATTTTTTATAGTCATTTAATTTAAATGTTAATACAATTCTATGAATTCAATTTTATTTTTGATTAGTGGTGGATATGAATAAATAGGAGAATAATTACAGACAAGTATATATTATAAAATAAAATTTATAAGTTTTATTTCGCCATGTTTTCAGTTGAATTTTAATACTACTTGTTTACAGTAGATCGATTATGAGTGAGTAAAATAAAAGTAATAATATGATCATTTATTATTATACATTAATTATTATATATGTATGATGTTATTCCACATTTTGACATAACAGTTTCATAAAATATTTTCAAGTAAATAAGTTAATGAATTATAATGACATTTTAAAAGGGAATAATAATTATAGATTTATCATTCTTGTATCTACAATTGTTTTATTCTTTAATAAATAATTGACCAAACAATATTGTACTTATTACATAAATTGACAATGCGGACTTTCCTATCGTAAATATTTTTTTTTTTATGTGAACTGAGTTGTTCTATGTAATTTTTTCAATTAAACGTCAATATTTTATTTTTGTTTATATTGTTTACTTTTATTTACGTAATTGACGTCTTCTTGTAGATTTTCATTAATCTCCAATTATCATTTTCAATAATATCCACTACAGTTCACAGTTAAATTTTTGTTTAAAATGTTAAATTAACTGTTTTTATTGGTGACCATAACGCTGGAATGTATCGTATTTGATTATCCTGTAGTTGTATTTATTCATCCAATGTCTTGTATTAAGTTGATTATTACATGATCACAGGGAAAATAACATTAATATATTATTGTTATTATTGTTATTATATTTAAATATTTTTTTTTATATAATTATTATGAATATTAGTTTTAAGCACGAACTCAGTTTGATAAATGGACTAAAAATGTATTCATCATATTTAAATCTATTTCAACTGGTTCAGAGCTGATTATGATTAACTTTCTGACCTTGACTCAGGCTGTATTGGTTTTAATTCACTCTAGCGTGTCTACCATCGTCAGAATTACGACTGAAGCAAAAAATCACTGACTATTCGATTTCCAAGAAATAGGTGCATTGGATTTTTTTTAAAAAAAAACAAATTTGTTCATTTTATAAGTTTCTTATATTCTTAAATGAGAGGATTTTAATTCCCAGTAAAAATTGTGTACCTAAAAAATAACTAAAAAATTCAT
The DNA here is from genome assembly GCA_034509805.1 of Sipha maydis. Classification (NCBI taxonomy): domain Eukaryota; kingdom Metazoa; phylum Arthropoda; class Insecta; order Hemiptera; family Aphididae; genus Sipha; species Sipha maydis. The sequence goes on from JASXSY010001132.1 coordinate 84,940, forward strand.
TGAAAAATTTGGTAAAATGTATTATACACCAGTTTTATTATTATAATACATTTATAATGTATATATTTGTGAAAAATGATTAAAAAGTCAAAAATGGTTTCCGTACGTTTTAAGCAGTGTTGAGCCTTATCTAGATAAAAAAATGTATCATCTGTTATTTTATTTAAAAAGAAATAAAAACGTTATCTAATAATCTATCCTAGATGAAAATTTTAGTTATCTACTGTTTATTTATCTTGATATTTTAGATTCTGAGTGAAACGAGGAACGTATTAGTTTTAACATTGTGTGTTTTTATTTTTTGTTTTTTGTGTATATCATCACGATTTTAGCTAGTAAAAATGATCCGATCAACAACTTGTGAGGTAGTTTTCGATGGAAAATGTTGTCTGGTCCATACTTTAGGAAGTAATTTTTTAAATTTCCCAACAGTTTCCTCAATAATTCCGAAAAAGTGACGGAAAGTAGCAAAAAAAAACTGTAGAATTTTCGAAACAAAAATTTCGATTTTAATTTTCATTGTAACTCAAAAATTATTAGTCGTAGAGACTTAAAATTGTCACCAAATATTTAAATAGATATTTTATATTTTTATAAAAATTTCAAATAATTATTGATTTAATTTTGTTATTTATAGACATTTGAAATTATAGAATTTTCGTATTTTTTTTCGTAAAACGTCCATAAAAAAATATTGGCTGGTAGAACATTTTTGAAATTTTTGCAAACTGCAATATAAAATTAGTTTTTCTTTTAAAACATTATCTGTTTTTTTACCTAGATGAATTATGATTATATTTTATATTTTATAAAGTTAGTTTTATTTGAACTTATTTTTATCTTTATCTAAATAGATTTTTAGTATACTATATCTACTTTATCTAGATAAAAAGTATTTATCTGAGCTAAACACACTTTACACTGGTTTTAAGTTTGAATCACGATACATTTATTAATTAAATATAGTTTCAATAAAGAAACATATTTCTTTGTTTTTATAGTTTATAATTAAATATAAATGTAACTACATAATTCATTGTAAATACGTATAAAATTAATATTTATAAAAATGTTAATAATCAATTTTCCCAATTTGTGTCCAGTATATTCTATTATAGTCTCTAAAATTATAATTTAGCTTTGAATAATTTTGTTTATCGTCCAACTTCAGAGTTTAATTTACGTTAATATAGCATAAAAGAAATCGATGATTGCAGAAACGTCACGAGTCACATATTTTATGAAATTGAGTTGTTAGTAAAAACGTATACTAATCATGTTTCTATGCGTTGTGTGTAAAAAATGTCTTTAGTTATATTTTTTTTATCAGATAAATAAATAATAATATTAAATGTTTTTATACTCAACGCATAGAAACACATGGCTAGTATATGTTTTTACTAATATCTTAATTTCATAAAATATGTAATCCATGACATTTCTGCAATCATCGTTTCAAATAGTCTAATTAATTTCCTATTTGTTTGAATTATTTTCATGGATACTGTACTAAAATAACTTATATACGTAATGTATACTTAAATCAAAAATTAAAACAGCTTCGTAGTATCGTAAAATGTTCTAGAAAAACCTACTAAAACAAGTTTTATATAATCTATATATATAAAAATGGAGACAAAAAATTCGAAATTGAGAACGGCTGGGCCGATTATCTTGATTTTTTTTTAAATGATAGAGAATGTCGTGGAGCGGGTTTAAAGGGTTTATATATGGACCTTCTTTTTGTAGAAGAAGAAGATATATGGACCTAACTCTACCCCCGAGAAGTGCTCAAACAGGAATTTTGAGATTTACGATAGAAATTTTTGTTATTGTTTATAAATGGTTGCTATGGGGGTTATAAGATTTGAGAATAATATTTATTTATTAGTGGTTGCCATTGGTAATATATAAAATTAATATAATAATTATTTGGTGTTTTGTTATTTGTTAATTGTCTCTCATGATTACTTGGCTCCCATGGCTGAATTGCTGACTTACTGCAGTGAGTTACACCAAAAAGGAGTTGAACAATCAAAATATTTTTGTGAACTTTTCGGGCCACGAAGTGCACAGGATTAGCTATATTATATATAAATGAATGTTTGTGTGCAGACCTGTGGGAAGAAGATAGGCTAATTTAAAAAAGGTTAAATTTGGTTTTTTTTATTCGTCGGATTGTAGTACTGTTACGGCTACATTATGCAAGCCTAACACTCCTCAGTTTTTTAGCCAAATAGGCATAAATATAATTCAAATAATTGTACGACAGGGGGAGACAGCTCACGACGTCAACGGTAAATATTAATGCGTATAATTGCAGTTGACATATAACCATCTTAACGCGAGTAACTTAAAATCTTATCAATACTAAGTACGTCGTGTGTGTCATCTCCGCCTATCATTCGGACCATCATTGTTCAACGCTGTGGTCCAATAATCAGGTGTATATACTATATTTATATTTAAGATAATAAACATCATTGTGTTGCTCATATGGTAATTATATATTTTACGAGATTGACGAGCCCTTGGAGTCCCGCAACAGGGCTTTAAATATTAATCAGGGAACTTTAGAGTATCTAGTGCAGAGATAGTCTAGCCAGCTATATCGTAAAGATTCCACTAGATAACTCTATCGGCGGACATTCGTATTCGCTAACGAATACCAAATAGTTCCGTTACAGTACGTTAAGGTTAGGTTAGGATTATGTATTAATTGATTATATTAATCCACCGTATTATATCAAACTTGGTATAACTTTGATACTTTATTAGATTTAAATCATACACTAAGGTACGTACAAAGAGCACTAGGTCCACGATCTACTGCATGTAGATTGCCTACTTTATAATGTACTGCTGCAAATCAGAATTTTTATTCTGGGCTACAGAAAACTTAAGATAAATCTAGAACATCATCCATCGAATATTAAATAACGAATTGAACAAAGTTTGAGTCATATAGAGTTGGTATATTTAACGAGCAACAAAGTGCACGGGATCAGCTAGTACTATTTAAAAATGTTATTTAAATTAAAAATTAGTAAACGGTGAACATTTGTAAATTAATATTTAAATAATTAAACAAGTGGTTTATAAATATAAATTAATATAAGTCTGGAGTATTATTATATTTGTGAAGCAATCGCAACTGAACATGAAAAAATAAAGGAAAGAATACATTGAGAAATAATGGTCGTTATGTAGAGATAACTCATTTTATATAATTTCTCTAATTAAAATGAGAAAAGACCAATTTTAGATTCTGAACGGAGTGAAGAATGTATTGATTTTACAATGATGTGTGTTTTTTTTTTTTTTTGTGTCTGTTGACACGATTTGGGGCAGTAAAAATGCTTCGATTGCCTTATGTAGCAACTTTTCTGAAAGAAATGTGAATCTATTTGGTACTTTGAGGGGTCAAAAGTAAAAAATTTCCAATATTTTTTAAATGCGACGGGAAAAACCATAAAAAATTTTTATTTTGCTATAACTCAAAAACTAATCGATGTAAATACTTTTTCACAAAATGTTTAGATTAGCATTCTCTATACACCATTAAACTTTCAAAGTATTTTGACTTATATTGAGCTATTTATAGACAATTGAAATTTTCAACTTTTTTAAGAATTTTTTTTTTAAATAACGATAAAATTTTTTTGGCTGCCCAGAAAATCTTGAAAAGTTGATACAAGGTTTTCTATAAGTTGTTCCTTAACTGATAAAAAAAAATCTAAAATCGTAAGTCACAATTTTTTTTTATAAGTGCTCAAAGTTCCAATTTATACGAAATATGTAAAAATCACGATAATTTGCAAGTTATTTTGTAGATAAAAATTCATAAAATTTTTTCTGTTCATACTTAAGGTTCAAAATTTTAACACTAGGTTATCTATAAGCTACTCTTCAAAAATCTTTAAAAAAATTTCTACCGGAATTAGAGGAAAAAATTTTATGACTGTTTGAAATTTAAATATTTACGAAATTGCATAAAATAGCGATTTATTCTCAAACGATTTTAAATATTTGTTATAATTCAAAAAGTATGAGTCACAGATTTTTGAAATTTCTACCAGCTGTTAAGATTGGTATTTCCTTTATGTCATATTTTTTTCAAAATATTATATTGATTTTTAAGCCATTTACAGGCATTTAAAATATTCGATTTTTTTACAATTTATTTTTATAATCGGTTATAAAAAATAAAAAATAATAATGACCTATCCTATAAGCGAGGTTCACTCCACCCCTAACTGTACAGCAGAGCGAGGCCCATCCGGTTCTTTTTTATTTCTTCCTTTATTTTTTCATATTCAGTGGTAATTTTATAGAAATTGTATATTCTTGACGATAACATTTTCATTCAAAACCAGTTTTACTTTACAATTACAATATTAATCCAGGCTAATGATTAATAAATAATTAATAATTTATTCATTTATTTATTTCTATCTATAATTTATTTTTTGATTTTTTTATATATTAATTAATTTAATAATACTCATTGTACTGATATTTCTTAGTTTTGAAGATATGCTTTTTACTTTAATTTCCGGAAAATAATTAAAATAGCCTTGAGGTTTGGTTGTTCCTTGTTAAAATCCAAATCTTCAATTGCAAATTAAAATAATTGACCATAATAAATGTTATATTTATGAAATACAAATTTACTACTAAATAATCAAAAAATTATTTCAAGAACAATAATTACTTAAAACATTTCATGAAATAAGTGTAAATAATAGTTCCACATCAATTTTAGATAATGTAAATACATTTTTATTTAACTGAAGAAATGTTTTTGCTATCATTTAAACTAAATGTTAAATCTTTAAACATTTAATAATTAATTTTGATAAAGTAAATTTTTTTTTTTAATTAGAAAACAGTTTAAATATTTAAATGTTTGAAAATATTGATTTCAGTGTTTTGAATGCAATTCAAACACAATTAATAAATAACCAAACAAAATAATTTTAATTTTTACGAGGTAAACAAATTTTTTTATAATATTTGTGATTTTTTTTTATACACCAATATAAGATGCAAGAATACCTTAAGTAATTTTCTTGAGCGTAATACCTGATTGAAATGCAGTTTTTTTATAGTGCTAAATTTTGGTATGTTTGAGAGATGTTTGACTTAGAATTAAAATATTATTTTATATTTTTCATTTTTTTGGCTATCTTATTTAAATTTTTTAAATATTTTCTTTACACGTATTTAGATTTATTTATCTTTGATTTCTATAATCTAAACTGAATATTGTTAAAATATTGAGTCGTATGAAATAAATAAATCGGTTACAACATTTTTTTGTTAATTTTTGACCATTAAAAATAAATATATAAATTATAACAAAAAATCAGGTAAAATTACGTGGTATGTACTTTTGAAATATAAATACTAATAAATTATAATTTCCCTTTTAATAGTAGTAAAAAAGTTTATTTTTACTCAGTTGTATGTATTTTTGTATTACAGTTTTATAATTATACATATATGAATATGTTGAATTAAAAGTGAATAACATTAAGTATAATAGAATAATTTTAATAACATGTTAACATCATACATTGAATTTCACTGACGTTCAACGATGCCCAATTAAATCTGTATAAAGATTTAAATTAAATAAATTCAAATTAGTACTCAATAATGATCATAATTAACCAATAATGATGGTTTAATGTCTGCATAGATATCATTATAAAAATTTAAACGTTGTTGCACTGTTGAGTCAATCATTCAGCAAGTAACAACACGAGTAGTGGTTAAGGTTTTAAATTATACAAATTAGTGTAACCATCAAAACACGCAATCATAGTCCATAATATTATAATCAATCATGAACATTATAGATACTCCAGTTTAGTTGCTATTTATTGTAAGTAAGAAACGAAAACAATGAGTTTGTGCTTAATTTTTTTTTTTTAAAAAATATCATAGGGTTTCTTATTTTTTCAACCATAAAAAAGTGTAAGGGTATTGCATAGGAGTATTTTACTCATAATTTAATAACTAGGGTTTGGAAGTTGTAGGAATTGCATATTGTGTTGTATGATTCTAATTTATAGTAGACCAAGCTAGAAATCTAAACAATACAATAGTGAGTTAAAAAATTGAAAATTGAAAATGCATAATTTGCATATTTTGTCAATTTTAGCTAAAAAAAATGCATATTTCATTGATTTTGCACTCATATTATGCATATTTCATATTTTCTAATTACAATTTTTATAACTTTAAAATTTTATTTCCTTGTCTGTATCTTTCAATTAATATTGAATTTATAAAATTCAAAATTATCAACGAAGATATTTATTCCCATTGTCACAGTCAATAATTAATTTAATAACAACAATGTGATACGCATTTTATCGTTCACGTTCAAATACCGCAATACTTATATTAAGTACTTATTACCATATCGTCAAAATGCCAACCAATATTACATTTTTAGATTCTGAACGGAGTAATGGAATTTATTGGTTTTACAATGATGTGTGATTTTTTTTGATTTTTTTTATTTTTTTTTGTGTCTGACGACACCTTTTTTGGCAGTAAAAATGCTTCGATTTGCTTATGTAGCAACTTTTCTTAAAGGAAAGTGAATGTAGATGGTACTTTGGCTAGTCTTAAATCCAACTTTTTAAAAAAAATCGAAAAAAACATAAAAAAATTACGAAAAAACGGGAAATTTTACGCAAAATCACGTTTTTACAAATTACATTTTTTTAAAATGCGCTAACTCAAAAACGAAAAACCGGAACAACAAGAAATTTTCACCAAAACTTTATATTGACGTTTTCTATACATGGTTAAGTTTTCAAAGTATTTTGACATATTTTGACTTATTTATAGACAATTTGAATTTTCGATTTTTGTAAAATTTTTAAACATTTTTTAAACATGTTTTAAAACATCTATAAAATTTAATTGGCAGACCGAAAACTCTTGAAAATTTAATACAAGGTTTATAATAAGTTAAGCTTATCGTAACTAAAAAATATCGGTGATGGGTTTACTCAAATTTTTTTTATAAGCCCTTAAAGCTCAAATTTGTATAAAATGTGTAAAAATCACGATAATTTGCAAGTTATTTTGTAAATAAAAATTCATAAAATCGTACAAAATACTATATTCTATTTAATAGAAGATTCCACAGAAGTAGTTCTTAATGTCATTAAAAAATTATTAAAATCTATGTGCACAATTTTTTTTTATAAGCGTTTGAACAGCGAATATTGACATAAAATTACATGTAAAATATAATATAATGTATAATATTCTAGACTGATAAACTATGTCGTTGTAGGCAACTGCCAACCCATCCTAATTGAAAAATATATTTATCGTTTCAAAATAAAATATACTTTTTACAATATTTATAAATAACAATATATTATATCCTAGACAAACATATTAACTCCGTTCAGAATCGTTATTCGTATACAATGATATCTATCATTGCATTCAAATTTAACAAATCCATTGTAATAATGACCTATCCTATAAACGAGGTGCACTCCACCCCCAACTGTACAGCAAAGTGAGGCCCATCCGGTTCTTTTTTTCAGTTATAAATAGTTTTTATGTTTATTATTGATTATTAACAGCATCATATGTGTTAACTTCAGAATATTTTTGTTGCGTATTTAATAAATTTTTTTAATATTTTATGCATATTTTGCAACATTTTTGTGTATATTTTGCAATTTTTTCTTGCCTTTTTGCATGCATATTGTGCCTTTTTTATCTCCTACAACTTCCGAGCCCTAATAATAACTTATATTTTATAACTTAAAATGTTTATTATTTAACTTTTTAGAATATAACATATTTCTACCATTTTAGAATTTCAAATTCAAGGTTATATTTTTCAGATTCTAAGAATATCTAGGAATGAATTGAATTTTTCACGGTACATAGTTTTGTATCATACAAAATAAACCAGCAGTTACATATAAATTAAATAAAATAATTAATAATTATATTATAAATATAATTATATAATACTATTAATTATTATTAATAATTTTATTAAATTTAATTATTTAATTATATATAGAATATGTATATAACTTTAAAAGATTATTTTTTGATTTCTCAATTTTTTTAAGCGAAAGAAACTTGGAATTAATTACTTAGGATAGGTTTTATGGTTTTGTAAACTATGGTAAATTGAGTAATTTACTATTACCTAAAAGATTGACATAAGTCTACAACTTGATATGTGTAATACAACCAATTCAGTTTTCATATTGATATTCACATATTGTACAGTAAACTATAGTATGTACTCGTTTAATATACTATATTTTTTATGATAAATGCAAAATAAAAATATTAAATTAAATTTTACAATGAATATTAATATACTTGTATAAAAACACTGCACAACCTGTCTAAGTATGAAGTATTACCTAACCGTCAAACTACGACGAAATTTATGTACTCGTATGAATTGGTTTCATAATTTTTGACGTAGTATTTTCTTAACCGTAGACGTTTATGTCATATACGACGCATTTAATTTTATTGAGTTACAAGTTATTTTTATGATTAATGTTGGATTTAACTTATTATTTTACTTTCATGTGAATATAGTTTTTTTTTTTAATATAATTTTATGTTGTGGTTTTAATAGCATTGTTATATTTAAGTTTTCGATAACTGAAAAAAATGTACTATTATATAATTGTAGTCCTTATTGTAAATATACTAATTTTAACTATTATGCCTGTAAAGAATAAACTGTACTGGTATTAATTATTTAAACCTTTTAAGTAAACAAGCTAACTAATAAATTGTATTCTATACTCATGAATTGATTTAATGTTAATTTTTATTAACATAATGTTATATATGTATTTTAAACCTAGTAACAAAATAATTGTTTAATATTTTATAGTTTGGGTATTTATAATTTTTATATTTCAGTTGTTAATAGACCTTAATTTTGCATAACTTTGAATTTGGTATATTTTATTCGATCCTTTGAAATAACAATATTACAGTTTTATGTATGTATTTTTTAAAAATAAATTATATTTCTGTTGTTTAAATTTTATATAATTTATTGTGCATTATATTTCAATCATAATTATAAATATTTGTAAATTATTTCACTCTCCAATCGAGGTCGAAATATATATTTTTTTTTAATTTGAATTAGTAATAATAATTGTATTAAAATTGAACCATATGTTAGATCAGTAGTTTTTAAACTGTGTTCCATTGAAGCATATTAGGGCTCCGTTCGATTTACATTAAAAAATTTAATTAAGTATCAATTATTGATTGTTATTTAAAATAGCAACCAAATATTTCTTTACAAGACTCCGTCAACTAAAATAGAATTCATTGATACGTATACAAACAATATTAAAATTCCGATTGGAAAATATAATTTTTTTAATTTTAGGTAATGCGCATTCCCATTTCACTTAATTCCCGGGAATATTTATATATATTATATTGTATTTAAAAATATTATTAAATGTAAACTATTTAGTTTTGAGTTTTCTCCCTTATAAATATAGATTATGTGTAATATGCTTCATATAAAACAGGTAAATAAAACTTAATATTAAATATTTCTTGGGGCTCAACAAGAAAATACTGTTTAAAAAAAAAAAAAATACGTGGCTGAAAAAGTTTAGGAATCACTGTATTAGGGTAACATTTTTGTTCTACATTTGACTTTTTTTATTTTTTTTTTTTGAGATTATATATGATTTGCATATTTTTTTCTTTTATTGTTAAGGGGATTGTATATTAATTTTATAAAATATTCCTCATATTTGCAATTGATGTTGTTACCTAATAAAAAGTTTTAAAAAGATTGGAAGCGGCAATTTTCTGTCTGTCTAACACTCACGTAACAGGATTATAGACTTATTTTATTTCCAACATACCGATTGATATAATGAATCGTTAAGAATTATGAAAACATATATGCATTTGTCGTCAAGCCTACTTTAGATTAACTTCCTCACATTTTTAATCTTATCCCTTCAAAATCCTAAAAACTATATATTAAAAAATAATAATTAAAAAATTGACATATTTTAATATTTGGAGAAGTTTAAATCAAAAAATTAAAAATGTGGAAAAGTCGATCTCGAGAAGACTTGTCGACAAATTCATATCTGTTTTCATAATAATTTTTATCGCATTACTAGATTAATCGGTACGTTGGATATAAAATACGTTTTTTACCCTACATTACGTGTGTGTTAGACAAAGACAGAAAATCGTCGCTTCCAATCCTCTTAAAACATTATTTATTAGGTAACAACATCAATTGAAAATATGAGGAATATTTTATAAAATTAATATAATTTAATATACAATCCATCGGGCGTGTTATGCCATAAGAGAATTCCAATGAGGATGAAAAGTAAATTTTATAAAAGTGTAGTGAGACCAACCATGCTGTATGGTTCAGAGTGTTGGGCGGTTAACAGGAGAATAGAACAAAGTATGAGTGTCGCGAAAATGAGAATGCTTAGATGGTTGAGTGGAGTGACAAGAGAAGATAGAATAAGGAATGAATACGTGAGAGGTAGTGTTGGTGTAGCGCCAATTGTGGACAAGATGAGAGAAAATAGGCTGAGATGGTTTGGGCATGTGATGAAGCGAGAGGAAACGAATGCAGTAAGAGTGGTTATGAAGATGGACGTTGAAGGGAAAAGAGGAAGAGGAAGACCAAAAAAGAGATGGTTGGAGACTTTGGAGAATAATATGAGGGCTGTCGATGTGTGCAGAGGAGATGTGATTGACCGAGTAAAGTGGAGGTGTAGGTCAAGGGTGGCTGACCCCAAATATTTAGGAGGAAGGCGAGGCAGAAGAAGAAGAAGAAAAAGAAGAAGAAGAATATACAATCCCCTTAATAATATAAAAAAAAAATATTTAAATCATAAAGGAAAGTGAGTATGGTAATTTAATAAAATATAAGTAAATAATTTCTCATTTTTTACTCATTTGGGCCGGTCAAAACCTTTGCCCCCCTCTATTGAAAACTGAAATGACGCCACTGGATAACATATTAAAAAAATGTGGAAATTGATGTCAATGAAATATTATAATTAATAAATATAGTAAATAGAGTAAAATATATACTATGCTTAAGAAAAATGTATACATTTTATTAACAGAAAATATATTCATACAGAATATTGAGATAACAAACTTTGTGTATTAGACTCTAATCTTTTAAAAGACATGAAAATGCATTAAAGGTTCAAAAAAAAGTTATAAATAAATTTTCTACAGTTTCACAAAAAGCTTTAGTTACATCATTCGAGGTTTCATACTTAATAGCAAAAACAAAAAAACCGCATTCGATTGGCGAATCTCTTGTCTTGCCAGCTGCTATGAAAATTGTAACGGCTATGCATGGTGAGGCATATGCAAATTATTTAAAATCAATCCCATTATGTGATAATACTGTATCACGTCGGATTTTAAACATATCTGATGATATATTAAAACAACTTTTAAATAAATTGCGAAGTAATTATTTTGCAATGCAATTGGAGGAATCTACAGATATCTCTAACTTTTATCAACTTCTTGTCTATGTCAGGTATACAGGTATTTACAAAGAAAACATTTTAGAAGACTTTTATTTTGTCAATCTTTAAATAGCAGGACCACTGGTAATGACATATTTACCCTTATTAATACATTTTTTGAAAATAATGAAATTTCGTGGTCAATGTGTAAGGCTATTTGTACAGATAGTGCAGCAGCACTTACTGGATCAAAGAAAGGTTTTAGAGCTAAAGTTAACGAAATTACACCAAGTATACTATTTACTCATTGTATGATTCATAGGGAAGCTTAAGCATCTTAAAAACTTGAACCATATGTCAACGAAATACTACAAGATGCTATACCTGTAATTAACTTTATAAAATCAAAATCATTAAATACTAGATTATTTACGATACTATGTAATGAAATGGGATCTGATCATACAAAACTACTACTTCATACTGAAGTTAGGTGGTTTTCCCGTGGTAAAATATTATTAAGAATTGTTAAGCTTAAAGATGAAATACGAATTTATCATAAAAATAAAATAAAAAACATAAAAATACACTCGCAGAACATTTCTTAAATGAAGAATGGTTAGCAATTTTAAGTTACCTTGCCGATATTTTTGAAAAATTAAATATTCTAAATTTAAGTCTTCAAAGTAAAAATACAAGTATATTAATTCTCTCAGAATTAATTTCAGAAAAAAAAAAAAAAAGAACTGGATGGGCCTCGCTCTGCTGTACAGTTAGGGGTGGAGTGCACCTCGCTTATAGGATAGGTCATTATTATAATGGATTTGTTAAATTTGAATGCAATGATAGATATCATTGTATACGAATAACGATTCTGAACGGAGTTCATATGTTTGTCTAGGATATAATACATTGTTATTTATAAACATTGTAAAAAGTATATTTTATTTTGAAACGAAAAATATATTTTTCAATTAGGATGGGTTGACAGTTGCATACAGCGATATAGTTTGTCAGTCTAGAACATTCTACATTATATTATATTTTACATGTAATTTTATGTCAATATTCGATGTTCAAACGCTTATAAAAAAAATTGTGCCTATGGATTTTAATAATTTTTAAATGACTTTAAGAACTACTTCTGTGGAATCTTCTATTAAATTTTCAAGTATTTTGTAGTAGCCAAATTTTTTTTATCACCGATTATAAAAATAAAATGTAAAAAAATCGAATATTTTAAATGACTATAAGTGGCTTAAAAATCAATATAATATTTTGAAAAAAATATTGCATAAAAGAAATACCAATCTTAACAGCTGGTAGAAATTTCAAAAATCTGCGACTTATACTTTTTGAATAATAACAAATATTTAAAATTGTCTGAGAATAAATCGCTATTTTATGCAGTTTCGTAAATATTTAAATTTCAAACAGTCATACAATTTTTTCCTCTTAGTCCGGTAGAAATTTTTTTAAAGATTTTTGAAGAGTAGCTCATAGATAACGTAGTATTAAAATTTTGAACTTTAAGTATGAACAGAAAAAATTTTATGAATTTTTATCTACAAAATAACTTGCAAATTATCGTGATTTTTACACATTTTATACAAATTTGAGCATTAAGGGCTTATAAAAAAAAATTGAGTTAACCGATCACCGATATTTTTTAGTTACGATAAGTTTAACTTATTATAAACCTAGTATAAAATTTTCAAGAATTTTCGCTCAACCAATTAAATTTTATAGATGTTTAAAAACAAAAATTTAACAAAAATCGAAAATTTAAATTGTCTATAAATAAGTCAAAATATGTCAAAATACTTTGAAATCTTAACCATGTATAGAGAACGTCAATATAAAGATTTGGTGAAAATTTCAAGTTGTTGCGGTTTTTCATTTTTGAGTTAGAGCATTTTAAAAAAAAACCAATATCTTTGTCAGTCTAGAATATTATACATTATATTATATTTTACATGTAATTCTTTGTCAATATTCGCTGTTCAAACGCTTATAAAAAAAAATTGTGCCTGTGGATTTTAATAATTTTTGAATGACTTTAAGAACTACTTCTGTGAAATCTTCTATTAAATTTTCAAGTATTTTGTACGAGCCAAATTTTTTTTATCACCGATTATAAAAAAAAAATGTAAAAAAATCGAATATTTGAAATGCCTATAAGTGGCTTAAAAATCAATATAATATTTTGAAAAAAATATAACATAAAGGAAATACCAATCTTAACAGCTGGTAGAAATTTCAAAAATCTGCGACTTATACTTTTTGAATTATAAAAAATATTTAAAATCGTTTGAGAATAAATCGCTATTTTATGCAATTTCGTAAATATTTAAATTTCAAACAGTCATAAAATTTTTTCCTCTAATTCCGGTAGAAATTTTTTTAAAAAATTTTTGAAGAGTAGCTTATAGATAATCTAGTGTTTAAATTTTGAACCTTAAGTATGAACAGAAAAAATTTTATGAATTTTTATCTACAAAATAACTTGCAAATTATCGTGATTTTTACATATTTCGTATAAATTTGAACTTTGAGTACTTATAAAAAAAAATTGTGACTTACGATTTTAGATTTTTTTTTATCAGTTAAGGAACAACTTATAAAAAACCTTGTATTAAATTTTCAAGATTTTCTGGGCAGCCAAAAAAATGTTATCGTTATTTAAAAAAAAAATACTTAAAAAAATTGAAAATTTCAATTGTCTAATAATAGCTCAATAAAAGTCAAAATACTTTGAAAATTTAATGGTGTATAAAGAACGCTAATCTAAACATTTGGTAAAAATTTCAAGTATTTACATCGATTAGTTTTTGAGTTATAGCAAAATAAAAAATTTGATTATGTCGAAAACTGGTTTTGCGTAAAAACTCCCGTTTTTCCCAAATTTTTTTATGGTTTTTCCCGTTGCATTTAAAAAATATTGGAAATTTTTTACTTTTGACCCCCCAAAGTACCAAATAGATTCACTTTTCTTTCAGAAAAGTTGCTACATAAGGCATTTTTACTGCCCCAAATCGTGTCAACAGACACAAAAAAAAAAAAAAAAACACACATCATTGTAAAATCAATACATTCTTCACTCCGTTCAGAATCTAAAAAAAAAACTAAAAAAAAATAAAAAATAAAAATAAATTTAATTTTTGTTTTAACGTAAAAACTGATGAAAAAATGTAGTTAATATTTAGTTGTGTAAGACAATAAATGTTATTAATAAATGAAATAAATGACAATAAATGTAATGTAGTTATGAAAGACGATAAATATTGATTTGATTATTGCATATTTTATTTTTTTATTTAATCTATTCAATAGGAGATAACATGAACTTATTCTTAAATGAGAATTGGCGTGAAGTTTTTAATGAAATGCAACCGGCTATCGAAGAAGTTTTCGGTGTCGCATTTAAAGGAATTGGTCAGCAATTTTTAAATCGTATTCCAATCAACCAAATCATCGTAGATTAAATTTAAATATTAAATTATTATTCCTGATTTTAGTTTTGTTATGTAATTTTGCATTAGAAACTTATGATTCGTGCAATATTTAAATATTGTAAACTGTAATTAATAACATATTGTAATTAAGTAAGTTATTTATAATAATTATGCTAATATATTTATAATAATTTATATATTATTTTATATTTATTAGTATTTACTATCATTTAGTACTAAATGTATGTTTTTGAATAATAAATTATTTGATGATTATCACAAAAAAAAAAAAAAAAAACACACATCATTGTAAAATCAATACATTCTTCACTCTGTTCAGAATATAAAATTTGATTATGTCGAAAACTGGTTTTGCGTAAAAACTCCCGTTTTTCCCAAATTTTTTTATGGTTTTTCCCGTCGCATTTAAAAAATATTGGAAATTTTTAACTTTTGACCCCCCAAAGTACCAAATAGATTTACTTTTCTTCCAGAAAAGTTGCTACATAAGACAATCGAAGCATTTTTTACTGCCCCAAATCGTGTCGACAGACACAAAATAAAAAAAAAAAAAAAAACACACATCATTGTAAAATCAATACATTCTTCACTCCGTTCAGAATCTAAAATAAGTTTGTGGATGAATTATATTAATAATGAAAACTTCGAAATGTTTTCATGTTTTTCAGAATTGACAATGAAATATTTGATATTAAAAATATAAAAGACATAATATTACTTCATCTCAAAAATTTTGAAAACCATTTTAACACACGGTTTGAAAAGTTTCCAGAAAAAAAGTTGGGATGGATAGTGGAAATCCATTTTCTATTAATATAAATTAAATGAATTCTGAATTAAGTTTAGTTATGAAAGAGGAATTAATTGAGTTATCTGTCGATGAAAATCTGCGTATAAAATTCAATGAAACTACAAATGATAAATTTTAGATTTCTATAAAATCAGAATACCCAGAATTGTCAAAAACAGCTGTATCAACACTTCTGTCATTTGCAACCACTTACCTTTGTGAAACGGCGTTTTCAGCTCTTACAGTAATAAAAAACAAATATCGGACAAAATTAAATATAGAATCAGATCTAAGGGTTGCAGTCTCTAATATACAACCTTATATGGAAACAATCATTTCAAAAGTTCAAGCTCAAGTATTCCATTAACAACAGTTTATGTATTATGTATTTTTTTTAGATTCTGAACGGAGTGAAGAATGTATTGATTTTACAATGATGTGTGTTTTTTTTTTTTTTTTTGTGTGTCTCTCGACACGATTTGGGGCAGTAAAAATGCTTCGATTGCCTTATGTAGCAACTTTTCTGAAAGGAAAGTGAATCTATTTGGTACTTTGGGGGGTCAAAAGTAAAAAATTTCCAATATTTTTTAAATG
Source organism: Sipha maydis (assembly GCA_034509805.1). Taxonomy (NCBI): domain Eukaryota; kingdom Metazoa; phylum Arthropoda; class Insecta; order Hemiptera; family Aphididae; genus Sipha; species Sipha maydis. Next base: position 101,325 of record JASXSY010001132.1, read on the forward strand.
CGACAGGAAAAACCATAAAAAAATTTGGAAAAAACGTGAGTTTTTACGCAAAACCAGTTTTTTTATTTTGCTATAACTCAAAAACTAATCGATGTAAATACTTGAAATTTTCACCAAATGTTTAGATTAGCGTTCTCTATATACCATTAAATTTTCAAAGTATTTTGAATTTTATTGAGCTATTTATAGACAATTGAAATTTTCAATTTTTTTAAGAATTTTTTTTTTAAATAACGATAAAATTTTTTTGGCTGCCCAGAAAATCTTGAAAATTTAATACAAGGTTTCTTATAAGTTGCTCCTTAACTAATAAAAAAAAATCTAAAATCGTATGTCACAATTTTTTTTTATAAGTGCTCAAAGTTCCAATTTATACGAAATATGTAAAAATCACGATAATTTGCAAGTTATTTTGTAGATAAAAATTCATAAAATTTTTTCTGTTTATACTTAAGGTTCAAAATTTTAACACTAGGTTATCTATAAGCTACTCTTCAAAAATCTTTAAAAAAATTTCTACCGGAATTAGAGGAAAAAATGTTATGACTGTTTGAAATTTAAATATTTACGAAATTGCATAAAATAGCGATTCATTCCCAAACGATTTTAAATATTTTTTATAATTCAAAAAGTATAAGTCGCAGATTTTCGAAATTTCTACCAGCTGTTAAGATTGGTATTTCCTTTATATCATATTTTTTTCAAAATATTATATTGATTTTTAAGCCACTTATAGTCATTTAAAATATTCGTTTTTTTTACATTTTTTTTTTATAATCGGTGATAAAAATAATTTGGCTCGTACAAAATACTTGAAAATTTAATAGAAGATTCCACAGAAGTATTTCTTAAAGTCATTCAAAAATTATTAAAATCCATAGGCACAATTTTTTTTTATAAGCGTTTGAACAGCGAATATTGACATAAAATTACATGTAAAATATAATATAATGTATAATATTCTAGACTGACAAAGATACCGTTTTTTTTTAAAAAGGCTCTAACTCAAAAACGAAAAACCGCAACAACTTGAAATTATCACCAAATCTTTATATTGACCACTGTATTAGAGTATAATACAATTTTAAAAAAATATTTAAATAAAAATAATTCATACAGTTGAATTGAAACTGAAAAAATAATTATAATTTATAAACTTTAATCAGATATATCGTATATGATCAATTATTCTTTATTCCTTAATAAATATTGCCACAGATATCAGGAGGTTAATTAATACATGCTCAATTGTTGAAGTTAAATTGCATATAAATAAAAACCCACCACAAGATATTTTGGTAAAACAATTTACTTATTTTCATTTAGGCTCTAAATTTTAGGACAAAGAAAACAGTTCAGAAAATTATACCAACGTAAACAAAAAACGCTTGAGAAGTAATCTTTGATCTGTAATATTTTAACTTCACTGTTTATGTTGCTACTTTACAGTCTTCTTGACATGTGTATTTGCGACAGACTGCAAATACTATTTTAATAAAAAATAAAATGTTATATATTTTCTCTGATAACTAAAAATGTTACTGTTATTCTCAAATAATTAAGAGAATGATCCTTAAGATTTTTTATTGAATTTAATATCGATTTTTTTTTACTTATCTTTTTCCACATTATAGAAACAAACAAATATTAATAATTTGAAGTAGAGAATATTTATTTATTATGTGCCTAATATTGAATTTTATAGGCAATACAGTTAACATGTATGTTAACAATTTGTCAATCAGTGTTACCTTATACAATATTGTAACTTATATTTTCAGAATTTAAAATATGTGTATAAAAATAAAAATGTAAAAATGCAACAATAAAAAAAGGACCGACTGGGCCTCGCTCTGCTGTACAGTTGGGGGTGGAGTGCACCTCGTATATAGGATAGGTCATTATTACAATTGATTTGTTAAACTTGAATGCAATGATAGATATCATTGTAAACGAATAACGATTCTGAACGGAGTTAATATGTTTGTCTAGGATATAATACATTGTTATTTATAAATATTGTAATATTTTATTTTGAAACGATAAATATATTTTTCAATTAGGATGGATTGGCAGTTGCATACAGCGACATAGTTTGTCAGTCTAGAATATTATACATTATATTACATTTTACATGTAATTTTATGTCAAAATTCGCTGTTCAAACGCTTATAAAAAAAAATTGTGCCTATAGATTTTAATAATTTTAGAGTAACATTAAGAACTACTTATGTGGAATCTTCTATTAAATTTTCAAGTATTTTGTACGATTATAAAAATAAAATGTTAAAAAATTGAATATTTTAAATGCCTATAAGTGGCTTAAAAATCAATATAATATTTTGAAAAAAAATATGTCATAAAGGAAATGCCAATCTTATCAGCTGGTAAAAATTTCAAAAATCTACGACTTATAAATTTTGAATTATAACAAATATTTAAAATCGTTTGAGAATAAATCGATATTTTATGCAATTTCGTAAATTTTTTAATTTCAAACAGTCATAAAACTTTTTCCTCTAAGTCCGGAAGAAATTTTTTTAAATATTTATGAAGAGTAGCTTATAGATAACCTAGTGTTAAAATTTTGAACCTTAAGTATGAACAGAAAAAATTGTATACATTTTTATCTACAAAATAACTTGCAAATTGTTGTGATTTTTACACATTTTATACAAATTTGAGCATAAAGGGTTTATAAAAAAAATTTGAGTAAACTGATCACCGATATTTTTTTTAGTTACGATAATTTTAACTTATTATGAACCTTGTATTAAATTTTCATGAGTTTTCGGTCAACCAATTAAATTTTATAGATGTTTAAAAACAAACATTTTACAAAAATCGAAAATTTAAATTTGTCTATAAATAAGTCAAAATATGTCAAAATACTTTGAAAGTTTAACCATATATAGAAAAAGCCAATCTTAAGATTCATACATCTTAAGATTAAGTGAAAATTCCAAGTGTTTGCAGGTTTTCGTTTTTGAGTTAGAGCATTTTAAAAAAATGTAATTTGTAAAAACGTGATTTTGCGTTAAATTTCCCGTTTTTTCTTATCTTCGATTTTTTTAAAAAGTATTGATAAGTTGGATTTTAGACTAGACAAAGTACCATATACATTCACTTTCCTTTTAGAAAAGTTGCTACATAAGCAAATCGAAGCATTTTTACTGCCAAAAAAGGTGTCGTCAGACACAAAAAATTAAAAAAAAAAATAAAAAAAAAAACACACATCATTGTAAAACCAATAGATTCCATCACTCCGTTCAGAATCTAAAAAAAAATAAAAAAAAAAACACACACATCATTGTAAAACAAATAGATTCCATCACTCCGTTCAGAATCTAAAAAACACACATCATTGTAAAACCAATAGATTCCATCACTCCGTTCAGAATCTAAAATGATAAATATTTTTAGTGTTTCAATAATTTTCCTAATCGTTTAAAAAAGACAGTTAAAATTACAATATATTTAGAATTCCATTCGAAATATGAACCCTCTTTAATAATAATTTTTTTTTTGTGAATATTAAAACTTCAGAAGTTCAATTTTTCTTATTATAAAATTTGTTTCTTGTACTGTATCAAACATCTTTAGAAATATAAACTGATCTAACCCGATTTCTTTCACTTGGAATTGTTCGATAGAAATCGTAAATTTATTTTAAATTTAAATGAGTTATACAGCAATGCCATTCACTGATCTCTGTATATTTCTGGACCGTAGAATTTCACTTTTTGGTTTTTATTTTATGCGATAGCATAGTCTAATTTAACTTTATAATATAAGATATTTTGATTAATTATATAGTTATAAAATGTCAAGAAATTTATTATACTGTAAAAATGAATGAAATAAATCTTTCGATACAAGCTATTGTTGAACACAACAAATGTTTTAAATCAATACTTAATTTTTGAGTTCATCGATGAGGGACTTAATAATTTTTAAATGTCTCCTAGTTGAATGTTATTTATATTTAACCGATGTCGAATATAAGTATTTTTATACTTTTGTTGGCACCATTTATATAAATCAGAAGTTAATTGAATTTTACAAATACTATATTGGGACTCATTTTATTTTATTCAACGTGGTTATTTAAACATTTGTTAAATATTTAATAATTAATTTTAATTATGTTGTAGTTTTACATTTTAAGTCTTAGGTAGAAATAATAAGTTAAATACATGACACTTAAGCATGGAAAGATGAAAAAGATGGTTTTTATTTGGTATTATTGTATTTAAAACTAAATCTATAATCCATATTTCTAAAAACGTCACAAAATTTGATGCTATGTGTTGTTATTGAGAAGAAGTTCTTAATTTACATCGAACAGTTTGTGGTAAACAACAACCATTCTAATATGTCAAACTGGAGTTAAAATCTATATTATAAAATTAAAAGTTTATCTGGTCTGACTTTTTCAATTTTTAAAAATAAAAAAAATAGAAATTAAAGAATAATATTTAAAAAATAATTAAGATAAACTCTTTAAAATCCGATAGATTCGAAAAACTCAACATATTTGATTATTTTAGATTCTGAACGGAGTGAGGAATGTATTGATTTTACAACGATGTGTGTTTTTTTTTTTTTTTTTTTTGTGTCTGTCGACACGATTTGGGGCAGTAATAATGCTTCGATTGCCTTATGTAGCAACTTTTCTGAAAGAAATGTGAATCTATTTGGTACTTTGGGGGATCAAAAGTAAAAAATTTCAAATATTTTTTAAATGCGACGGGAAAAACCATAAAAAAATTTGGGAAAAACGGGAGTTTTTACGCAAAACCAGTTTTCGACATAGTCAAATTTTTTATTTTGCTATAACTCTAAAACTAATCGATGTAAATACTTGAAATTTTCACCAAATGTTAAGATTATCGTTCTCTATACACCATTAAATTTTCAAAGTATTTTGACTTTTATTGAGCTATTATTAGACAATTGAAATTTTCATTTTTTTTAAGTATTTTTTTTTAAAATTACGATAAAATTTTTTGACCGGCCAGAAAATCTTGAAAATTTAATACAAGATTTCTTATAAGTTTTTCCTTAACTGATAAAAAAAAATCTAATATCGTAAGTCACAATTTTTTTTTATAAGTACTCAAAGTTCCAATTTATACGAAATATGTAAAAATCACGATAATTTGCAAGTTATTTTGTAGATAAAAATTCATAAAATTTTTTCTGTTTATACTTAAGGTTCAAAATTTTAACACTAGGTTATCTATAAGCTACTCTTCAAAAATCTTTAAAAAAATTTCTACCGGAATTAGAGGAAAAAATGTTATGACTGTTTGAAATTTAAATATTTACGAAATTGCATAAAATAGCGATTCATTCCCAAACGATTTTAAATATTTTTTATAATTCAAAAAGTATAAGTCGCAGATTTTCGAAATTTCTACCAGCTGTTAAGATTGGTATTTCCTTTATATCATATTTTTTTCAAAATATTATATTGATTTTTAAGCCACTTATAGTCATTTAAAATATTCGTTTTTTTTACATTTTATTTTTATAATCGGTGATAAAAAAAATTTGGCTACTACAAAATACTTGAAAATTTAATCGAAGATTCCACAGAAGTAGTTCTTAATGTCATTCAAAAATTATTAAAATCCATAGGCACAATTTTTTTTTATAAACTTTCAAAGTATTTTGACATATTTTGACTTATTTATAGACAAATTTAAATTTTCGATTTTTGTAAAATGTTTGTTTTTAAAGATCTATAAAATTTAATTGGTTGACCGAAAACTCATGAAAATTAATACAAGGTTCATAATAAGTTAAAATTATCGTAACTAAAAAAAATATCGGTGATCAGTTTACTCAAATTTTTTTTATAAACCCTTTATGCTCAAATTTGTATAAAATGTGTAAAAATCACAACAATTTGCAAGTTATTTTGTAGATAAAAATGTATACAATTTTTTCTGTTCATACTTAAGGTTCAAAATTTTAACACTAGGTTATCTATAAGCTACTCTTCATAAATCTTTAAAAAAATTTCTTCCGGACTTAGAGGAAAACATTTTATGACTGTTTGAAATTAAAAAATTTACGAAATTGCATAAAATATCGATTTATTCTCAAACGATTTTAAATATTTGTTATAATTCAAAATTTATAAGTCGTAGATTTTTGAAATTTTTACCACCTGATAAGATTGGCATTTCCTTTATGACATATTTTTTTTCAAAATATTATATTGATTTTTAAGCCACTTATAGGCATTTAAAATATTCAATTTTTTAACATTTTATTTTTATAATCGTACAAAATACTTGAAAATTTAATAGAAGATTCCACATAAGTAGTTCTTAATGTTACTCTAAAATTATTAAAATCCATAGGCACAATTTTTTTTTATAAGCGTTTGAACAGCAAATATTGACATAAAATTACATGTAAAATATAATATAATGTAGAATGTTCTAGACTGACAAACTATATCGCTGTATGCAACTGCCAACCCATCCTAATTGAAAAATATATTTATCGTTTCAAAATAAAATATACTTTTTACAATGTTTATAAATAACAATGTGTTATATCCTAGACAAACATATGAACTCCGTTCAGAATCGTTATTCGTATACAATGATATCTATCATTGCATTCAAATTTAACAAATCCATTATAATAATGACCTATCCTATAAGCGAGGTGCACTCCACCCCTAACTGTACAGCAGAGCGAGGCCCATCCAGTTCTTTTTTTTTTTTTTTCTGAAATTAATTCTGAGAGAAATATACAAAATAACTTGCAAATTGTTGTGATTTTTACACATTTTATACAAATTTGAGCATAAAGGGTTTATAAAAAAAATTTGAGTAAACTGATCACCGATATTTTTTTTAGTTACGATAATTTTAACTTATTATGAACCTTGTATTAATTTTCATGAGTTTTCGGTCAACCAATTAAATTTTATAGATCTTTAAAAACAAACATTTTACAAAAATCGAAAATTTAAATTTGTCTATAAATAAGTCAAAATATGTCAAAATACTTTGAAAGTTTATAAAAAAAAATTGTGCCTATGGATTTTAATAATTTTTGAATGACATTAAGAACTACTTCTGTGGAATCTTCGATTAAATTTTCAAGTATTTTGTACGAGCCAAATTTTTTTTATCACCGATTATAAAAAAAAAATGTAAAAAAATCGAATATTTGAAATGCCTATAAGTGGCTTAAAAATCAATATAATATTTTGAAAAAAATATAACATAAAGGAAATACCAATCTTAACAGCTGGTAGAAATTTCAAAAATCTGCGACTTATACTTTTTGAATTATAAAAAATATTTAAAATCGTTTGAGAATAAATCGCTATTTTATGCAATTTCGTAAATATTTAAATTTCAAACAGTCATAAAATTTTTTCCTCTAATTCCGGTAGAAATTTTTTTAAAAAATTTTTGAAGAGTAGCTTATAGATAATCTAGTGTTTAAATTTTGAACCTTAAGTATGAACAGAAAAAATTTTATGAATTTTTATCTACAAAATAACTTGCAAATTATCGTGATTTTTACATATTTCGTATAAATTTGAACTTTGAGTACTTATAAAAAAAAATTGTGACTTACGATTTTAGATTTTTTTTTATCAGTTAAGGAACAACTTATAAAAAACCTTGTATTAAATTTTCAAGATTTTCTGGGCAGCCAAAAAAATGTTATCGTTATTTAAAAAAAAAATACTTAAAAAAATTGAAAATTTCAATTGTCTAATAATAGCTCAATAAAAGTCAAAATACTTTGAAAATTTAATGGTGTATAAAGAACGCTAATCTAAACATTTGGTAAAAATTTCAAGTATTTACATCGATTAGTTTTTGAGTTATAGCAAAATAAAAAATTTGATTATGTCGAAAACTGGTTTTGCGTAAAAACTCCCGTTTTTCCCAAATTTTTTTATGGTTTTTCCCGTTGCATTTAAAAAATATTGGAAATTTTTTACTTTTGACCCCCCAAAGTACCAAATAGATTCACTTTTCTTTCAGAAAAGTTGCTACATAAGGCATTTTTACTGCCCCAAATCGTGTCAACAGACACAAAAAAAAAAAAAAAAACACACATCATTGTAAAATCAATACATTCTTCACTCCGTTCAGAATCTAAAAAAAAAACTAAAAAAAAATAAAAAATAAAAATAAATTTACTTTTTGTTTTAACGTAAAAACTGATGAAAAAATGTAGTTAATATTTAGTTGTGTAAGACAATAAATGTTATTAATAAATGAAATAAATGACAATAAATGTAATGTAGTTATGAAAGACGATAAATATTGATTTGATTATTGCATATTTTATTTTTTTATTTAATCTATTCAATAGGAGATAACATGAACTTATTCTTAAATGAGAATTGGCGTGAAGTTTTTAATGAAATGCAACCGGCTATCGAAGAAGTTTTCGGTGTCGCATTTAAAGGAATTGGTCAGCAATTTTTAAATCGTATTCCAATCAACCAAATCATCGTAGATTAAATTTAAATATTAAATTATTATTCCTGATTTTAGTTTTGTTATGTAATTTTGCATTAGAAACTTATGATTCGTGCAATATTTAAATATTGTAAACTGTAATTAATAACATATTGTAATTAAGTAAGTTATTTATAATAATTATGCTAATATATTTATAATAATTTATATATTATTTTATATTTATTAGTATTTACTATCATTTAGTACTAAATGTATGTTTTTGAATAATAAATTATTTGATGATTATCACAAAAAAAAAAAAAAAAAACACACATCATTGTAAAATCAATACATTCTTCACTCTGTTCAGAATATAAAATTTGATTATGTCGAAAACTGGTTTAGCGTAAAACTCCCGTTTTTCCCAAATTTTTTTATGGTTTTTCCCGTTGCATTTAAAAAATATTGGAAATTTTTTACTTTTGACCCCCCAAAGTACCAAAAAGATTCACTTTTCTTTCAGAAAAGTTGCTACATAAGGCATTTTTACTGCCCCAAATCGTGTCAACAGACACAAAAAAAAAAAAACACACATCATTGTAAAATCAATACATTCTTCACTCCGTTCAGAATCTAAAATAAGTTTGTGGATGAATTATATTAATAATGAAAACTTCGAAATGTTTTCATGTTTTTCAGAATTGACAATGAAATATTTGATATTAAAAATATAAAAGACATAATATTACTTCATCTCAAAAATTTTGAAAACCATTTTAACACACGGTTTGAAAAGTTTCCAGAAAAAAAGTTGGGATGGATAGTGGAAATCCATTTTCTATTAATATAAATTAAATGAATTCTGAATTAAGTTTAGTTATGAAAGAGGAATTAATTGAGTTATCTGTCGATGAAAATCTGCGTATAAAATTCAATGAAACTACAAATGATAAATTTTAGATTTCTATAAAATCAGAATACCCAGAATTGTCAAAAACAGCTGTATCAACACTTCTGTCATTTGCAACCACTTACCTTTGTGAAACGGCGTTTTCAGCTCTTACAGTAATAAAAAACAAATATCGGACAAAATTAAATATAGAATCAGATCTAAGAGTTGCAGTCTCTAATATACAACCTTATATGGAAACAATCATTTCAAAAGTTCAAGCTCAAGTATTCCATTAACAACAGTTTATGTATTATGTATTTTTTTTAGATTCTGAACGGAGTGAAGAATGTATTGATTTTACAATGATGTGTGTTTTTTTTTTTTTTTTTTGTGTGTCTCTCGACACGATTTGGGGCAGTAAAAATGCTTCGATTGCCTTATAAAGCAACTTTTCTGAAAGGAAAGTGAATCTATTTGGTACTTTGGGGGGTCAAAAGTAAAATATTTCCAATATTTTTTAAATGCGACAGGAAAAACCATAAAAAAATTTGGAAAAAACGTGAGTTTTTACGCAAAACCAGTTTTTTTATTTTGCTATAACTCAAAACCTAATCGATGTAAATACTTGAAATTTTCACCAAATGTTTAGATTAGCGTTCTCTATATACCATTAAATTTTCAAAGTATTTTGAATTTTATTGAGCTATTTATAGACAATTGAAATTTTCAATTTTTTTAAGAATTTTTTTTTTAAATAACGATAAAATTTTTTTGGCTGCCCAGAAAATCTTGAAAATTTAATACAAGGTTTCTTATAAGTTGTTCCTTAACTAATAAAAAAAAATCTAAAATCGTATGTCACAATTTTTTTTTATAAGTGCTCAAAGTTCCAATTTATACGAAATATGTAAAAATCACGATAATTTGCAAGTTATTTTGTAGATAAAAATTCATAAAATGTTTTCTGTTCATACTTAAGGTTCAAAATTTTAACACTAGGTTATCTATAAGCTACTCTTCAAAAATCTTTAAAAAAATTTCTACCGGAATTAGAGGAAAAAATTTTATGACTGTTTGAAATTTAAATATTCACGAAATTGCATAAAATAGCGATTTATTCTCAAACGATTTTTAATATTTGTTATAATTCAAAAAGTATAAGTCGCAAATTTTTGAAATTTCTACCAGCTGTTAAGATTAGTATTTTCTTTATGTCATATTTTTTTCAAAATATTATATTGATTTTTAAGCCACTTATAGGCATTTAAAATATTCGATTTTTTTACATTTTTTTTTTATAATCGGTGATAAAAATAATTTGGCTCGTACAAAATACTTGAAAATTTAATAGAAGATTCCACAGAAGTATTTCTTAAAGTCATTCAAAAATTATTAAAATCCATAGGCACAATTTTTTTTTATAAGCGTTTGAACAGCGAATGTTGACATAAAATTACATGTAAAATATAATATAATGTATAATATTCTAGACTGACAAAGATACCGTTTTTTTTTAAAATGCTCTAACTCAAAAACGAAAAACCGCAACAACTTGAAATTATCACCAAATCTTTATATTGACGTTTTCTATACATGGTTAAGTTTTCAAAGTATTTTGACATATTTTGACTTATTTATAGACAATTTAAATTTTCAATTTTTGTAAAATTTTTGTTTTTAAACATCTATAAAATTTAATTGGTTGAGCGAAAACTCTTGAAAATTTAATACTAGGTTTATAATAAGTTAAACTTATCGTAACTAAAAAATATCGGTGATCGGTTAACTCAAATTTTTTTTATAAGCCCTTAATGCTCAAATTTGTATAAAATGTGTAAAAATCACGATAATTTGCAAGTTATTTGGAGATAAAAATTCATAAAATTTTTTCTGTTCATACTTAAGGTTCAAAATTTTAACACGAGGTTATCTATAAGCTACTCTTCAAAAATCTTTAAAAAAAATTTTACCGGCATTAGAGGAAAAAATTTTATGACTGTTTGAAATTTAAATATTTACGAAATTGCATAAAATAGCGATTTATTCTCGATTTATTAATGATTTTAAATATTTTTTTATAATTCAAAACGTATAAGTCGCAGATTTTTGAAATTTCTGCCAGCTGTTAATATTGGCATTTCCTTTATGTCATATTTTTTTCAAAATATTATATTGATTTTTAAGCCACTTATAGGCATTTAAAATATTCGAATTTTTTACATTTTTTTTTATAATCGGTGATAAAAAAAATTTGGCTCCTACAAAATATTTGAAAATTTAATAGAAGATTCCACAGAAGTAGTTCTTAATTTCATTCAAAAATTATTAAAATCCATAGGCACAATTTTTTTTTACAAGCGTTTGAACAGCGAATATTGACATATAATTACATGTAAAATATAATATAATGTAGAATGTTCTAGACTGACAAACTATATCGCTGTATGCAACTGCCAACCCATCCTAATTGAAAAATATATTTATCGTTTCAAAATAAAATATACTTTTTACAATGTTTATAAATAACAATGTATTACATCCTAGACAAACATATGAACTCCGTTCAGAATCGTTATTCGTATACAATGATATCTATCATTGCATTCAAATTTAACAAATCCATTATAATTATGACCTATCCTATAAGTGAGGTGCACTCCACCCCTAACTGTACAGCAGAGCGAGGCCCATCCGGTTCTTTTTTTATATTTAAATTTATTGTATTTGCTTATATTAAATGTAGTTAGATTGTAGTTAAATATTGTATTAAATAGCTGATCCCGTGCACTTCGTTGCTCGTTAAATATACCAACTCTATATGACTCTAACTTTGTTCAACTCGTTATTTAATATTCGGTGGATGATGTTCTAGATTTATCTTAAGTTTTCTCTCCAGAATAAAAATTCTGATTCACAGCAGTATATTATCAGGTAGGCAATCTACCTGCGGTAGATCTCGGACCTAGTGCTGTTTGTACGTACCTTAGTGTATGATTTAAATCTAATAAAGTATCAAATTTATACCAAGTTTGACATAATACGGTGGATTAATATAATCAATTAATACATAATCCTAACCTAACCTTAACGTACTAAAATCCGTAGTATAGAATTATATTTTTGACCATTTGCATTAGTATTACGAACTATTTCTGTTGCTCCGAACGATGTCATTTGAAAACATGAATTGAATGTTCTAATTGACTTCAGGAACACATTAGAATCTGGATCTGTACCGATAAGTAAACCGTTCAATGGTTCAGGTGGTGTTTCAATTTCAGGTAGTTGCATCTTTCCTGACGCATAATACATCCAGACTGGCTCATTTTTGAATTAGAGAGCATAGCAGTGCGGGCATTCCTTGTCCATAGCACAAATTACTACTTTTGAATGAGCATAATATTCAATATCCGGCTCATACTGGAATGCTAGACGCAGGAATGAATCAGATATAAATGTTCGATGTACCTGTTGGCGTAGTTGGTCATTTGCTCTTCGTGAGTCAACTACGAATCATTCGCACTATCGGATTGGCATTGTTTGTCTGTTATTTGCGCTCTTCTATTTCTCATGTTTGTAGCTGCATTTGTTCTAAGACAAAAATTGGCATTCTGGCGTCTTCTTGGCATTTTCAATGACACAAACAAATAGAAAATATTCAAAGTACTTATTTATGTTTTTTTTTTGGTTACCGTGCAACGTCGGGTAATTCATTATATTAACCACTAATAAATAAATATTATTCTCAAATCTTATAACCCCCATAGCAACCATTTATAAACAAAAACAAAAATTTCTATCGTAAATCACAAAATTCCTGTTTGACCACCTCCCGGGGGTGAAATTAGGTCCATATATAAACCCTATAAACCCGCTCCACGACATTCTCTATCATTTAAAAAAAAAAATCAAGATAATCGGCCCAGCTGTTCTCAACTGATGCAATTTCGAATTTTTTGTCTCCATTTTTATATATATAATAATTTTTTTATATTTGAATTTATTGTATATGCTTGTATTGTTTTAAAATAAGGTTGTATTATGAATTAATTACATTTTTAAGTGTAAATTAATCAAAATCGTATACCATATAAATATTTTTTCAGTAATTAAATCAAATATTGATGAATAAAACAACATTTTTTTTTTGAGGGGGTCGCAGTATAAAAAAATAAAAATAGGGGTCGCGACCCAAAAAAGGTTGAAAACCACTGTATTAGAGTATAATACAATTTTAAAAAAATATTTAAATAAAAATAATTCATACAGTTGAATTGAAACTGAAAAAATAATTATAATTTATAAACTTTAATCAGATATATCGTATATGATCAATTATTCTTTATTCCTTAATAAATATTGCCACAGATATCAGGAGGTTAATTAATACATGCTCAATTGTTGAAGTTAAATTGCATATAAATAAAAACCCACCACAAGATATTTTGGTAAAACAATTTACTTATTTTCATTTAGGCTCTAAATTTTAGGACAAAGAAAACAGTTCAGAAAATTATACCAACGTAAACAAAAAACGCTTGAGAAGTAATCTTTGATCTGTAATATTTTAACTTCACTGTTTATGTTGCTACTTTACAGTCTTCTTGACATGTGTATTTGCGACAGACTGCAAATACTATTTTAATAAAAAATAAAATGTTATATATTTTCTCTGATAACTAAAAATGTTACTGTTATTCTCAAATAATTAAGAGAATGATCCTTAAGATTTTTTATTGAATTTAATATCGATTTTTTTTTACTTATCTTTTTCCACATTATAGAAACAAACAAATATTAATAATTTGAAGTAGAGAATATTTATTTATTATGTGCCTAATATTGAATTTTATAGGCAATACAGTTAACATGTATGTTAACAATTTGTCAATCAGTGTTACCTTATACAATATTGTAACTTATATTTTCAGAATTTAAAATATGTGTATAAAAATAAAAATGTAAAAATGCAACAAAAAAAAAAGGACCGACTGGGCCTCGCTCTGCTGTACAGTTGGGGGTGGAGTGCACCTCGTATATAGGATAGGTCATTATTACAATTGATTTGTTAAACTTGAATGCAATGATAGATATCATTGTAAACGAATAACGATTCTGAACGGAGTTAATATGTTTGTCTAGGATATAATACATTGTTATTTATAAATATTGTAATATTTTATTTTGAAACGATAAATATATTTTTCAATTAGGATGGATTGGCAGTTGCATACAGCGACATAGTTTGTCAGTCTAGAATATTATACATTATATTACATTTTACATGTAATTTTATGTCAAAATTCGCTGTTCAAACGCTTATAAAAAAAAATTGTGCCTATAGATTTTAATAATTTTAGAGTAACATTAAGAACTACTTATGTGGAATCTTCTATTAAATTTTCAAGTATTTTGTACGATTATAAAAATAAAATGTTAAAAAATTGAATATTTTAAATGCCTATAAGTGGCTTAAAAATCAATATAATATTTTGAAAAAAAATATGTCATAAAGGAAATGCCAATCTTATCAGCTGGTAAAAATTTCAAAAATCTACGACTTATAAATTTTGAATTATAACAAATATTTAAAATCGTTTGAGAATAAATCGATATTTTATGCAATTTCGTAAATTTTTTAATTTCAAACAGTCATAAAACTTTTTCCTCTAAGTCCGGAAGAAATTTTTTTAAATATTTATGAAGAGTAGCTTATAGATAACCTAGTGTTAAAATTTTGAACCTTAAGTATGAACAGAAAAAATTGTATACATTTTTATCTACAAAATAACTTGCAAATTGTTGTGATTTTTACACATTTTATACAAATTTGAGCATAAAGGGTTTATAAAAAAAATTTGAGTAAACTGATCACCGATATTTTTTTTAGTTACGATAATTTTAACTTATTATGAACCTTGTATTAAATTTTCATGAGTTTTCGGTCAACCAATTAAATTTTATAGATGTTTAAAAACAAACATTTTACAAAAATCGAAAATTTAAATTTGTCTATAAATAAGTCAAAATATGTCAAAATACTTTGAAAGTTTAACCATATATAGAAAAAGCCAATCTTAAGATTCATACATCTTAAGATTAAGTGAAAATTCCAAGTGTTTGCAGGTTTTCGTTTTTGAGTTAGAGCATTTTAAAAAAATGTAATTTGTAAAAACGTGATTTTGCGTTAAATTTCCCGTTTTTTCGTAACTTTTTTATCGTTTTTTTCGATTTTTTTAAAAAGTATTGATAAGTTGGATTTTAGACTAGACAAAGTACCATATACATTCACTTTCCTTTTAGAAAAGTTGCTACATAAGCAAATCGAAGCATTTTTACTGCCAAAAAAGGTGTCGTCAGACACAAAAAATTAAAAAAAAAAAATAAAAAAAAAAACACACATCATTGTAAAACCAATAGATTCTATCACTCCGTTCAGAATCTAAAAAAAAATAAAAAAAAAAACACACACATCATTGTAAAACAAATAGATTCCATCACTCCGTTCAGAATCTAAAAAACACACATCATTGTAAAACCAATAGATTCCATCACTCCGTTCAGAATCTAAAATGATAAATATTTTTAGTGTTTCAATAATTTTCCTAATCGTTTAAAAAAGACAGTTAAAATTACAATATATTTAGAATTCCATTCGAAATATGAACCCTCTTTAATAATAATTTTTTTTTTGTGAATATTAAAACTTCAGAAGTTCAATTTTTCTTATTATAAAATTTGTTTCTTGTACTGTATCAAACATCTTTAGAAATATAAACTGATCTAACCCGATTTCTTTCACTTGGAATTGTTCGATAGAAATCGTAAATTTATTTTAAATTTAAATGAGTTATACAGCAATGCCATTCACTGATCTCTGTATATTTCTGGACCGTAGAATTTCACTTTTTGGTTTTTATTTTATGCGATAGCATAGTCTAATTTAACTTTATAATATAAGATATTTTGATTAATTATATAGTTATAAAATGTCAAGAAATTTATTATACTGTAAAAATGAATGAAATAAATCTTTCGATACAAGCTATTGTTGAACACAACAAATGTTTTAAATCAATACTTAATTTTTGAGTTCATCGATGAGGGACTTAATAATTTTTAAATGTCTCCTAGTTGAATGTTATTTATATTTAACCGATGTCGAATATAAGTATTTTTATACTTTTGTTGGCACCATTTATATAAATCAGAAGTTTATTGAATTTTACAAATACTATATTGGGACTCATTTTATTTTATTCAACGTGGTTATTTAAATATTTGTTAAATATTTAATAATTAATTTTAATTATGTTGTAGTTTTACATTTTAAGTCTTAGGTAGAAATAATAAGTTAAATACATGACACTTAAGCATGGAAAGATGAAAAAGATGGTTTTTATTTGGTATTATTGTATTTAAAACTAAATCTATAATCCATATTTCTAAAAACGTCACAAAATTTGATGCTATGTGTTGTTATTGAGAAGAAGTTCTTAATTTACATCGAACAGTTTGTGGTAAACAACAACCATTCTAATATGTCAAACTGGAGTTAAAATCTATATTATAAAATTAAAAGTTTATCTGGTCTGACTTTTTCAATTTTTAAAAAATAAAAAAAATAGAAATTAAAGAATAATATTTAAAAAATAATTAAGATAAACTCTTTAAAATCCGATAGATTCGAAAAACTCAACATATTTGATTATTTTAGATTCTGAACGGAGTGAGGAATGTATTGATTTTACAATGATGTGTGTTTTTTTTTTTTTTTTTTTGTGTCTGTCGACACGATTTGGGGCAGTAATAATGCTTCGATTGCCTTATAAAGCAACTTTTCTGAAAGAAATGTGAATCTATTTGGTACTTTGGGGGATCAAAAGTAAAAAATTTCAAATATTTTTTAAATGCGACGGGAAAAACCATAAAAAAATTTGGGAAAAACGGGAGTTTTTACGCAAAACCAGTTTTCGACATAGTCAAATTTTTTATTTTGCTATAACTCTAAAACTAATCGATGTAAATACTTGAAATTTTCACCAAATGTTTAGATTATCGTTCTCTATACACCATTAAATTTTCAAAGTATTTTGACTTTTATTGAGCTATTATTAGACAATTGAAATTTTCATTTTTTTTAAGTATTTTTTTTTAAAATTACGATAAAATTTTTTTGACCGGCCAGAAAATCTTGAAAATTTAATACAAGATTTCTTATAAGTTTTTCCTTAACTGATAAAAAAAAATCTAATATCGTAAGTCACAATTTTTTTTTATAAGTACTCAAAGTTCCAATTTATACGAAATATGTAAAAATCACGATAATTTGCAAGTTATTTTGTAGATAAAAATTCATAAAATTTTTTCTGTTTATACTTAAGGTTCAAAATTTTAACACTAGGTTATCTATAAGCTACTCTTCAAAAATCTTTAAAAAAATTTCTACCGGAATTAGAGGAAAAAATGTTATGACTGTTTGAAATTTAAATATTTACGAAATTGCATAAAATAGCGATTTATTCTCAAACGATTTTAAATATTTTTTATAATTCAAAAAGTATAAGTCGCAGATTTTTGAAATTTCTACCAGCTGTTAAGATTGGTATTTCCTTTATGTCATATTTTTTTCAAAATATTATATTGATTTTTAAGCCACTTATAGGCATTTCAAATATTCGATTTTTTTACATTTTTTTTTTATAATCGGTGATACAAAAAATTTGGCTACTACAAAATACTTGAAAATTTAATCGAAGATTCCACAGAAGTAGTTCTTAATGTCATTCAAAAATTATTAAAATCCATAGGCACAATTTTTTTTTATAAACTTTCAAAGTATTTTGACATATTTTGACTTATTTATAGACAAATTTAAATTTTCGATTTTTGTAAAATGTTTGTTTTTAAAGATCTATAAAATTTAATTGGTTGACCGAAAACTCATGAAAATTAATACAAGGTTCATAATAAGTTAAAATTATCGTAACTAAAAAAAATATCGGTGATCAGTTTACTCAAATTTTTTTTATAAACCCTTTATGCTCAAATTTGTATAAAATGTGTAAAAATCACAACAATTTGCAAGTTATTTTGTAGATAAAAATGTATACAATTTTTTCTGTTCATACTTAAGGTTCAAAATTTTAACACTAGGTTATCTATAAGCTACTCTTCATAAATCTTTAAAAAAATTTCTTCCGGACTTAGAGGAAAACATTTTATGACTGTTTGAAATTAAAAAATTTACGAAATTGCATAAAATATCGATTTATTCTCAAACGATTTTAAATATTTGTTATAATTCAAAATTTATAAGTCGTAGATTTTTGAAATTTTTACCACCTGATAAGATTGGCATTTCCTTTATGACATATTTTTTTTCAAAATATTATATTGATTTTTAAGCCACTTATAGGCATTTAAAATATTCAATTTTTTAACATTTTATTTTTATAATCGTACAAAATACTTGAAAATTTAATAGAAGACTCCACAGAAGTAGTTCTTAAAGTCATTTAAAAATTATTAAAATCCATAGGCACAATTTTTTTTTATAAGCGTTTGAACAGCAAATATTGACATAAAATTACATGTAAAATATAATATAATGTAGAATGTTCTAGACTGACAAACTATATCGCTGTATGCAACTGCCAACCCATCCTAATTGAAAAATATATTTATCGTTTCAAAATAAAATATACTTTTTACAATGTTTATAAATAACAATGTGTTATATCCTAGACAAACATATGAACTCCGTTCAGAATCGTTATTCGTATACAATGATATCTATCATTGCATTCAAATTTAACAAATCCATTATAATAATGACCTATCCTATAAGCGAGGTGCACTCCACCCCTAACTGTACAGCAGAGCGAGGCCCATCCGGTTCTTTTTTAAACTATACTTTAAGTGATTGCATAATATATAATAATATAATAATATTTAATCTAGAAATCTGACAGTAAGTACTAATTTAATGATAAGTGTTTAATATTAGTGTGTTTAGTTCTCCTTGATAGATTAAGTGATGGTAGAAGGTAAACACAAAATAACGTTCTAATAGTATTTTGTATTTAAAAGTAACGGTTGCAATCATTGAGTTAAAATCTTGATTATGAATGAAGGTCAATATCAAGTAGTATCATATTTGGTTTTGAAATTTAAATACACATGTTTAATGCGAGGAAATATTTTATGACTTTTTTTGTAATTAAATAATGGTATGATAAATATCCTTATATTAATATTTTAATTTTTAATAATTAAAGTTGTAAAATATTATTAATAAGAATTAGTAGAATAATTAGCTGCATGATTATAATTTCAAAGTCTTTCCTTGAATTTATCTTACCGTAATAATTTTGTTAGAGTTACGGTAAGAATGTTTGATGAATTTGAATAATGAATTAATAAATTTGAAACTATATATTAAATAATAATTTAAATAACAGTAATATATAATTTTGTTAAGATTATAACAATCTGAAGTAATTTAATTTAAATTCTGAACAATTTGTATGACATTTTTTTTTTTCAATATAAAATACAGATTAGAAAAATATTGTTTTATTTAGATTGAATTAATTAATTTTAGACAAGATAAAAATGTATTTAATTGATCCCAAAAATGTGTATGTTAAGTTGAAATATTAAGACTTCATGGATTAACTTGACGTTATTTTATTATTAAATAACATTTATTTTGTGTATTATCTTAATTATATAAATATTGGTTACAATAGCTAAAATTAATTTATATTCTAATATTAATAAATAAAGATAGATGTCAAAGAGAAATAAATATTGTTGAGATTCATTATAAGATACAACTCAATCACTTTTTTTATTTTATACGATAAGTATATCCGATTACAAATCATTTACGAATGTAATTAATTAAAATGTATTTATTTCCACAAAAAAATGCTGTTTTCGAATACCAGATAAACAAGTTTATATGTACTTATAGAAAGTGGTAGGGAGATAAAAGTATTTAAAAAATATGCTGTAGGTATAAATTATGTGGGATATTGTAGTCTTAAAAATCACGGAATCGTAGTCAGACAGTATAGAGTTTGAAGTTTATCGAGGTCGACGTGTTAGTTGTAAATTGTACTAACACATTATTTTCTTAATAAAATCGAACAAAATGACTGATAATATTATAAAAATAGTCTTTTTTCATATTTGTTTTGTTTTTGCGATTGTTAGTGGAGCAACTTTATCAAAATTGCGTAAGTATAAGATCTGTTTAAAAGATATTGAAGTATAATAGAACCCAAATTATATAAAACTAATTCTATATTTTATACCTTTTTAATGTATTTTCATAAATATTTGCTTGAGAAAAACATGATTATAATTTTAATTTTGAATTATTTATGTTTATATTTTCCCTATAATATGTAATATATTAAGTAGATAATGATTTTTAACTGTTTACACTATCATTAGTTATTCTAAAATGTTTTCATATTCACAAATTACAGATTATTTTAAAGTAAAGTACATATTTATAATCATTGTATATATTACGTTTGAGGTAAAGTGATCAGTATAAAGTTTTGTGAAAGTAGAACAGACTTTTCTTTGTATTATCAACTAAAACTCCCTAACGCAAGTCTAACCTTAAATAAATATAGTATAA
Source organism: Sipha maydis (assembly GCA_034509805.1). NCBI lineage: Eukaryota > Metazoa > Arthropoda > Insecta > Hemiptera > Aphididae > Sipha > Sipha maydis. The sequence continues at coordinate 122,332 of JASXSY010001132.1, forward strand.
GGTAATAAAAAAAAGATTGTTGTATATTTTAGAGATTTAAATACTGAATACTAATATATCTAACAAGTGGTAATTCGAAAATTATACATCAAAATCAACGTATAAACAAAAAAAAAAGTAATCTAAATAATTATAACTAAAAAGGATATTCGAAAAAGGATCTTGCATTAAGTGACAGTGATGAGTATATTGTTTATTTATTTAGTACTTTCCTTAGCTCTAAGCTATCAAAAGGATATCTGGTTTAAAATTGGTATTAACCACCATAATCAACGCAAATCAATATATTATATTTTATTATATTCTTAAAGAATCAAAAGAAAACAATATTTTTTTTATATATGTATATTAAGAATTCAAACGAATTTTTAATTTTTTAAGAACCGAAAAAAAACTGAAATTTTAATTCAATTTTTTATTGAAAACGAAATTTCAGTTTTTTAATAATTGTAATCGAAACTGAAACTGATATTTTTGTTTTTTGAATTCAAAGTTAAACCGGAACCGTAAAATTCATAAAGATTCCAGTGCCTGGAATATGCCTGTCTCATAGTATAACTTGCCTCATAATCTGTTCTCAAATTGTCATGAAAATATAGACAATGTTAAATGAGACACAATAATGATTTATTTAGTAGTTTAATCTAAAAGACTTCTCTGATAGTTTTATTTGTTTATACTTATTTATATTTAACTGTTATTCGTTGTTTTATATTTTAATATATCATTGGAGAAAGTAATATTTTATTGTTTGCGTGTGCCTATGGTTTTGTTAGGTTTCACTATTCAGTTAATGATGATATTTAAAAATGTTGAAGTAGTAAACTCTAGTACCTCAGTATTCCTAACTAAATTCATTAGTGACCAAATGGACCTATTAGTTAAGATACATTTAAGATCTTTAGAACCAACTAGCGTAAATTCTGTATGTTTTGCATCCGATTATGTGATACTAGTTGATAGCTATTTATGTCTTCAAACTGAACATGAAACATTTGTCTATGGGACCTAATTGATTCATTTTCATAAATATTTGTATATTTTGATACACTTTGTCTATAGATAATTATTTACTGTATTATTTGATTAGTTGTTTTATTTGACGCTCGAAGTAATACGTGTTCGAAAAAACACTGAATATTAGGTTTCGAATTTTATTACATTTACTAATTATTGTAAAATATAGTTAAACATTGTAAAGTGAGATACACATTTGCTTTATGCTCATGGGACTCGAAGTATAAAATTTTGTATTGTTATTTATTGCATATTTAAAGTATTTTAGATTTTTAGTGCTATTTTTTGCTAATATGTACAGTATAATGCTAAATTTTATACTTTTTATAAATCTCATTTATACTGAATGGAAAATAGAAATTTTTTTTTATAAATGTATATATATTTTTTTTTTTATATAATTTTTAATATGTGAACATATAAAAAAAAAACTCACTATTTCTTTCATATTTATATACAGTAACATTTCTGTGCATATTTCAGTTCTTTTTAATGTTATATAATCCTAGCCTGCTTATGATTTATACTAACTTTAAATTATACAATATAATAAATACTAATACGAATTAGAGTTGTGATTATAAGAAAAAAGTAGTAGTTTTCAATATAAAGATAATATAAGAAAAAGTTATTATACATATTTGATTATTTTAAGCAATTGAAAACGTAAACAGGATAAAACATCTTTAAAAAAATATCGTCAGGACTCGCTTCTTCAATATTATTTTTTTCACGTCGTGTCTCCAACAATTTGTTCAAAATAATATTTTGCATGATTATTATTAAAATGGTTGTAAAAAAAATCTCTTTATTTTTCTAAGTTTTATGTGAATGTTATCCTTGTTTAATTTGTGGGTTGTTTTGTAGTTATAAATCCGAGATTTTCATAATCGAAAAAAAATACTTAATACATACATAAATACATAAATACATTTACTTCATAATTAATAGTATAATTATAGCATGTGGTCGGAATTATTATTAGATATATTTCAGTAGACATATAAAATTCCTTGAAAATATACATTAATATTACTTTATTACTTCATTGGTAGACATTATCAATCAAATTTTTTTTTTCTACATAACTTAGCACCAAACCTGTGACCTTGGTCAATAATATGTTTTTTCCTTATTATCATGTTTATAAATTAAAGAATTCATTTACGGTTTTTATAGATTTTAGTTAAACAATAACTAATACAAATTCCAGATGATATAACTAAAAGTGTGATAATTAAGAAAAATATGCGTTAACAGAAGTACAATCGAATAACAGTAGTGGCAATATATTTTATAATTTAATTATAATTTGTTCTTTGATTTTGACTTAAAATCTTGATAGAAACCTATTAAAATTTTATTTTATGAAGTTATGAATCTCAATGTAGTATTGTCTAAAAAATGTATAAAATTGTTTAGATAAAACTTTTCAAGTACTTTTATTTAATTATCTTAAATTTTTTAAACAATTTGAAAGATCACGTTCTACTAAAATTATTTTTATTTTATCATATATAATACCAGGCCGTTGGCCTGAATCATTTTTTAGTTGTTCAGTGTCATTAATTTTAATATTATTTTCATTACTAGATTTCTCTTTAGAAATTTTTTCATGTGCTACATTTTTTTTGGATTGGTCTCTATCGTCATAAATACTATTTTCAATATCGACATTTTTATCCAAACATTGGTATTTTTTAAAAATTTTTAAAAAAACCACGTTGTTATAATTCATTCTTTTCCTTATAGCCTTTATTTTTCTTTTTTAATATCCACTTCAAAACTTTCTATTTTTATCAAGCTTATTAACCGCTCATTTTAAACATAATATAACATTTTAATCAAATAATAATTTCACGTAGGTACTACCATTGGTTATAAATACTCAGCAGCGTATTTTATTACATTGACCTACCTTTAGTATTTATAATTAATGGTACTACCTACACGAATTCAGAACTTTCACAGTGATATTTTTTGTTTGATGGTTACTTTCAATGTTATTCGTCGATTGGAAGCGCCAGATAAAGTTTATTGTGTGGCTAGTTATTTTTGATATGATTATGCCGTATTCTACGTAATTACTACGATCATGGTAATTATTTTATAATACAAATGATATGATTTTAAAAATACAAAAATTATTAGAAAATTGCTTTCCCTCTGCGAAAGGTCTATGCACTTATTTTTCTTGTTTTGTGCCAGTCTTTATTCTATTAAGGTCGATTCCGACTTGTCCGAACCGGGTCATGATACCAAACAGCACATTCGGATTAATCCGGATCAGTTATTCACACTCGTCTGGACCTCGTCCAAGTTTAAAATTTTCAATTTTTAATTTAAAATTCATAATTTAGTCGCATACATTTGTCACGAAATGATCGGACCGGCATTATTTAGAAAACCCATCCGGGAACTTGGAGAGTGAATTTATTAAAATTTTTTCTAAAATCCGGTTTGGCTCCGATCCAGACCTGGTTCAATATCAGTGGAAATTTACCTAAAGCCGCTAATCAAATAAAGGTGACAGTCGACGATCAATACATGTCTGTTAGATAATGTTATTGTATGGTGTATATAATTTAAATATGATATAAATTATACCTGAAATATATGGTTTAATAATGCTAGTGCAAATAAGAGGCCTTTACAATGCGTAAACCCACCTATTGGTACTGATCACCACTAATGATCAAATTAACATAAGATCGTATTATTCGAATAGTCAATTAATTGCATCAATATCTGTTGCATATACAGCTAAAGTGTATTGATCGCTGAGGAATAAAAGGAGTCGATAATAAGTTAAATTTTATTATTGGTTTTAATAGAGAAGAATACTTTTTTACAGAGTCAAATTTTACCACCAAAAACTCAATTACTCGTCAAACTACTTTTATTGAATCTGTTGCTCGTTACAAATATTAAAATAATGAAAAGTACAAGCTGAATAAATAGCTTCACTGTTGGCTTTGAGTATAAAAGCTTGAGCTAATTTATATACACCTTTCATACTACTACCATTGTCATACCCTTGTCCCTTATAGTCTTCTAATGGGATTTTAAATTCTTTCAATTTACTCATAACGATATCTGCTATAGCTTTTCCATTTTAAATGGTACAGTCTGCAAAGCATAATAGTTTTTCTTTCATTTGGTGTGAATGATTTTCTACCGCATCAGCTAAATTAACATATTTTAATAATATAACATTTTTTTTTTTTTTATATGAGCAGAATCAGGTTCGTGTCAATAATTACAGAGTACTACCTTGATTTTTCCTTTCCTTCAAGAATTATTTTTGTTACTTCAGCAACTTACATTGTAATTTACATTCTGTGTTCCTTGTTTTGAAAATGGTGGACTTTATTTAAAACTGAATAATAATTAGCAGGCAGTTCTAAGATCCACAAGAAATTTCCATTTGATGACTTACAAATTGTATTGGAATCCCCCTCGAAAATCCCTCTTTCAGCTGGGCATACTATGATATTATTTAAATGCTATAAGAGCTCGCACAATTTGTCTTTTTCATTTTTTTATAGATTGTATTAATATAATATGCCTATTAGAGATTTGTCTTTTCTTATTTTAATACACTTTTTCATATTTTAAGTTATTTTCGTACTCAGGGACCTAATCAAATAACTTTTCTAATGTTTCACTGTAGAGTATCCTTCAGCGAGTGACAAAGCAGAACACTATGATTCTAGTCTAGTGCTATATAACTCATATGATAAGTTGTAAACACCTGCTCCACTTACTTAAGTTATTAAATTAGTTAATCTCTTGTTATTATTTTATTATTAGTAAGTTACTTTTCAAACATCGATATTGGCATACAAAAATCGCTAGAGTCCACATAAAAGCATTCTGGTATCAGAACATGAGGATTTTCACGTTACGACTTATTACGAAATTAGAATTTCTAAATCAAAATACCTGCATAGTGGTATGACTGTGACGTAGAAACAGATTTTTAAATAACATTATCAGTCATTACCAGAGACTTATAGCACTTAAAATCATTAAAATAAACGCTTTAAATCACTTAAAAACATCATTATAAGCACTCTAATAAGCAATTAAAAAATTTAAATTTAAACAAAAATATTTAATTAAAAAAAAGAACCGGATGGGCCTCGCTCTGCTGTACAGTTAGGGGTGGAGTGCACCTCGCTTATAGGATAGGTCATTATTATAATGGATTTGTTAAATTTAAATGCAATGATAGATATCATTGTACACGAATAACGATTCTGAACGGAGTTCATATGTTTGTCTAGGATATAATACATTGTTATTTATAAACATTGTAAAAAGTATATTTTATTTTGAAACGATAAATATATTTTTCAATTAGGATGGGTTGGCAGTTGCATACAGCGATATAGTTTGTCAGTCTAGAACATTCTACATTATATTATATTTTACATTTAATTTAATGTCAATATTCGCTGTTCAAACGCTTATAAAAAAGAATTGTGCCTATGGATTTTAATAATTTTTGAATGACATTAAGAACTACTTCTGTGGAATCTTCGATTAAATTTTCAAGTATTTTGTAGTAGCCAAATTTTTTTTATCACTGATTATAAAAATAAAATGTAAAAAAATCGAATATTTTAAATGACTATAAGTGGCTTAAAAATCAATATAATATTTTGAAAAAAATATTGCATAAAAGAAATACCAATCTTAACAGCTGGTAGGAATTTTAAAAATCTGCGGCTTATACTTTTTGAATTATAAAAAATATTTAAAATCGTTTGAGAATAAATCGCTATTTTATGCAATTTCGTAAATATTTAAATTTCAAACAGTCATACAATTTTTTCCTCTCAGTCCGGTAGAAATTTTTTTAAAGATTTTTGAAGAGTAGCTTATAGATAACCTCGTGTTAAAATTTTGAACCTTAAGTATGAACAGAAAAAAATTTATGAATTTTTATCTACAAAATAACTTGCAAATTATCGTGATTTTTACATATTTCGTATATATTGGAACTTTGAGCACTTATAAAAAAAAAGTTGTGACTTACGATTTTAGATTTTTTTTTTATCAGTTAAGGAACAACTTATAAGAAACCTTGTATTAAATTTTCAAGATTTTCTGGGCAGCCAAAAAAATTTAATCGTTATTTTAAAAAAAATACTTAAAAAAATTGAAAATTTCAATTGTCTATAAATAGCTCAATAAAAGTCAAAATACTTTGAAAATTTAATGGTGTATAGAAAACGCTAATCTAAACATTTGGTGAAAATTTCAAGTATTTACATTGATTAGTTTTTGAGTTATAGCAAAATAAAAAATTTGATTATGTCGAAAACTGGTTTTGCGTAAAAACTCCCGTTTTTCCCAAATTTTTTTATGGTTTTTCCCGTCGCATTTAAAAAATATTTGAAATTTTTTACTTTTGACCCCCCAAAGTACCAAATAGATTCACTTTCCTTTCAGAAAAGTTGCTACATAAGGCAATCGAAGCATTTTTACTGCCCCAAAACTTGTCGACAGACACAAAAAAAAAAAAAAAAAAAAAAACACACATCATTGTAAAATCAATACATTCTTCACTCCGTTCAGAATCTAAAAGAGATCTAAAACAGCAAAAATAAGCAAAAATTTCTAAATTTTCTTTTTACATAAACACCATAAAGTACTAAACATATTTTGAAACTGTTTTGAATATAAAATTAAAAATTACAAAAAATATTAAAACAAAAACATGCAGTTCATATTATGATTTTTTAAATAAAAATCAAAAAAAAAATAAAAATGTATATTATAAAAAAAGTTTAGCTTTGATTTTCGAGACATTTTGCTTAATTGTTTATGGATTTACTGAGGCATTTTGTAAAAAATAAAATGTAAACGATATTTATAAATAGTTAATAAAAATCAGGGGGAGATCAGTGGCCTACGTCATCGTTTATAATTAAGCAGAGATATGCAAAAAAAAGCAAAAATAATCAGAAAAACAGAAAATAAGCATTTTTTTTTTAAAAAAATCGTCGATAAACAAAAAATAAGCACTCTCAAATGTCATAATTGAACGTGTTATAACATGACATACACATCCATAAATCCCTGGTACATTTCATGTCAAACAATAAAAATAAGCAATGCTACAAGTCCCGAGTCCTGGTGATTACATTCTCATTAATATGAACAACCTTAATTAAGTTATCACTATTGCTATCAACTATAACAAAATTGTTCTTATTACTTTCTAATTAGCTTTATTCAATTTAGGAGTCATAGTCACGTCCGTGAAGTATCCCTCCCCCCACCATGTCCAATCGAAACAGGACCTGTCTTCAAATTTAGTAACCTTTTAGTAACTAATTGTAACCGACACCAAACAATTTGTAACCAAATAGTATTTAAGATAATCCAATTTTCACTAGGAGGGGATAACTTCACGCAGTTTTCCACTTTGTCCTATCGGATCCGGACCTGTTTTAAAATTTAGTAACCTTTTAGTAATTAATTGTAACCGACACTAATCAATTTGTAACCAAACAGTTTTCGAGAAGACTCAATTTTTATTTTGGGAGGGCTAACATTCTATTAACTTACAATATTTGATACGTAATGTAGATATAAACATTTTTAATTTGCTATGATGGATAAATTATAGTTCCTTTAAAATGTATTTTATTGTATTTAATTATACCTATAGCAATTACGAAATTCTCCAAAGTGGCAGTACTTTGAAAGTTTGAAACTCTTGCAATTACTAAATAAAAAAAAAATGATATATTGGTACCTGCTTATGGTTTATCATTTGCAACTAACTCACAAGACCTTTCTTTTACCTGACAAAATAATTATTTTCCTCGAAGAAAAAGTTTGAGTTTGATGCTTGTATGCTGTTTCATCACGTTCTTCAACTTAATTTATTTAAATTGTGTTAGCTAGATATTTTAGAACATTGAATTTAATAGATAACGTTTTAAACTTGTTATCAACTACTTTAAGTCATATAACTGTGTCAATTTTTATTTAAAAATTACATGGAATGAAAAATAAAATAAAATATTTGAACTGTTTAAGTAAAATCACAAATTATATAGTCTTTGATTCCCCGCCTGTTGGAGTAATGTTCGTTTAGCATTGATTGCCAAACCGAGAAGGCCGATGGAGGAGCCGTCTTCGTACCACCCGATGTGTCTCCTTGACGACGTTTATGACATCTTCGAGTCCCTGTTACTAGTTCAAATCGTTTATATTACTGCTACTGTGGTCGGATTGAACAATAGGTAGATCGGCTTCTAGAGCGATTGAAGTTTCCCACGTTGTAATTGGTGTGCCCTGTACATTGTTCAATATTATTTTGTATATTTTTAAGTATTATGTTTTAAATTGTTTAATGGTATACAATAATTAATTAAATACAATTTAAACGACACAAATATTATTAGGAACTGCCATAATTATTACCTAGCTTATACTACGTTTTTAATTTGTGCGATCTAGTTCAAAATAATATGAATAAGAAGATTATTATTTTTGATTTTAATTTGAAATACTAATAACGGATATATTTATATATTGTTACAGCAAAAGGGTTTAAACAATGCAAAAAAAGTGATCCCAATCTTAATGAATGTATAAGGGATGGACTTCAAAGTGCTTTTCCTCATTTGGCTAAAGGTAAAGATACATACACATGGTTTCCTTATTAAAATATAATTATTTTTTACGTGGTAAACAATAAACAAGAATATTTTAATGTAACTTCTTTAGGCGTTCCAAGTTTAGGTATAATTCCATTGGATCCGTTACGAATCGAAGAACTTATTATTCAACAAGGTACTGGGCCAGTTAGTTTTAAGTTGAACTTTACAGATATAGATTTAGTGAATCTAAAGATGATGATAATAGATAAAATTGAGTACGTTTATATATTATCAGAATAATGTAAATATATATACTTATTTTCATTAAATAATTGCAGGTACGATCCAGTAAAATACAGGTTTTATGCTGAGGTAATACCTAAAAAATCAATAGATCTGGAAGGAATTTATAATATAACAGGAAAAGTACTAACCTTCCCAATTGTAGGAAATGGGAAATGCAAAATTAGTTTGGGTAATGATAAAATAAAATAATGTTGTGTTTGATAATATGAAATTTCAATGTATAATTATGTGTATAAGTGTACATTTTGGATATTTCTTAGATGTTCCAAGATTTTATGATACTGTCACATTCAATCCAGTCGTTAAAAACGAAAATACATTTTTAGAAATTGATAGTTTATCATGGAAATTCACGGCTACAAGATTTAATATCAAAATGGAAAATCTGTTTAATGGCGACAAAGTTTTAGGTAAATTGTATAGTACAAATTTTTTTTTTCATTCCTGTGGAAAAATACAGAATTGTGAAAATAACTTATTTTATAACATTTTGTCGTGAAAGAATAATTAATTTAAAAATGAATAATTTTTAATCACATAAAATATAGTTTTCTAAATTTAAAATCTAAGAAACTTAAATTATACGGTCAAGATAAAAAAAAATTAAAAAAAGAACCGGACGGGCCTCGCTCTGCTGTACAGTTAGGGGTGGAGTGCACCTCGCTTATAGGATAGGTCATTATTATAATGGATTTGTTAAATTTGAATGCAATGATAGATATCATTGTATACGAATAACGATTCTGAACGGAGTTCTATGTTTGTCTAGGATATAATACATTGTTATTTATAAACATTGTAAATAGTATATTTTATTTTGAAACGATAAATATATTTTTCAATTAGGATGGGTTGGCAGTTGCATACAGCGATATAGTTTGTCAGTCTAGAACATTCTACATTATATTATATTTTACATTTAATTTTATGTCAATATTCGCTGTTCAAACGCTTATAAAAAAAAATTGTGCCTATGGATTTTAATAATTTTTGAATGACATTAAGAACTACTTCTGTGGAATCTTCGATTAAATTTTCAAGTATTTTGCAGTAGCCAAATTTTTTGTATCACCGATTATAAAAATAAAATGTAAAAAAATCGAATATTTTAAATGCCTATAAGTGGCTTAAAAATCAATTTAATATTTTGAAAAAAATATTGCAGAAAAGAAATACCAATCTTAACAGCTGGTAGAAATTTGAAAAATATCTGCGACTTATACTTTTTGAATTATAAAAAATATTTAAAATCGTTTGAGAATAAATCGCTATTTTATGCAATTTCGTAAATATTTAAATTTCAAACAGTCATAACATTTTTTCCTCTAATTCCGGTAGAAATATTTTTAAAGATTTTTGAAGAGTAGCTTATAGATAACCTAGTGTTAAAATTTTGAACCTTAAGTATGTACAAAAAAAATTTTATGAATTTTTATCTACAAAATAACTTGCAAATTATCGTGATTTTTACATATTACGTATAAATTGGAACTTTGAGTACTTATAAAAAAAAATTGTGATTTACGATTTTAGATTTTTTTTTATCAGTTAAGGAAAAACTTATAAGAAACCTTGCATTAAATTTTCAAGATTTTCTGGCCGGTCAAAATAATTTTATCGTAATTTTAAAAAAAAATACTTAAAAAAAATGAAAATTTCAATTGTCTAATAATAGCTCAATAAAAGTCAAAATACTTTGAAAATTTAATGGTGTATAGAGAACGATAATCTAAACATTTGGTGAAAATTTCAAGTATTTACATCGATTAGTTTTTGAGTTATAGCAAAATAAAAAATTTGATTATGTCGAAAACTGGTTTTGCGTAAAAACTCCCGTTTTTCCCAAATTTTTTTATGGTTTTTCCCGTCGCATTTAAAAAATATTGGAAATTTTTTACTTTTGACCCCCCAAAGTACCAAATAGATTCACTTTCCTTTCAGAAAAGTTGCTACATAAGGCATTTTTACTGCCCCAAATCGTGTCGACAGACACAAAAAAAAAAAAAAAAAAACACACATCATTGTAAAATCAATACATTCTTCACTCCGTTCAGAATCTAAAAAAAAAACTAAAAAAAAATAAAAAATAAAAATAAATTTACTTTTTGTTTTAACGTAAAAACTGATGAAAAAATGTAGTTAATATTTAGTTGTGTAAGACAATAAATGTTATTAATAAATGAAATAAATGACAATAAATGTAATGTAGTTATGAAAGACGATAAATATTGATTTGATTATTGCATATTTTATTTTTTTATTTAATCTATTCAATAGGAGATAACATGAACTTATTCTTAAATGAGAATTGGCGTGAAGTTTTTAATGAAATGCAACCGGCTATCGAAGAAGTTTTCGGTGTCGCATTTAAAGGAATTGGTCAGCAATTTTTAAATCGTATTCCAATCAACCAAATCATCGTAGATTAAATTTAAATATTAAATTATTATTCCTGATTTTAGTTTTGTTATGTAATTTTGCATTAGAAACTTATGATTCGTGCAATATTTAAATATTGTAAACTGTAATTAATAACATATTGTAATTAAGTAAGTTATTTATAATAATTATGCTAATATATTTATAATAATTTATATATTATTTTATATTTATTAGTATTTACTATCATTTAGTACTAAATGTATGTTTTTGAATAATAAATTATTTGATATATGTAATCCATGTGTTTATAAAGACCTTAAGGTCTAACAATTAAAATAATTTATTATATTTTTAATTCATGTTTTTATTGACTAGTACCACATATTCTACATTAATACACAACTATCATATACCACACCTACTAAAATATAGTATGTCTACAATTAATTATATATGTATTAGTTGAGATGAATACTTAATTGCCTATTATTATAATTTGCTGACATAGTCCCATATCGTATACTACCCTATAGAAGTAGTAATAAAATTACATTTTGTATCCTACTATGTAACATTGTAATCTTGTTTAATATACTTTTAAATGTAAATTATCCAAAATAAAATTTAAAAATAGCACGTTAGCTATATATATTATAAAAATTATACTTATGATATGTTAAACATATAATCGTTGTAATAATTACTACATTTTTTTTATAATTCATTGTTTAAAGTTTCTCTCAATTTATTTTAATTTTAGATAATAACTGTTATTTTTAATTTGATGTTATTAAGTTTTAAGAATCACAAAATATCTGTAAGAGATCGAAGCAAAAAATTGAATACATGTATATTTTATATATAATTTTTTTTTTTTAAAAAACAGTTATTCTTTAATAAATACAGTAGACGCCGCTTATAAGACTCACATTGGAACCAGCATAAAATGAGTCTTATAACCGAATGAATCTTATAGGCGAAGTGGAAAACAATTTTTAATTATTTATTAATTTTATTTTATTGCATACATATTTTGCTTTTACAGATATAATTAGTACATTTTATGTGTGCATGTATGTACACATTTATTATTTTTGAAAAAATTTTGTAATTTTAGTTTATTTTTTATTTTATTCCAATATTCCGGAACTATACTGCTCGTACACATATTGTACATTGAAATTAGTACCACAGTGATGGACAGCTTTCCTTAACACGTCTGTTAACTGCATATGTAAATGTACATATGTGCGTATGTGTATTTATGTACTCGTAATTACGATAATTGTGCAGTCGCCAGATAATCGCCAGGAGTGCATTTATTCCTCACTATAATAACGATAATCGTTGTGATAAATGTAAGCTTTTTTCTGCGATGAAATTTTTTATACGTTATAAGGTATCAACAGAAGCTAGAAATAACCAACATGAATATTATATAATTTTTCAATACCGATTTATTTCTAAATTATAACGAAAAAAATTTATTTTCTACCATTTATTTTACGAAATTTGAGTCTTATAACCGATTTTTTTTTAACATATTTGGATACGTCCGGACCGTTCCAGACGATTTTGAGTCTAATAAACGGCTGAACCTTATATCCGTGAGTCTTATAAGCGGCGTCTACTGTAATACAAATCCGAGAGTGAAATTATCAAAATCAAAAATGAATTCTTAATAGTTATTTCGAAAGTTTTGAGTTTGGTTAAAATAATTTTAGCTTCGTCCTGTTTTTCATATGCAGAACAGACATCGTGTATTGGCAGTATAAAAACTGTCCTAAAAATTTGTCAATCCTGTCATATATTATTAAAATTATTAAAATTAGAAAAAAAATTGTATACATAAAATATGTTGAATTTATATATAAAATCCAACTTAAATTGTGATTAGAATCCTATGTAACCAACTTTTATTATCAAAAGTAAAATTGTTTGTAGTAACTTCATAATATTTAAAAATTGTGTTCATAATTTTATCTTTAATTACGTAAATAAGGTAATGCACTTTTTGACGACTTGATAGAACGCCACAGCGATATAAAAGCGTACTCATCACTAGTCACATGTCACATGACAAATTAGCTACCTAAATTTTATGTTTTGCCCATTTAAACTCCTTAATATAAAAATTATTAAATATCTTATTTATTGCACGCCTATAGACTAAAATACAAATATACTCCGAAAATTCCCAATCATTTATTAACATATTATTGTTTAGACTGTGCGTTGATTATGAATCAGTCGGTCAGGACTCCTTATTTTAAATATAGAGTGTTTATAAAATGGCTGAGGAAACTAGTATACGCATACTCTCTGGAGTGATCAAATAAATAATCTTTTGACATTTTTTTTCTATCTTCAAAACCTGGGTTTTATCTAATTATTTTTAGAATATTATTTCGAATTTAAACATAATTACTTGTAATATATTTCTTGCAAATTTGTCATGTGAATCGATATGTGACGTCGATTTCGTTTTTCACGCTCGAGTCGCCTGGATTAAAAGATTTAGTGTGATATATCGATTTGTATGAGAACTCTGAAAGATAGTAGTAGGTGAAATTTATTTGTTATTATTTCACATATTTGATTAACTAACACGATTTTTATTATAAAATAATTATTATCAAACAACATTTAATAGTTTAATGTCATGAGAGTTGATTTGAAGGGTTGAGTTAATTTGAAACTCAATAAAAACCATGTTAATTAATCAGATATGTAAAATATCAACCAACAAATTTCAATACATTTTATCTTGCAGAATTTTCTTATAAATCGATATGTCACATCACATTTTTTGATCCTGGCAACTAAGCCATGAAAAATGGGTAACAAGTTCAAAATCGATGTCACATATCACTTCACGTGAGAAATTTGCAAAAAATATCTTACAAGTATTAATTTTTAGATTCGAAATAATGTTTTAAAGATATTTAGATAAAACCTAGGTTTTGAAGATACAAAAAAAAATTTCAAAAGTTTCTCCATTTAACCACTCCAGTGAGTACGCGTATACTAGTTTCCTCAACCATTTCAGGAACACTCAGTATACAGATACACAGATTAATTGCTGTTATAAATGTATTTATTTATTATAAATTTAAACGGGATATGCCCAATAGAAAATACATAATAATGAAGTAATATAAAGTATAAGTTGCACATCTTATAATATTAAAATATAATTTAAGATAACGGATATTAAATTAATTAACATGGCATACTTCATAATAAATAAATTATCTTCATTAATAATAAAATACTATTCATAATATATTTTTTTTAATTTTTTTTTTTTATTGAAGTTAAAAAACATCAACAGCATAGGTTATTAGTTTTTGTGATTATTACATATTGATTGATAACTAGAACTAAAATTATAATATGTACATGGTGTTAATTATATTTAATTACTACTAACATTTATATTACATTTATCTTTAACAATAAATTTAAATTTTGTTGTATGAGTCGCTCTTATTAGGAAGACTAACAATTTTGTATGTTTTCGATGCCTGAACCTAATGCTTCGTTCATGTTGGGTGCAATGTTGAATTTTCTGAGTATATCGGAGTATTGGCAGCACTCTGTTATTATATGCTTTACTGTAACAGTAATCCTACAGAATAATATATTTATAACATTATTTAAATGCACATTAAAAGAAATAGTATTATAACAAAAGAATAAATTTATGATTATTAAATATATTATATCAATGTTTCCCAACCTTTTTCATTTTACGCCCCCCTTGTAATTGTACGAAAATATCATTCCCCTCTTTTAAATTAGAGTTTAAACGATTTTTTTTTTTTTTTGTGAGCAGTACAAATAAAACATACAAACTAACTATATTATGTTATTATATCAAGCATTGATTCTATCGTTATACATTGTAAAATAACATAATTATTTTCGTAATTCAACCATCACTATATTCCCCTTGAGCAAACTTTAAATCCTTCTCTGGGGGGGGGGAATTCCCCACTGGTTGGGAACCGCTGTATTATATAATTTGATACATATATGATATTTTTAAATTTTGTTTTCAAATATCATTCAAATACTAAAACTTCTTTTGAAAATGGTACAGCATTGTACTTGGAAAATACCTACCTGATTGCTCCGATACCGTAAATATATTTGCCTAATATTTTTCCTCAGTTTTTACCACACCGATGATGGTGGATGAGATTTTTTAAAATTTAAATAAAATTGTTGACTTATCAAATTGTACCATAACTATTGCTGAACTATTTGTTGAATTCTCAAGTATAGGGTTTAATTTTATATCAGATTCAGGCTTTATCATCTTTATTTTTATACATTTGTCAATATTCATTAACAAATTAATTATTTATTTTCCTTGTCTCTAAACACTGGTACTTTTTATAGTAAATGGAAATCTCATTTCAAAATTCCTTTATGAATAGTTGGTATTAAATTGATGGTTAAACAATAATTACCCTGTATCCAAATTTAGCATATTATTATAACTTCTTGAAAAACATATGGATTCAAAGTTATATGAATCATTTAAAAATACTTTAGTAGAACAGCAATATAAGTTTCAGACATTTAAGTCAATAAAAACAAATTCAATTACATATTATCCCTATTCAATCAATATCATAAAGGTTTTTGATTCAATTGAACATAATATCTTACTGTAAAATATGAAAAACTCGGCATACGATATTAATTACTATCATTATTAATTACTATCAGGCTATTCTGCGTTTAAATAAACGGAAATTTATTTAATGATACAATTGTGACTTTAAGTGTACCGCAGGATCGTCACCTGGATAGTCGGTCTAGGACATTTCGGCGTGGCCATCTCGGCGTCGCCATTTCGGCGTAGTGCCCTTTCGGCGTAGGGTCATTTTGGCGTAGAGATGTTTTGAAGTTTTATAAATTTGAAATTAGATATTTAATATTATTTATTATTTATATTATTTAATCATAAATATCAGTACGTGTGTCACAGCCGACCGATACACACGAGTGTTACCGTCAGTCGCTTATCGCATTTTTAGCTTCCGATAGCAACTACGAGAACTTCACCGTGATTAAGAAGGTATGCTCTTTAATTACGGCCCCCCTTAACAATTAGTCATAGCACTCACGTGACCATCCGACATGTCGGATGACCCGGATATCAACCCCCCTCCCCCCACACCAAACTCACCACAGCCAAACACACAAAAAACCTTCGCCGAAACCACCGCTAATGTCTCCTTCCCGAAAAAAGACCAAGCTATAATTTTCAACACAATCCAATATGTACCACAGATAGATTATATTAAAGCATTCAGCCTACTTACGCCACCAAATAATATCAAATTCGCATCTCGAGTATCGAACAATAGGTTCTGTATATACTTCTCAAGCAAAAACATCGTCGAGCAAATCTTATCCAAACAACATTACATAACAATAAACAACACCGAAATACCGTATCGCCGCCTTATCAACCCAGCAAAGCGCATAATACTATCCAATGTCCAACCGATAATCCCACACGATTTAATCGCTAAAGCAATTAACAACCTTTCAATTAAAATGCTATCACCGATTACGTTCATGAAGGCCGGCTTTTCTAACGACGAGTTCGGTCACATTGGCAGCTTCAGACGTCAACTTTATATACACCCCGAGCACAGTGATAAAATTCCGAGCTCGATTTTAATACAATTCGATCAAACGGAATATCGTATATTTTTATCTGATGACACCGTGACATGCTTTTCGTGCAAACAAACGGGCCACACCTCAAACCACTGTAAAAATACATCAGAATATAATGTCACACCAATTCATGGCAACAACCCAAACACACCTCCGGTCAATAATATCATGGACACCAACGAACAGATAACTCAAAACACAGATAGCACTCCCATCGTCATGGATATACCACGTACTGATGAAAACCTCAAGGAAACAATAATCAACCCACCAGTCGCACAGGAACCACCCGTCCAGGATAAAAGACCCGCACCATCAACATATAGCTCCAGCTGTCAGGATAGCTCGTCCATCGCGAATAACCCAATCGATCCAACACCATCCCGAACAGAAATCGTAAAGACTCGGACCATTAACGGTACACTCGAAACCAAATTAAAAGAATCAGCCAAAAACCCGCAACCCCCATAAAAAAAACCAAAACGCACAAACTCGATCGAGCAGATAATAATGAAACTAGATGAAGCGCTACTTCCTGCAAAGAAGGCTTTTGAAAAAATCCCAAACGTAAAAATTAACTTCAATCAATTTAAATACATCATTGAAAACACACTCTCCGAGCCTAACCCCTCCAGTATCGTAAAGACATTCAACATCTCATCCATGGAAATGATTGAAATTATCGACACGGTCCGCCCGAAAATTAATAACTTAAGCATCAAGAATAGACTAACGAGACTAGTCAACTCACTTCTCTCGTCTCTTCCAGCTGACCCCACCGACTCTCACTTATCCCAACAACAATAACCCACAAATAGTCAAACATCGCTTTTATAATATAGTATCTACAATGAAAAACCTAAACATATTACAATGGAATATAAACAGTTTTAACAAAAAACGTCACGATATACAATTAATTATACAAAAATATTCACCCATGTGCATTGGCCTTCAAGAAACAAACTTAAAAAACGATAAAATACCCAGTATAAAAAACTACAAAATCTTTTATGCCAACCGCTCAGACTGTATTCGGGCCAGCGGAGGCGTCGCCTCCCTAATACACGCTGACTATCGCAGCGAACAAATCCCAATTCATTCAGACCTTGAAGTCATCGCGGTCCAGTTAACATTGGAATCAAAAATCACAATATGCAACATATACATTCCAAACCAAACACCCTTCAAAACATCCGACCTAGATAACATCATTACACAACTACCCAAACCATTCATTCTATTTGGGGACTTTAATAGCCATAGTGTCCATTGGGGGTCCGAAAAAACGGACGCCCGAGGCAAATCAATCGAAAAAATTCTAGACAATGACTCAATAATACTTCTCAACAACGGCCAACCAACTAGGCTCAATCCTTCAAACGGCACTTTCTCTGCAATAGACCTATCTATCTCAAGTTCTTCGTTAGCCCAAAGAATTTCTTGGTCAGTTTTACAGGAGATATATGACAGCGATCATCTACCAATTCTTATGACCCTGCTCTCCACCAAGACTCTATCACCATCTTCTACTCCCAGATGGTTGTTAAATAACCCAGACTGGGGATTCTTTTCTAACCTGGTCGATACTTTCATGCTGGAGAACACCCAGTCGGATTCCACCTCAATTGACGATGATATCACGTTTATCTCTGATTCCATTACCAGGGCCGCAGAAATTTCAATTGGAAAATCCACGAACTCGCGTAAGAAGAACCAAGTTCCCTGGTGGAGCGATGAAATAAGAGACGCAATCAAAAAAAAGAACATAGCACTTAAAACATTCCAAATTTCTAAAAGCACCTCAGACCATATAAAACTGAAACAACTCAGAGCTAAAACCCGATACCTTGTTAAAAGCGGCAAGACCAAATCTTGGAAATTGTTCACTTCTGGTCTGGGGCCCAAGGCGGACCCTTCCCTAATTTGGCGCAGAGTAAGGGCAATCCGTGGTCTCCCCAAGAATCATCGCATACAGATCATGAAAGACACAGAATTATGTACTGACCCCGACGCAATACCCAATCTCTTTGGTGAACTCTTCTATCACAATAGCTCAGACGAAAACTACAATGCAACGTTTCTTAATAACAACATTCACATGAGAAACCAACACTATACATCCTGCATTAACACCAATCTAGATGACCAGACAAAACTTAACTCCCCAATCCAATTAGCTGAAATGGTCAGAGCTACATCAAAATGCACTAGTCTCGCTCCAGGACCAGATGAAATACCGTATTGCTTCATCCATAACCTATCCACTTCCGCCCTGGAATCAATCGTCATGGTATTCAACAAAATATGGTCATCCGGAGTAATACCTAAAAAATGGAAACACTCCATAGTCATTCCGATACTTAAACCAAACAAAAACAAATTCGAAACCAAATCATATAGACCAATATCATTCCTCAATACCCTGGTTAAGATATTGGAAAAAATCATCGACTTCAGACTTAGATAGTTTCTTGAAAAAAACAATGTGCTCGACACTCACCAGAACGGCTTTCGAAGACATAGAAGTACAAGCAACACACTACATGATATACAAGCGGAAATACATTCTACTCTCGAAACGAAACAAGTGATGGGCCTCATAGCCCTCGACATATCCAAAGCTTACGATACTGCATGGCGTCCTCGCATATTAAAAATCCTGTCAAATATCATATCTATTGACAAATTATTCAATTTCATAAAGAATTTCCTGACCGACAGAACCTTCCAGGTTAGGTGCAACGACAAACCGTCTAAAATATACACACAACACAACGGCGTACCCCAAGGGTCCACCCTTTCGGTATCTTTATTTCTTTTAGCAATCAATGATATACCTCAAGCTATAGCACCCCCCGTAAAATGCACATTGTTCGCTGATGACTTCAACATTTTCTGTAGAAGCATCAGTCCCAAGACAACCATAACATACTTGCAGGACACTCTAACAACACTGCAGGACTGGACACTCGTATCAGGCTTCTCCTTTTCAGTTGAACAATCCCAGTGCACCTTTTTCACCAATAAAAGAAATACTGGCACCACCACTATAACAATGAACAACATACCCATCCCCATAAAAAAGTCCATAAAAATATTAGGTATACTGTTCGACTCAAAAAACACATGGATACCACATCTCAAATCTATCCGAAAGGAGGCGCTCATAAGAATAAATACACTAAAATGCTTCGCTCACAAATCATGAGGAAGCCATTCTTCTAGCCTATTACAAATATACAAAGCACTCATCTTATCCAAGCTCGAATACAACTCTTTTCTGTTCATAAAAGCTAAGACATCAGCACTTAAAATGATAGACGTTGTACACAACACGGGCTTAAGATTAGTCACCGGAGCCTATCGCTCCAGCCCAATTCCCAGCGTCCTCAACATAGCCGGAGTCGCGCCACTAGATATCAGGAGGGTACACAACACCATGTTACTTGCAATTAGACGTACCCAAAACAATCTCAAAGTATCGAAACAAACCACGGACTCCCTAGAAGATACCCATTTCCCCCACTCAGACGTTATTAAAAACGAAATCTCTCTGATGGCCCCTTGGCTATTCAACAACTATGTAAACAGTGAACTTAGCGAACTCGCTAAAAATGGTACCCCACCCATAATCTTCAAACAACACCTACAATCTATCATTTCCGATCTCCGCGACCACACTGAAATATACACCGACGGCTCCAAAACGGATAATGGAGTTGGTGCTGCAGTAGTATTTAAAGACCACATTTCAATGCTAAGACTCCCCAACTTCTGTTCAATATACACAGCGGAGGCAACAGCAATTTCTTTTGCCCTAGACCTCATCATAACAAAACGCATACTCAAAGCAGCTATTCTAAGTGACTCGCTAAGTTCTCTAAGGAGCATCGAAAATCCCTTCACACCGAATGAAATCGCCAGAAAAATTCAGAACCAACTGCATAACCTCACTAATTCCGGATACTCCATCATCTTGATATGGATACCCAGTCACAGCCAAATCACGGGAAACGAGAGAGCCGATGAAAATGCTCGCCAAGCAATTACATCCCCTGACGCTATAAAACTTAATGGCTTTACTCTACACGACGCCAAATCTTTATCTAAAACAATCACAAGCAACATATGGCTTCGGGCTTGGAGACTAGGTTCTACAAAACTGAACGAAATCAAAATCACTACCCTACCATGGCCCTCTCCACCGAACATATCTAGGAAAACAGAAACGGCAATCAACAGAATGCGAATTGGGCACTCATCGATGACTCACCAACACCTGATGAAGAGGGAAGACCCCCCTATCTGCACAAGCTGCGGCACACAGCTCACAATCAAACATGTCATCACTGAATGCCGCCAATTTGATAGAGAAAAACAGGAAGCAGGAGTACCACCCATTGTCGCCGAAGCCCTCCAGCCAGCCAACATTCAAAACACGATATCATTTATAATTTACTCTAATTTAATTAACCTTCTGTAAAATAATTTGTATATTAATATTAAGCAATTACCTTCCATTGTAAACCCATAAATTTGTAGTAGCCAATGGCCCTAGATGCCGAGGCTTTTATAAATAAAAAAAAAAAAAAAAAAAAAAAAATCATAAATATATCTGACAGAAAACATTATTTAATTATTATTAATATAGTTATTCAAATGAAATAAACACATTAATTAAAATAAGGAGAATACTATTAAAATTATAAATATAATTTTAAATTTTAATTTGAAACAGTCTTTTAATTAACCCTCCCAAATGTAAGTATAACGGCTGCTTTATCTAAGCTTAACAATTCTCCGTTTTTTAGCCAAATCGGTTTGGATATATTACTGTACAACGAGGGTGAGATATAGCTCACAACATCAACAGTCAATTATAACGTGAAGAACAACAGTTGACAAATTACCATTTTAGCGCTAGTAACTTAAAATCCGATCAATATCAAGTATGTCGTATGTGTCATCATCGCCTGTCATTCGAACTATCATTGTTCAACACCGTGGTCTATTAATAAGGTGTATACATTTAATTTACAATATTTTATACTTAATTTATAAACATATTTGTATTGTTCTTGAATCGCAAAATGTGTTGGTTATCGAACTCCTCCGAAACAACTTGACCAAATTTCATGAAATTGTCTGTGTATATTTGGTAGGTCTGAGAAAACGTTTAAGGCTAATTTAAAAAGGGGATTGACCACCCCCAGGAGGTGCTCAAACAGGAATTTTGAGATTTACGATAGAAATTTTTGTTTATAAATGGTTGCTATGGGGGTTATAAGATTTGAGAATAATATTTATTTATTATTGGTTGCTATTGGTAATATATAAAATTAATATAATAATTATTTGTTGTTTTGTTATTTGTTAGTTGGCTCTCATGATTACTTGGCTCCCATGGCTGAATTACTGACTTACTACAGTGAGTTACACCAAAAAGGAGTTGAACAATCAAAATATTTTTGTGAATTTTTCGGGCCACGAAGTGCACAGGATTAGCTATATTATATATAAATGAATGTTTGTGTGCAGACCTGTGGGAAGAAGATAGGCTAATTTAAAAAAGGTTAAATTTGGTTTTTTTTTATTCGTCGGATTTTAGTACGGTAAGGTTAGGTTAGTATTATGTATTAATTGATTATATTAATCTACCGTATTATGTCAAACTTGGTATAACTTTGATACTTTATTAGAGTTAAATCATACACTTACGTACAAACAGCACTTGGTCCGCGATCTACCACAGATAGATTGCCAACCTGATAATATACTGCTGCGAATCAGAATTTTTATTCTAGGCAACAGAAAACTTAAGATAAATCTAGAACATCATCCATGGAATATTAAATAACGAATTTAACAAAATTTGAGTCATATAGAGTTGGTATATTTAACGAGTAACAAAGTGCACGGATCTGCTAGTATATATATATTAATACCAATTTCAACTACTGAGTTTTATTTATGTGTTTTATGGTCTTTTGATCTAACATTCATGTTCATTCTGACGCTATTAATGGTAAAGCTCTATAAACCATTAGTTCATTGTTAATTAAAATTGTTTGGATTTTAAAAACTTGAATTGTCTGAAGGTATTATATTGCTTAATTATCAGGTCCATATTAGAATTTTCATTGAGTTCCAAACAAAATAATTTATTAGTAAAATTTACAAAATTCAACGGCGTTTTTTAAGAATTATGGCAAATAAATTACATCGAGTAAATATCTCTTGAGATATCTCAGTTATAATATTTGACGATGAGTCACTGGTTTTAGAAGATTATACAAAGATGTAGCTTTTGTTTGTAAATTAATAAATGGTAAACTATCCTGCTTCGAATTCTTAAGGAAAATAAACTTTAAAATTCTTTCAATGCAAGAAATAATCGTTCTTCCCGGGTTCTAAATTGCTTGACAAGTTAACTAAAAATAATTAAGAGTATTGTCTTTTAGATGCTTGTCACAGTATACCGAACTTTGATTTTTATTTCGATTTAAATTTTAAATTGAAAAGTATAGATGTTGACAACATCGCCTGAAAATAGCCGTGCGGTTCTAGAACATTCTATGTTCTGGAATATTCTAGAACGCACGAAAGGAAAAACCCCGGCCGGCGGTGACCGTCAATAAATAGGACGGACCGCGGCACGGCGGGTGTGTATTTTCGTCTTGCGCTTGATGAAGAATGTTTATATACAGTCCATTGTTGTTTTTTTTTTTTTAATACATACAAAATAAAGTTCAGTGTTTTTTCTTATGTTTTGTTTGTGCTTTATTACAACTATTATACAAGCGAAGTTATTCCCTACCTAATCTAATTGGTAGGATTACGTCGCCAACAATAATATTAAACTATAGTTAAATTAAAAAATGTCATTATAAATATATATAATATCTACTCGTATATATATATATATATATATATATATATATATATATATATATATATATATATATATATATATATATATATATATATATATTTTTATTTTTTTTCTTTCTTTTTAAACATTTAATATTTATATCTGTACTGTAATTTTGTTGTAATTCGTAATGCTGTTATCATTATCTATTTAGTGTATTATAATTCTAAATAAATAAATAATTATTTTTATCTTTTATAAACATTTATAATTCTTGCTTCTATTGCCTATAGGTAATTTATTATCTAACTATAAAAAACGGGGTGGTCGAATTGCATATGGGTTGAATAATGATAATGATCGAACTGCACTCATTAAAAAGAGGAGTTAAACTTTTAGACAGTTTTCTACAATGAATATTTACGTATACATGCATAAAAATAGTTTAGGCATGTTGTTTCCACTATACACGTATTTAAAAAGAACCGGATGGGCCTCGCTCTGCTGTACAGTTAGGGGTGGAGTGCACCTCGCTTATAGGATAGGTCATTATTATAATGGATTTGTTAAATTTGAATGCAATGATAGATATCATTGTATACGAATAACGATTCTGAACGGAGTTCATATGTTAGTCTAGAATATAATACAATGTTATTTATAAATATTACATAAGTATATTTTATTTTTAAACGAAAAATTTAGAAAAACCGAAAATTTAAATTGTCTATAAATAAGTCAAAATATGTCAAAATACTTTGAAATTTTAACCATGTATAGAAAACGTCAATATAAAGATTTAATGATAATTTCAAGTTGTTGCGGTTTTTCGTTTTTGAGTTAGGGCATTTTAAAAAAACCGATATCATTTGTCAGTCTAGAACATTCTACATTATATTATATTTTACATGTAATTTTATGTCAATATTCGATGTTCAAACGCTTATAAAAAAAAATTGTGCCTATGGATTTTAATAATTTTTGAATGACATTAAGAACTACTTCTGTGGAATCTTCGATTAAATTTTCAAGTATTTTGTAGAAGCCAAATTTTTTTTATCACCAATTATAAAAATAAAATGTAAAAAAATCGAATATTTTAAATGACTATAAGTGGCTTAAAAATCAATATAATATTTTGAAAAAAATATTGCATAAAAGAAATACCAATCTTAACAGCTGGTAGAAATTTCAAAAATCTGCGACTTATACTTTTTGAATTATAACAAATATTTAAAATCGTCTGAGAATAAATCGCTATTTTATGCAATTTCGTAAATATTTAAATTTCAAACAGTCGTACAATTTTTTCCTCTTAGTCTGGTAGAAATTTTTTTAAAGATTTTTGAAGAGTAGCTCATAGATAACCTAGTGTTAAAATTTTGAACCTTAAGTATGAACAAAAAAAATTTTATGAATTTTTATCTACAAAATAACATGCAAATTATCGTGATTTTTACACATTTTATACAAATTTGAGAATTAAGGGCTTATAAAAAAAAATTGAGTTAACCAATCACCGATATTTTTTAGTTACGATAAGTTTAACTTATTATAAACCTAGTATAAAATTTTCAAGAGTTTTCGCTCAATCAATTAAATTTTATAGATGTTTAAAAACAAAAATTTAACAAAAATCGAAAATTTAAATTGTCTATAAATAAGTCAAAATATGTCAAAATACTTTGAAATCTTAACCATGTATAGAGAACGTCAATATAAAGATTTGGTGAAAATTTCAAGTTGTTGCGGTTTTTCATTTTTGAGTTAGAGCATTTTAAAAAAAACCGATATCTTTGTCAGTCTAGAATATTATACATTATATTATATTTTACATGTAATTTTTTGTCAATATTCGCTGTTCAAACGCTTATAAAAAAAAATTGTGCCTATGGATTTTAATAATTTTTGAATGACATTAAGAACTACTTCTGTGGAATCTTCTATTAAATTTTCAAGTATTTTGTACGAGCCAAATTTTTTTTATTACCGATTATAAAAAAAAAATGTAAAAAAATCGAATATTTTAAATGCCTATAAGTGGCTTAAAAATCAATATAATATTTTGAAAAAAATATGACATAAAGAAAATACCAATCTTAACAGCTGGTAGAAATTTCAAAAATCTGCGACTTATACTTTTTGAATTATAAAAAATATTTAAAATCGTTTGAGAATAAATCGCTATTTTATGCAATTTCGTAAATATTTAAATTTCAAACAGTCATAAAATTTTTTCCTCTAATTCCGGTAGAAATTTTTTTAAAGATTTTTGAAGAGTAGCTTATACATAACCTCGTGTTAAAATTTTGAACCTTAAGTATGAACAGAAAAAATTTTATGAATTTTTAACTACAAAAAAACTTGCAAATTATCGTGATTTTTACATATTTCGTATAAATTGTAACTTTGAGCACTTATAAAAAAAAATTGTGACTTACGATTTTAGATTTTTTTTTATCAGTTAAGGAACAACTTATAAGAAACCTTGTATTAAATTTTCAAGATTTTCTAGGCAGCCAAAAAAATTTTATCGTTATTTAAAAAGAAAATACTTAAAAATATTGAAAATTTCAATTGTCTATAAATAGCTTAATAAAAGTCAAAATACTTTGAAAATTTAATGGTGTATAGAGAACGCTTATCTAAACATTTGGTGAAAATTTCAAGTATTTACATCGATTAGTTTTTGAGTTATAGCAAAATAAAAAATTTGATTATGTCAAAAACTGGTTTTGCGTAAAAACTCCCGTTTTTCCCAAATTTTTTTATGGTTTTTCCCGTCGCATTTAAAAAATATTTGAAATTTTTTACTTTTGACCCCCCAAAGTACCAAATAGATTCACTTTCCTTTCAGAAAAGTTGCTACATAAGGCAATCGAAGCATTTTTACTGCCCCAAAACGTGTCGACAGACACAAAAAAAAAAAAAAAAAAAAAAAAAAAAAAAAAAAAAAAAAAAAAACACACATCATTGTAAAATCAATACATTCTTCACTCCGTTCAGAATCTAAAAAAATTGCCTTCATAAAAACATTATGAATCTTTTGTTTATGAACACTACGGTACAATTACAAATAAATCTTTATAATTTAATGCAGAATATTGACAAAAGATCTCCAACAACATGGCACCACGAAAAAAAAAAATAAAAAAATAAAAGCTATTGGAAAATATATTAACTTATATGCTCAAAATCGTATTATCAAGTTAAATGTTTTGAATTATATTTGTTATTAATACAAAAATGATTGATTGAAATAAATTGAAAAAAATTATAATAATGGTTATAATAATATTAGACAATTTAGTTAGTTATATTTTTTATCATTTAAATAATTAATTTTATGATTTTTAAAAATGTAATATGTACGAGTACATATTTTATCATCATAATATGAATAAAAAAAAAAATCATTTTCAACCATGTCGATCATTTAAATTATTGTTAGTTCTAAGATTATAACTAGAAAGGGAAATTAGTGTTTTCTAAGCTTTAACCTTTTTAAAGACATAATATTTTTGTTGAAATATTTTTTTTATAACTTGAACACAGTTCGACTATAACCTTTTTTCTAACCCAAGTGCAAAATTTATGTAAAAGTAGAAGGTCAAGGTATACAACACAATTATATAAAGTATAACCTAATATATCAAATATGTGTAATGATATGCAATTATATGTAGTAAAACTGGTTTATAATCGATTTGAGTTTTAATTATATTATCGTATTTTGGAAATTTGTGAATATTTGTTACCTTTGTTTTTCGCAAGGCACAAAAATAATAATTGTTCGATTAGAGTCAATTCCATTACAATTATTGTAAGAAAATAATGTTTTACTTTTTTTAAATTCATGTAAAAAATAAAAATAATCAAATAAAAATAAATTTGATACCTTGAGTTTTTTTTCCTGCACGTATTCATTGTTAAAACATAAATTGTAACAGATGAATTCGATGATGTGATGCATTTAGTTTTGAAAATACGAATACCTTTTTCATTTTTATAATTCCATATAGAATTTAAAATAAAATAAAAATAGTGACCGTATATAAAAATTGTAATATATATTGTATTTTGACATTTCAATGGATTCTGGTTTAACAAATACTTCTTTAAGATATAGAAATCAAAATTTTAATTTTTACACTTGAAAAAATAGAAAAAGTAAAAAAATAACTTATTGTATACTAAAACAAATGGTTTTTATCCTAATTATAAAACATACTTATTTTGAATAAGTTATTTACAATAATTTCAGCATTATTTAAATTTACAAAATAATTTATGATTATTTGTTTTTTAGATTCTGAACGGAGTGAAGAATGTATTGATTTTACAATGATGTGTGTTTTTTTTTTTTTTTTTATTTTGTGTCTGTCGACACGATTTGGGGCAGTAAAAATGCTTCGATTGTCTTATGTAGCAACTTTTCTGGAAGAAAAGTAAATCTATTTGGTACTTTGGGGGGTCAAAAGTTAAAAATTTCCAATATTTTTTAAATGCGACGGGAAAAACCATAAAAAAATTTGGGAAAAACGGGAGTTTTTACGCAAAACCAGTTTTCGACATAATCAAATTTTATATTCTGAACGGAGTGAAGAATGTATTGATTTTACAATGATGTGTGTTTTTTTTTTTTTTGTGATAATCATCAAATAATTTATTATTCAAAAACATACATTTAGTACTAAATGATAGTAAATACTAATAAATATAAAATAATATATAAATTATTATAAATATATTAGCATAATTATTATAAATAACTTACTTAATTACAATATGTTATTAATTACAGTTTACAATATTTAAATATTGCACGAATCATAAGTTTCTAATGCAAAATTACATAACAAAACTAAAATCAGGAATAATAATTTAATATTTAAATTTAATCTACGATGATTTGGTTGATTGGAATACGATTTAAAAATTGCTGACCAATTCCTTTAAATGCGACACCGAAAACTTCTTCGATAGCCGGTTGCATTTCATTAAAAACTTCACGCCAATTCTCATTTAAGAATAAGTTCATGTTATCTCCTATTGAATAGATTAAATAAAAAAATAAAATATGCAATAATCAAATCAATATTTATCGTCTTTCATAACTACATTACATTTATTGTCATTTATTTCATTTATTAATAACATTTATTGTCTTACACAACTAAATATTAACTACATTTTTTCATCAGTTTTTACGTTAAAACAAAAAGTAAATTTATTTTTATTTTTTATTTTTTTTTAGTTTTTTTTTTAGATTCTGAACGGAGTGAAGAATGTATTGATTTTACAATGATGTGTGTTTTTTTTTTTTTTTTGTGTCTGTTGACACGATTTGGGGCAGTAAAAATGCCTTATGTAGCAACTTTTCTGAAAGAAAAGTGAATCTATTTGGTACTTTGGGGGGTCAAAAGTAAAAAATTTCCAATATTTTTTAAATGCAACGGGAAAAACCATAAAAAAATTTGGGAAAAACGGGAGTTTTTACGCAAAACCAGTTTTCGACATAATCAAATTTTTTATTTTGCTATAACTCAAAAACTAATCGATGTAAATACTTGAAATTTTTACCAAATGTTTAGATTAGCGTTCTTTATACACCATTAAATTTTCAAAGTATTTTGACTTTTATTGAGCTATTATTAGACAATTGAAATTTTCAATTTTTTTAAGTATTTTTTTTTTAAATAACGATAACATTTTTTTGGCTGCCCAGAAAATCTTGAAAATTTAATACAAGGTTTCTTATAAGTTGTTCCTTAACTGATAAAAAAAAATCTAAAATCGTAAGTCACAATTTTTTTTTATAAGTACTCAAAGTTCCAATTTATACGAAATATGTTAAAATCACGATAATTTGCAAGTTATTTTGTAGATAAAAATTCATCAAATTTTTTCTGTTCATACTTAAGGTTCAAAATTTAAACACTAGATTATCTATAAGCTACTCTTCAAAAATTTTTTAAAAAAATTTCTACCGGAATTAGAGGAAAAAATTTTATGACTGTTTGAAATTTAAATATTTACGAAATTGCATAAAATAGCGATTTATTCTCAAACGATTTTAAATATTTTTTATAATTCAAAAAGTATAAGTCGCAGATATTTTTCAAATTTCTACCAGCTGTTAAGATTGGTATTTTCTTTATATCATAATTTTTTCAAAATATTATATTGATTTTTAAGCCACTTATAGGCATTTAAAATATTCGATTTTTTTACATTTTATTTTTATAATCGGTGATACAAAAATTTGGCTACTACAAAATACTTGAAAATTTAATCGAAGATTCCACAGAAGTAGTTCTTAATGTCATTCAAAAATTATTAAAATCCATAGGCACAATTTTTTTTTTATAAGCGTTTGAACAGCGAATATTGACATAAAATTACATGTAAAATATAATATAATGTAGAATGTTCTAGACTGACAAACTATATCGCTGTATGCAACTGCCAACCCATCCTAATTGAAAAATATATTTATCGTTTCAAAATAAAATATACTTTTTACAATGTTTATAAATAACAATGTATTATATCCTAGACAAACATATGAACTCCGTTCAGAATCGTTATTCGTATACAATGATATCTATCATTGCATTCAAATTTAACAAATCCATTATAATAATGACCTATCCTATAAGCGAGGTGCACTCCACCCCTAACTGTACAGCAGAGCGAGGCCCATCCGGTTCTTTTTTTTATACTCAGCTAAAATGTAGCATAATCTGTTAACAAAGTATTGTTGACTTATGATAACAATTTTTATTTACGAATATATATTAGCGAAAAATAATATCGTGATAAAATAAAGATAAATTTCTAAATATATATCTAGATTTAGATTCAGATGATAATTTTTTCTTTTATCTGGATAAAGATTAATACATAAATGTTTTTATCAATATACTTTACTATATATTTTTAATTTTTTGTTTAAAATTTATAAAAAGCAAATATATTTCACAATTATTTTAGACAAGTATTATTATAATATAACAATTAATTTGAATAAACAATATTAGTATAATTGTTTTATTTTAATTGTCACGAAAATATTATTTCTATGTAAGTACCTACTTAAGTACTTACTTTGTTATTTCATTAACTCTGTACCTGTATTTCTTATAGTAATTGAATAAATAATAATTACCCACAAGTCCATTAAGTAAAAATAATCTACTTAATAATATAATGAAATATATCTAATTATAAAAAAATAAAATTAAAAAAATATTACGGCCATTCTCAAAAGTATCTTAGTATTGCAAATTAAAACCAAACTTTTTGAACTATTAAACTGTTAATAAAATTCAATAAAAATTTGTCTTCTGGGGAGTGAAATTTGTCTCCTCAATAGTAAAATAAAATTTTATTATCAAGGATCCATTTGTAACAAGACAACACCGTATCATGTTTCTCTGAATAGTAAATGTACACTTATTCGCCCTCGCGGCGTAAAAACGGCAGCGTAGCTAATCTTATCTTCGTTCGTCGACAACAGAGTGCGCGATTATAAAAACGTATTATGACCCGCATGCAACGTCCGTGATTCCAACGAAACGATCACCGACTTCTATTATGAACGGAGAGAACCGGTACGCATAAAAGGGCATCAAAATTGTCCATTAATACATATTCTCCCCGTATTTGGTGTGCTAAATATCAAGTGTACGAATATGGTCTTTAACATTAAATATCTCGTATTATATGTTATTCTGATGTACCCGTACACCTGATATTTTCTCCGTACGACGTACATCGGTAGATTCAGCGTATCACCAGTCAGTCATTCATCAGAATCGAAGAACACAGGCGCCATTCACCATCAACGGAATGAGCCGTCGCCGTCCGAGCTTGAACGTGTCACCTACAGATCCCGTGATAAGAGCCGTCCTGATTGTAAACCACTGCTTTGTGTGCCAGATACAATTGCCCGGTGCGTAACCAACTTTATCCTCATACCCCGTGTGTCAGTTCGTCTAGCGAGTGACTCGACGCTGCCAGAGGCTACGTTAGTTATTTAGCGTAGCACACTTTGGCCAGCACGTTAACATCATTTGATAAATCTCCTAGTGCGACACCTGACACCACGGCGTCGTGAGTATTCCCCTGTGTGTTACGTATGTGATGACCGTTTGTAAACTCAATAAAGATTATTATTAACAAATTGTAAACCAAATCTAATATTGTAAAATAATTTGTATTGTATTTGTATTGTGTATCCAATTTGTAATTGTATTATAAAAGCATTAAAATAAAAGTTAACAAAATTACCAATAAAGCACAAGGACTTCATGTTTTGTTACACATTGTTGATTTTAAATCAGGTATAATATTATAAAGTAGTTTAATAAAAATGTTGTTCAGCCTAGTGTATAGTTGTTTTTAAGTTAACCCGTTTACGTTATCAAAAGAATATTTTTATTTTATTATTTATGGGCCAGAAGCACGATGTAATTCACAAAAATTAGATATTAAATATAAGTGGGTGTTACACATATCCCAGCTACATGTAGTTGTTTCAAAGAAAAGTTAATATAAATAATTTAAATAAACAAATAATAATAATACGAAATACAAAATAGATTAAGAATTACATAACATAAACAATGACAATATTAGCTATTAAATAAGTGTAGGTGATCATTGACAATATACATCATTATGTTAATTGGTAGTATTTTACTATAATTTAAGTTGTGTGACAATTGTAGATAGAGTTAACGACCTAGTGGGGCAGGAAGAAACTTTAAAATTTACTTAAAAACGCAGAGAAGGAATATCAATAGGCCTTCAATATTGTTTTGCAAAAATAGTCAGTAAGCTTCAACTCTCATATCGACTAGAGAGACAATACCGAGCTTATGTATATATATATATATATATATATATATATATATATATATATATATATATATATATTATAATTATAACTGATCGGTAGTCATGAGGAGGATAAACAATTTTTGTTTTAAACGATGATGAGTTTATAAATTGTCTTTGGACACGTTTTTTATGAGAATAATCCGGAACTGTATATGGGTTTCAGAATACTGATGCATATTTTAGAATCAATAGATAGTCTTGAGTGAAGTTGACAACTCAAACTCTTTGGATAAACGTAACACAAAACCCAGTGTCTAAAGAGATTTACAACATATTTTTACAATGTGGGGAGTGAAAGTTCAGCTTAGAGCTGAGTAAAATACCTAAATATTTTATTATATTTACTGATTGTATATTGGAGTTATTAATAACTAAGATAAAGTTGAATACAGACCGACGCCTAGAGAATGAAATAGACTGGCATTTTCCAGGATTGAATTGCAAACCGATAGAATTAAACCAAACAACTGTGGAACTAAGTTCATTTTGTAAATGATGACATCCATTTAATGAATAAACTCGACTAAAAATGATGAGATTATTGGCAAATATGAGGAACTTGCAACAGGGAATTATTTTTTTTTATTACGTTATAAAATAATAAAAAATATTGTAAACTAAATGTTATCGTTTAAATCGAACACATATATGTGCAATTTAGTTATTTATATTATTATTTCTATATCTATGTAAACATTAAGCGATACATTTATAATATATGTATTATGAATTATATATTCTATACGTACTT
The DNA here is from genome assembly GCA_034509805.1 of Sipha maydis. NCBI lineage: Eukaryota > Metazoa > Arthropoda > Insecta > Hemiptera > Aphididae > Sipha > Sipha maydis. The sequence goes on from JASXSY010001132.1 coordinate 155,897, forward strand.
AAGAGGTGAGGCTAGATCTGTGTTTATATATGTGTTTTACCCAGACTTGGGTAAAATACTTTTTAAAAGTATTTAGAATAAATACTCGAATACTTACAAAAAATAGTATTCCAAATATGTATTGAAATACTTTATACAAATTGTAATCCGAATATATTATTTAGTATTTTTCAAAAGTATCCCGAATACTTTTAAAATACTTCTAGTTTTTCATACTATAAAACTTATAGATATCATGAGAATTATTTGAAATTGTACACTAAATATATGTTAATTTATTGCATTTTTATGTTATATAATTGTTATAGATTAGGATTTACAACAATAATAAAAATCTGATAAGAGCCAGTACCGTGCTAACCATCAGTGGCACCCTAGGGCAATTAAATTTGGTGCCCCTAATCTCAAGTGGTCGTAAAAGAGGGGAGGGGGAATTAGACATTTTCTTAAAGCACCCCAAAAATCGAAACTATTCAAAATGTTATTATTATCCGGTCACTTCACATTGAATTATTTATATTTATAATAATTAATAAATGAACAAGTAAAACAACTCAATTAATAAACAATGAATTTGGTTAGGAGGTAGTAAGAATAAATGTATAAAAACATGAATAACAACATTTTTTTTTTATTATAATATTGAATAACGATTTTATAAATAACTTTATACAAATGTTTTTTTTCTAGCTTTAAGTTTTGAGAATTTTTTAACAAGACTTGTCCAACTGATATTATTGAAGCATCAAAAGAGATTCAGCCCTCCTAAAACCACAAACACTATTCCCTAAAATAAAGAAATAAGATTTAAATTAAAATTTTAAAATTTACACGTGCCTTTATTTTAAAATAAGTATCTAATTTTGTAGTTTTTCTGACTAAATTTTCTTCTCTTTCTTTTTTTGCTTTCGACATTTTTCTGTACTGAAAACCACTTAAACGTTTACGTTTATTTGCATCAGCCATTTTAAAAAATAAAATGATAATCCACTTGAATATAATAAAATTACACAATGTAAATAAACTATCTAAGAATTGTAATAAACTCTTAAGCCTTCGTAGTTCGTTGTACGTACAATTGTCACTTCCCGTCGTATGATGAAATACTGAATAATGCGTGACACTATGACAGTGCGAGACCGTTTACGATTTACCACCATATTATTATTAATAAAAATATTTATATTAGTACATCAAGTTATTATCATGTCGATTATTCAATAACAATAAATTTTCCAAAAAATGGTTAAAAATAGCTTGCTAATTACCCGTTCAGTCACCTGCCCCCGCCGCCACCCATAGGTCAACAAGTCAGTGTAGGTACACACACCAGCCCATAATCATAAATTACAATTTACAACACATTTTTCATAGATAAAATATTTTATCTTAAAATAGATGGTAGATATTTCAATTTTTGTGACCGTGGCGAATTTGGAGTATAAACTAATGGAAAAGTACCTACTTTTTTGCCGCCCTATAAAATATTGCTACTTTGCCGCCCTGGGGCACTTGCCCTGATTGCCCCCCCCCCCCTTTGCACGGCTCTGATAAGAGCTTATATCTACAAGATATGACGAAGAAGTAATAAAATCGTTTAAAAAAAGAGATGATTTAATGTTTAAAAGGTATTTGAAATAATGTATTGAGAATACTCGTTATAAGTATCCAAAATACTTTATTGAATACTTTCAAAAAATGTATTTAAAAAGTATTTGAAATACTCGAAGAACTCGATAACTCGATTTTTTTTTAATTCCCATAGAAATTATAATAACACTCAATGTATTATAAGTCTTGTTAACTCGATTATAAAATTGTGATGAATAGCTTAGTCGAAGTGTATTTTTATATCTGCTATATCTGGATATTCTGGGTATTTCATGATCATTGTATTAATTATTATGTATTATGTTTTATCTACTTCAGTACTGTATAATAAAGATTAAACGAGTAAATAGAAACTGATTATTAGCGCACACATAATAATAAATATGTATTGGTTAGTATGTGTCTACACTCTACCTGTCGTGTTTGTCGTGAATGTTTTTTGAATGTTTTTAAACATGTCTCAAAAACGAAAATTAAACCATTTAACTATAGCTGACAAAGTTCATGTGATACAATTGGTGGAGAATGGTAACCGAAAAAAACAAGACATCGCAAAAGAATTTAATATTCCTCCAAATACGCTGTCGACATTTTTAAAAAATAAGGCGGACATTTTAAAAAAATTTGAAAACAATAAAGGTAACTGTAAAAGATCAAAACCAGCAGAATATCCAAATGTAGAGGTATGTTTATTCAAATGGTTTACTCAATGTAGAGATAAAAATATACCTATAAGTGGACCAATACTAAAAGAAAAAGCAGAATATTTCGCAACTCAATTTGGTTATTCTAATTTTAAAGCAAGTCAAGGCTGGTTAGGAAATTGGAAAAATCGTCATAACATAATTTTTCGTAAAATATGTGGTGAAAGTGCTTCTGTAAATGACTCTTTATGTAATGAATGGTTAGGAAAGTTATCAAACATCATAAAAGAATATTCTCCCGATGATGTATTTAATGTGGATGAGACAGCATTGTTTTTTAAATGCCTACCCGACCGCACTTTTATTTTGAAAGGGGAAACTTGTTCAGGTGGCAAACAAAGCAAAGAACGGATAACAATTCTTTTAGGATCAAATATGTCAGGTTCCGAAAAAATTAAACCACTTATAATCGGGAAATCAACTAAACCACGATGTTTTAAAGGAGTTAAGAGTTTACCATTAGATTATGAGTCAAACAAAAAGGCATGGATGACTGGTGATTTATTTAAAAATTGGCTTATAAAATTTGATCAAAAAATGCGACTAAATCAAAGAAATGTTTTATTATTTATTGATAACTGTACAGCTCATTCTAATATCAATTTAAAATCTGTAAAAATCGAATTTTTGCCTCCAAATACTACATCTAAACTACAACCGATGGATCAGGGAATAATACAAAATTTCAAAACATTATACCGCAAAGAAATTATTCGAAAAATTGTTTACGATATTGATGAAGGCAGACAATGTTCAATAAATCTACTACAATCCATGCGTATGTGTGAAAAAGCATGGCGTAATGTACAACCAAGTACAATTGTCAATTGTTTCAAAAAAGCTGGATTCTATTTTAATGATGAGCAGTGTGATGGTGATGGTTTAGAAAACAATGACGATGATGATGGCGGATATGATTGGCAAATTGTAGCAGATAAACTTAATATAGATCAAGAGATTACATTTCAATCATATACTATAATCGATGATAATGTTGTAGTCAGTGGAATGTTAACTGATAACGAAATCATGGGTATAAATATATCAAATAGTGATTCCGAAAATAATGAAAATTATGAGCCTGAAACAACTTTAAATATGATTACGGTGAACCAAGCAATGTCATCATTACAAACTGTTAGGCAATTTGTTGAATCTGTCGAAGGCGTGGATACTTCTATTTTCGAATCCATAGGAAAATTAGAAGATTTTGTCAATAAACAGCCGAAAAACCAAAAATTAATAACAAATTATTTTTCTACTGTATCTCATAAATAATACATAAGTACATACTTATAATTTCATTGTAATTATTTTTTTAATTTTATTTAGTTTTTGTATAGCATTTATGTATAAACATAAATGTATTATATTTGTCATGACGTTTTTATCGTAAAATTTTAAAATTATATTTCATTACATAGGTAACTCGAAGTTTTGATTTTATTTTGATAAATTCGAGTTAGGTATCTCGAATAATACATATCTCGAGGTGAATTTTTATCTCCCTTCAACTTCGAGTTATCGCGACTCAACCCTTTTTTTTTTTCCGTATTGAACCGACGACGGCCCCGGAACTGTTTGTCACATTGCTTCGGGGCAAGTATTTGAAATACTTAAAAAGTATTCTGAATACAGTATTCCGAATATTGTATTCGGAATACTACCCAAGTCTGGTTATACCAGAGGTCTTCAACCTTTAATTGTACGGCGTGTTAAATCTGAGATACGTTTTAGCATCGCTGGTCAACATTTTTAGAGGAATCTAGAGATAATGAAGTTTAAAAATAAATAATAATAGATAAGATTTAATTAGATTTTCGGAAATGAATATATTTATTTTTTATTTTTATAATTTAATGTTTGTTTTATAGAGATACAAGTAAGTTACTTTATAATAATATTTGAATTTCTTGATATTTTGCATCAAACATTATTGATCCAATCAACAGCGTTGCTGTTAGTTCTATACTTAGATTAGACTGATTTCATTTTTGATAACATCTGTTAACATAAGTAGAGATAAGTGCAATTGTTAAATGTAAAGCTAATTGTAATAATTTCACGTGCATATATTTTTCAGATTTGGATAAAATAACAGTACATTTTGCGGACCAGTTTGAAAAGCTTGACAGGCCGGAATCGATTCAAGTAGGTATTAAATATTTTAACTATAATTAATTTGATATAGGTTATGTATTACTTGCAACAGATAAAAATTATATTTTATCAATAAAGATCAGGCACTAGTGTTATAAATCGATTTTAATTACTTATACCTTAAGTATATAATTTAATAGAAATATTTTCACATTCAATAGCTAATATAAACAAAAAAAAAGATATTAATGAAAATGAAATAATTACTGCCTCTGCTCAACATTTTCTTAATGATGCAACTGAAAGAATAAAGTAAGTAGTTGTAAGTTTGAACTCTTCTAACGTTAAATATATTAATTTATTATCAAATATTTTTTTTAAATATTTTGGTAATTTTTTTGAGTATTTCATTATAATACATATCAATGAAAATACTTCTATACGTTTTAGGTAATTTGACCTTCTATATCTACTCTTACCCCACGATAAAAGCGAAAATGTATTAAGCTTTCCTTTTCCCAAATAAAAGTCCTGGTTATGCCATTGATAACATATTCATATAGTATTTAATTTATCTATTTGGTGACTTCAATACCTACAAAGAAAGTTTTTATTTAAAGAAAAATTCGAAGTGTTATCAGGTAATTAATGTAAAATTGAAAAGTGTGTTATTTCTTAGTATAAATGATAAGTTTAGTAGGACAAGGGTGGCCGACCCCAAATAGTTGGGAGGAAGGCGAAGTAGAAGAAGAAGAAGAAGAAATGATAAGTTTAAATCAGTATTTAATATGAGCGAAACAAACATAAAAAAAAAATCCAAAATTTTTTTTTATTTTTAATCTAACAATCATTTCAATAAAAGAACTTCATAATACTAATTAGTTTTAAATTCTGAAACCTGTTGTAAAATTCACTGCTATAAACAGACATCGAAGGATAACTAGTCAAAAACATGTTATTGCCATTTTTATCAATATCAAGCTGTAAGTATATTTCCTATGTTTCATGATTAAACTAATAAGTCATTAGTGATGACTTATCGGATGATTACGATCTATTCAATTAGTCAGTCAAATAATCAATTTATTAGTTAGAATAATTTACTATTTTAATTGACTAATTATGTAGCGTACGGATTTATATTCAATACGAATCTTTAATAATGATAATTCAATTTTATAATTTATATATGCATAGGAATTAAAAATAATGTTCGACTATTCGATTCAGTTAATAATTAAAATTCCTATTAGTCGAATTATTAACTAACTTTTATTATTTTAAGTAAATTAACAACTATAAAAAAATAAACACTGTATGAGATGGTAACAATCCAAATGGCTTAATTAAGATGAGTTGAAACAGAAACTGGTAATAAAAAAGATAAGACAGTAGTAATTGGTACAAAAGTTAAAATATTCGATATTTGAGTAAAAAATTGTTAAGAAAAAGCAAATTTACTCAAATTAACTATCATAGCCATATGAAATATTAACAATAAAGCCAATGTTGGTACTAAGAACTAAATGTCTTATAAGTGTTTTTAGCTTGATAAATATTAAAACTACTCATGAAAATACTTTCCGGATTATTAGAAATTAAAATATTTATTATCATAATATTACTCGTATATTTAAAGATTTATCAATAGCTAGTGACAGGTGAAATTACAAAATACGTTAAGAATCAGTTTTTTATTATTTATATAATCTCTTGAAAGTTATAAAAAAAAATATATAAAACCAATATTGAACATTTTTGAAAAAATTAACATATGATGATTGTATAGATGTATTATATCTGGTCCAGTAAATTGCATTGGGTTTTAAAATAATTTTACGTCTATTATACGTTTTTTCCTGTTTTGAACTATTGAAAACAAAAGCATGGCAATACATCTTTAAAAAAATATTGTCAGACTCCACATATATCAGTATTATTTATTTCATATCGTGTCTCCGAACAATTTGTTGTTGCATGCAATGCTTTGTATTTTCATTATTTGTGATTAAAACAACTGAAAACAAATATTTTTTTATTTCAATATATACATTATAATATTAAATAATAATGAGTATATTATTATTCTTGTTTTTTTAATAAGTTACTTAGTTGCAAATCCATGTAGCTTATTTTTGAAAAAAACAATTACATAATTATAGCGTGTGGTCAGAATTACTATTAGATCTATTTCAATAGACATAAATATTCTGAAAACATATGTAGTTACAATACTTCGTTGGTTAGTATAATTATTCGAGTTTTTTCTTTTTATACAAATTAACATTATACTTGTAACCTTGGATACGTCTCATTTTTCTTTATATGTATATGATCATATAAATTAAAGAATATGTTTACGGTTTTTATGAATTTTAATTAAATATTTTGTTATATAAATTCCATACGATGTAATTAAAAGTTTAACAAATATGAGAAATAATTGCAGTGTCTTAATATTTTACATATTTTAAATACATTTTCTAAGTACTTCTATTTTATCGTATACTATTCTCTATAATTTATTGACTAATGTTTGTGTGCGTAAAAGTAATACAATAAGTTAGTCTTAGTGATCTTATTCAAGTTATAATATTTTTGACTTTTTTTATGGTGTCTTTTAATATTAGATAATTATAAAATATTGATCCAAGTAAATACTATTGTAAAAAAATGTAAAATATTTATTATCCTCGATGATTTATTCTTTTAAGTAACAATTTTTGAATAACTTTCGAGGTAGTCTAAAAAATGTGTATAATTATTTATTATGATTTATTATAAACAAATAGCTGAAAGAAGTGGTGGAAAAAATTCGTTGTTAATTTTCAAAAATTGACAAACTTATCTCAAACACATAAACAAAGCTCCACGTCGAATTGATATGTTTAAAACTGAGGCTCTAGGTATTTCATTACTTTCAACGATTATGTAAACAAGATAGGGTTCATGAATTTCTGCTTCGTTGTATTATGGTGAACATATACAAATTATTCGAAATGTAGTATTGAAATTGAACCCCGAAGACGCCGTTTCAATTGAAAAAATTCAAAAATTAAGTTTAAAAAATCAAGTTGATGCAAATTTTATATTTATTCATTTAACTATGTATTTTTACATCCCTAATACATACCTAATAAATAGCCAGAACGTTTTACTAGAATATTCAATTTATGTAATAGAAACTGTGTTATTTGTTTATATTATATTTGATGAAGAAAATTCATCACATTTATATAAATTATTGGCAGTATCTAGCAGTACCTATAATATATGTTATACATATAAAAAATTAATTATTTAATTAAAAATAGAATATAACACTACATTTTTTTTTTTTTTAGAGCATATTATAAAGTCGTATTTTAGTAATTTAAGAACATAATTGCATACATAGGTATTATATAGATTTTTATGGTAATTATATAATTGTCGGCTTTAATCATGATCTTAAAATGTAAATCTTATAATGTAAATTTCATAGTCAGAAGACACTTTAAGATGGATTAGTTTTTCGATCGTTATGATTTATAATCGCTTTTGAAATTGAAGACACCCACCTCGACTATATATGTGGCCTATATACTGTATATTTTTTGTTTTCAGTACATCTCACAAATTATTTATTAGAATATATAATGTATGTAAAAAATTAAATATCAACTTTGTTCACAATATATCTAATTTACCAGTTTTAAAATTGCCATGAACCTAAATTAAGAATTTTGTTAAGAATATGACAAGTTTGAGAGTTAATTTTACACTTTCATATTAAGAAAAGTGAAATATTAAGGCTTCGTGAATTTTAACTTGATATACCTACTATCAAAAAATAAATATTATTTTGCATATTATCATAATTATAAATATATTGGATTTAATAACTAATAATAGTTCAATTTGTAACATTAATAGAAAAAGCAGATTTCAAGAAGAAATAAATAGTGTTTGATAAAAATAATATATTTTACAACTCTATTACTTCTTTCATTTAATACGATAAATATATCTGAAAAAAAATTAAATATTTAATCAAATCAAATGTTTTTATTAATTTCCATTAAATACCAGACAAACAAGTTTGTAAGTAATTACTGTAGATTTTTTTTTGTTTTTTATTCTTAGAAAAATAAAGTAGTAGGGAGATAATAGCATTTAAAAATTATGTTATATATAACATGTGATTAGTGTTTTGATCTTTTAAAACCACGGAAACATAGTCAGTGCAGAGTTTGAAGTATGGTGTGGTCGATGTTTTAGTAGTGAATTGTACTAAGTCTCAATCAAATCTTCGTTTCTCAATAAAAATCGTACAAAATGACTGCTGATATTGTAAATATTGTCTGCTGTCTTGTGTTCGTTGTTGTTGTGATTGTGAGTGGAGCACCTTCATCAAAGTTGCGTAAGTATAAATTCTGTTTTAATATGATTAATGTATCGTATAATAATTAAAAGCCAAATTTTATAAAATGCTAAATTATACATATTTTTTTTTTTTATTTATTCTTTGTATAGCATAAGATTTAAAATAATTCAGGAAATAAACAAAATATTATATGTAGTATATTCTATTTTTTTGTTATTATTTTTATTATTATTTTTTTTTTTACGTAAAGAGTAAATATAATTTAAAGAAATTAATATTGCTACAAAATAGTAAAAGAAAATTATTACAGTAATTGTTTCATATTATAATGTGGTATAATTTTTAAAATAGTTGAACAAATAAAACTTTTTTATATTACATTTTTCAAGGATGGGCATTAATGATTTAAAAAGTTAAAAAGTTATTTTTATTTTAACTTTTTAACTTAACTAGTTACATTTGGATTTTCATAACTTAACTATTTACTTACTATATTCATTTTGAATCAACGTGAAATTTAATGAATTTATTTTTAATTTTAAAATATAAGTTAAGTTAATTTTTTATGTTTTTTAATTTTTTTTATATTTCACGATTTCAGTCGTTTTTTGTCAAAAAATATTTATATTGTAAACTGTAACTTTTTTTTCCAATCACTTTTTATTTTAAAGGAACAACCTGACAAATTATAAAATATTTTATAATAAAAGGTTTTATGTTATTTATGTTATTTCATTAATTATAACAACTAATAAAATATATTCCATACAGAAATACTGTATGTCGTATGAAGTATTAGTATTTTAATCTATAATTTAGTTTTGAGTTGGTAAGAAATAAAGTACGCAAACGTATGAAAAAATAACAATTTTTTTTTTTAACTTAATTTATTTTTAACTTAGTAAAAAGTTTAAAAAAATATTTATTAACTTTTAACTTAACTGAATTAACCAACAAATTTATTAACTTTTAACTTTAAAATTTTTCTTATTGATGCATAACTTAACTGAGTTTAAAAAAATCATTAACTTGCCCAGCCTTGATATTTTTATTCTGATTTGATATATGATCACATAAATGTGCTCATAATAATAATTAATTGCTGGTTAATTAGGTATATAGTTTAAAGTATGTAAGAAATAATTTCAAATTTTAAATTAAATATTTAAAAATAGCAAAATAATCCTTCAATAGTAATACGGAATGAATGAAATTGTTAACTTACATAATAGATATTTCAGAAGTTGTTTTATTTAACATGTTACAAGTTATTCAGTTATATTATTAGGATTGATATTATTCATATCATAGAAACCGATTTTTTTTGTTAACAATAGAAATAAACATAATTTATACTTAAAACATTTTTCTTACAATTTATTACAATAATATAACTATGTCAGGCGCGGGTTCGAGGGGTCATTTATTCTTTTATAAAAATGTCATTAAATGTTTTTATAACGTGCTGAATATTTTATTCAAATCCTAAATTGATTTGGGATTTTGTTCAAAAAAATAAAAATGGTAATCTTTCTTGTCTTGTGAAATTTAACAATATCTGTAACATAAACAAAGTAGATGCTTTTCCCGAGAACTTTTATTCAATCTTATTGTCATAGAAAGGTGTTAATAGATTAATCTGCCTCATGATTTGCTCTCGAGTTGTCATGTATACATAGACAATGCTGAATGAGGCTAAATTTAAATTATTCTCTATTTAGTATTATGATCAAAAAGGCTCTCGGATAATATTTGAACTAGTTATTTTATCTGTAATCAGTTATTTCATATTTTCAATAAATCACCGAAGGAAGGAAAACTTTGTCGTTTGCGTAAGCTTGTAGTTCTGTTCGATTTCATTATCCAGATGATAATAATATTTTTAATTTTTCTGGAAGTATCGTAAACCTTGGTAGCTTGATATTCCTAACTAAGCCCATTAGTAGGTAAATGAATGCTTCAAACCTTTTACCTAAGATTTTTAGAGCTATCTTTTGAAAATTCTGTTCATTCCACGTTTTAGTGTATTGTCCTATTTATGAAAATTATTTGTACAGCGAATGTGAAACTTGTAAATGATGACCAATTAATATCACCAATATAATCACCATTTCTCATAAATGATTATGTAATTTATTACACTTTATCTTTCAATATTTGTTAACTACATTATTTTTAATAATATTTTTTAAATGCTAAACAATAATGTTGTGTTTCTTTTAAAGTATTATAGTTTTTATTTTTATTTTTATTTAATGACTTATTCGAGGCCATTAAAAATCCATCGTCAATTTCATTATGCCTTACAATGTATCTCTATATCTAAATCTCCATTCCTGATTTTTTGGGACTTCAGATCTTTCAGGCTATCAGATCGGTCCATTGCTGTCTTTATCTCCTTGGTCTTATTCGATTTGGCTTCCACGCTGTGACTTTGATTACGATTCTATCATTCACTCTCTACAAATGTCCTGCCTAACTAAGTCTTCTGATTTTTAGAATACCTAATATTTAATTTTCATTTACCAATTCTTTTAGTTCTGTGTTCTCTCTTCGTTCGTAATGTAGTATAATAATTAAATAAATAATAATAAAAAAAACACATACTTTAATCAACTACCATAATTATTAATTTCAACTATGTTTTTATTTTTAATTTGATATACTGTTAATTGATCTACTTATACATTGTTACAGCAAAAGGTTTTAAACAATGCAAAAAAAATGACCCCAATCTAAATGAATGTTTAAAGGATGGACTTCAAAGCGCTTTTCCTCATTTATCTAAAGGTAAAACCATAGATACAAACATGCAGTCTTATTATTATAATATATTTATTTTTTACGTGATAAACAATAAACAATAATATTTTAATGTGACTTCTTTAGGCGTTCCAAGTTTAGGTATAATTCCAATGGATCCATTACGAATCTCAGAACTCAAAATTGACCAAGGTTCTGGGCCAGTTAGTATTAAGTTGAACTTTAATGATTTAGATTTAATGAATTTAAAAATGTTGACGATAAATAAAATTAAGTGAGTTTATATATTATCAATACATTTAGATACACAAACTTATTAATAATAAACAATTGCAGATACGATCCAAAAAAATACTCAATTTATATTGAGGTACTACCTAAGAAATCAATTGTTCTCCAAGGAAATTATGAAATATCAGGAAAAGTACTAATTCTTCCAATTGTAGGAAAAGGAAAATGCAACATTATATTGGGTAACAACAATATAAGCTAATCTAAAATTTCAACATATAGAATATTATATACGTAATTGTAATTGTTGGTTTTTTTTTAGATATATCACAAGCAAATGGTACTATATTTATGAAACCAGTCGTTAAGAACGGAAACGAATTTTTAGAAATTGATGATTTTTCGTTTAAATTCATAACTACAAAATTAAGTCTCAAATTAAGTAATCTGTTTAATGGTGACAAGGCTTTAGGTAAATTTAAATTGTGTTACATTTTTGAATGATATTAACTTTAAAGTAGTGTGAAATAGGTACTCGAAACAATATATTCATATTTCTCTGAATACAAATTATTTAGTATAAACTCAAATCTAGATTATTAAATATTAAAAAATATTTTATAAAACATATACTTTCAATTTATACTTAGGTAATATTTAAAAACTAAAAATTGACATTAGTAATATCAATCAAAATTTTGTACACAATTATATTCTTGAATATTTATTGTTATTTTTATTTTATTATCATATAATATCACTATTTTGCAAATTTAATAACGTTGAATTATTTAGGTTCATTTTAAATCTTTGGTTAATATTATTATTTTGTTCTTTGATATTATGATCAATAAATTAAATTTAAGTATAAACATTTACGGAAATCTATAAGCTAAAATATAAAATTAATTTTTTTATTCATGTGGTAAGATACAAAATTGTCTAGAATAACTTACTTCACATTTTGATAATAATATAGAATAATGAATTTGAAAATGAATAGTTGCAATCGTATAAAGAAGTAAATTTGAATTACGCAAATAAAGTGTAAAAATTGAATTAACTTATTTTTTGTTTTGACATAAAAATTGATGACAATATTTATTTAATGTTTCGTTCGATTCATTAAAGATAACGGAAATTAATTTGATATCTGTATATTAATTTTTTTGTATTTAATTAATACAATAGGAGATAACATGAATGTATTTTTAAATGAGAATTGGAAAGAAGTATTGAATGAACTACAACCGGCTGTCGAAGAAATTTTCAGCGCCACATTGAAAGGAATTGGTCAGCAGTTTTTAAGCCGTATTCCATTCAATCAAATTATCGTAGATTAAATTAAGATATATAATTATTATTTCTTATTTGAATTTAATTAAGAAATTTTTCATAAGACAATTATGATTATAACATATTTCACAAGTATTTGGTTATGGATCTATTGCAAGTTTTGAATATTACGAGTATATACCTACTGTAGTTAAAAATAAATTGAAATTAAGTATGTTTATTAATAATAAATATGCTTAGTAATGTATAATAATTTATGTTTTATTTTACATTTATTATGACTTACTATTTGTGGATTAAATGTATGATGTAGAATAATTCATTCTTTGAAATATTCATTAAATGTATTTGTAAAATCTATATAGTATTACGATTAAAGTTATTTAATACAATTTAAATAAGTGTTTTTATTGATTAAAATGCATTATCTGTTATTTTTTGTTTAAAATATAGCATAGGACAGAATAACTTAAGTCAGCACATATTTTACAATAGGTAGCTACCATACATCACACTCATGTATAAAACTATACAAAATAACATATTATGTTTAAGTTGTGATGAATGTTTAGTTGCCTATTATTCACATTTTTTTATTTTGTTTTCTTTGTAACTTAAGAAATAATGGGAGCAATTTTCACTGAAGGCATATATCATTGTATTCTTTAGGTGGTATAATTTATAAAATATTTAAATGTGCAATTTATAGAAAATGAAATGTTGATGTTATCTTACCTATTTTTTTAAAACTATGATCATGTTTATATCATAATATTATTGTACTGACAGGGTAAAAAACTGTTATTTCATTTTTGGAATCTTTTGGAATAATCAAAGATAAAATGTTCATAAAATACATAAGAAATAATGAACTTATAAAAATATGTTTTCTTTGAGAATCTTTGCTGTTGAACCCAAAAAATCAAACTAATATATTTTGTTACCTTTTTATTTTCGTCTAATGATATATTTAGGTATAAAAACTGAATATTGAACAACAATAATTGATCATATACTATATTTTGTTAAATTATGGTGACTTATAAAACGTCATTATTTTTTACACTTAATACGAAAATTCAAGTAGATAACTATGAATAGTTAAACTGTTCATTGTTCACATTTCCATAAAAGGTAATTAGGATTTTTAATTTTTGTAGGGTATTTTCTACTTTTAATATAAGACTCACATGAAAGTCTTAGTAAATGCCACTTTATAAAACATTATTGATTACATAACTTTATTTGAATCGAAACCGGTTTATGCTGTAAAAATGTATACCGTAACACAATATGAAGTACATTTACTATATTTATATTGAACCAGTTTTTAGTATTTGAATACAAACTATTTTAAATATTTTTTAAAAAAATATCTTCATCTCATAATCATTTTTATTTGTTTTTTTTAAAAAATTTTGGAAATCAATTTTTTTATACAATCACATTTTATACTTAACTATTATATTAAAATTGAATAGTTATAACGTGACATTTCAAATAATCACAATTGAATCTTTTTTTAAGTTAGTTTTAGATATAATATTATTATGTGAGTATTTTTAGTACATAGATGAAGGATAGCAAATAAAAAAAAACTTCATAGATTTCAGAGCAATTTTTTGTTTTTTTTTTAGTGTTGATTATAATTGAAAACAGTAATTTCTGAGGTTTTTGAATTGTCAAATACATAAGGTCAGTCTATTTTTAATTTGTATGATTTCATTTACAAAGAAGAAAAATACATATACGGTGACATCTTTTGTTTTGATTTATTGGGTTCATTTACAGAAAATACTATATTTATTGGAACTCAAATATCCTTAATTTTTAGATTATGAACGGAGTGATGAAATCTATTAGTATTACAATGATGTGTGTTTTTTTTTTTTATTTTATTTTTGTGTCTGACGACACTTTTTTTGGCAGTAAAAATGCTTCGATTTGCTTAAATAGCAACTTATCTGATAGAAAAGTGAATGTAGATGGTACTTTGGCAAGTTAAATATCCAACTTTTTCAATACTTTTTAAAAAAATCAAAAAAAACGATAAAAAAATTACGAAAAAACGGGAAATTTTACGCAAAATCACGTTTTTAAAAAGAACCGGATGGGCCTCGCTCTGTTGTACAGTTGGGGGTGGAGTGCACCTCATTTATAGGATAGGTCATTATAATGGATTTGTTAAATTTGAATTCAATGATAGGTATCATTGTATACGAAAAACGATTCTGAACGGAGATGATATGTTTGTCTAGAATATAATACAATGTTATTTATAAATATTGTAATAAGTATATTTTATTTTGAAACGAAAAATTTAGAAAAATCGAAAATTTAAACTATCTATAAATAAATCAAAATATATCAAAATACTTTGAAATCCCTACCATGTATAGAAAACGTCAATATAAAGATTTGGTGAAAATTTCAAGTTGTTGCGGTTTTTCGTTTTTGAGTTAGAGCATTTTATAAATACCAATATCATTTGTCAGTCTAGAATATTATACAATAAATTATATTTTACATGTAATTTTATGTCAATATTCGCTGTTCAAACACTTATAAAAAAAAATTTTGCCTATGGATTTTAATTATTTTTGAATGAAAATAAGAACTACTTCTGAGGAATCTTCTATTAAATTTTCAAGTATTTTGTAGGAGCCAAATTTTTTTTATCACCGATTATATTAATAAAATAATATTTTAAATGCCTATAAGTGGCTTAAAAATTAATATTATATTTTGAAAAAAATATGACATAAAGGAAATACCAATCTTAACAGCTGATAGAAATTTCAAAAATCTGCGACTTATACTTTTTGAATTATAACAAATATTTAAAATCGTTCGAGAATAAATCGTTATTTTATGCAATTTCGTAAGTATTTAAATTTCAAACAGTCATAAAATTTTATCCTCTAAGTCCGGTAAAATTTTTTTTAAAGATTTTTGAAGAGTAGCTTATAGATAACCTAGTGTTAAAATGTTGAACCTTAAGTATGAACAGAAAACATTTTATGAATTTTTATCTACAAAATAACTTGCAAATTATCGTGATTTTTACACATTTTATACAAATTTGAGCTTTAAGGGCTTATAAAAAAAATTTGAGTAAACCGATCACCAATATTTTTTAGTTACGATAAGATTAACTTATTATAAATCTTGTATTAAATTTTCAAGAGGTTTCGGTCTGCCAATTAAAATTTATAGATGTTTAAAAACAAAAATTTTAGAAAAATCGAAAATTTAAATTGTTTATAAACAAGTCAAAATATGTCAAAATACTTTGAAAACATAACCATGTATAGAAATCGTCAATATAAAGATTTGGTGAAAATTTCAAATTGTTGCGGTTTTTCGTTTTTGAGTTAGAGCATTTTAAAAAAACCAATATCATTTGTCAGTCTAGAATATTATACATTATATTATATTTACATGTAATTTTATGTAAAAATTCGCTGTTCAAACGCTTATAAAAAAAAATTGTGCCTATGGATTTTAATAATTTTTGAATGACATTAAGAACTACTTCTGTGAAATCTTCTTTCAAATTTTCAAGTATTTTGTACGAGCCAAATTTTTTTATCACCGATTATAAAAATAAAATGTAAAAAAATCGAATATTTTAAATGTCTATAAGTGGCTTAAAAATCAATCTAATATTTTGAAAAAATATGACATAAAGGAAATATCAATCTTAACAGTTGGTAGAAATTTCAAAAATCTGAGACTTATACTTTTTGAATTATAACAAATATTTAAAATCGTTTGAGAATAAATCGCTATTTTATGCAATTTCGTAAATATTTAAATTTCAAACAGTCATACACTTTTTTCCTCCAAGTCCGGTAAAAATTTTTTTAAAGATTTTTGAAGAGTAGCTTATAGATAACTTAGTGTTAAAATTTTGAACCTTAAGTATGAACAGAAAAATTTTTATGAATTTTTATCTACAAAATAACTTGCAAATTATAGTGATTTTTACACATTTTATACAAATTGGAACTTTGAGCACTTATAAAAAAAAATTGTGACTTACGATTTTAGATTTTTTTTATCAGTTAAGGAACAACTTATCAGAAGCCTTGTATTAAATTTTCAAGATTTTCTGGCCGGTCAAAAAAATTTTATCGTAATTTTAAAAAAAAATACTTAAAAAAATTGAAAATTTTAATTGTCTAATAATAGCTCAATAAAAGTCAAAATTTAACGGTGTATAGAGAACGCTAATCTAAAAATTTGGTGAAAATTTCAAGTATTTACATCGATTAGTTTTTGAGTTATAGCAAAATAAAAAATTTGATTTTGTCGAAAACTGGTTTTGCGTAAAAACTTCCGTTTTTCCCTTAATTTTTTAGTGTTTTTCCCGTCGCATTTAAAAAATATTGAAATTTTTTTACTTTTGACCCTTCAAAGTACCAACTAGATTCACTTTCCTTTCAGAAAAGTTGCTACATAAGCAAATCGAAGCATTTTTACTGCCAAAAAAGGTGTCAGACACAAAAAAAATTAAAAAATAAAAAAAAAAACACAAATCATTGTAAAACCAATAGATTCTATCACTCCGTTCAGAATCTAAAAAAAAAAATTAATTAACTTTAAATTAATTTAATTCAAATTTAAACAGTTCAAATAAAATATTATAGATAAGTATCATAAAAAACAATATTAGTTTATAAAGAAATGATTGAGATACTTGTGTTTGGCAAACTAAATATAAGTCTTCGAATTGTAGGCGAATGGTTGACAAACTTACTTCGTAATTTACTTTCAATATCTTTTAATGTAGGCTGTTTTTTGCTTTTTGTTATTTATAATATCGAAAATGCTGATTAATTTATGCTCTTTCATTTAAGTTAAATTATGTTGAAAAAGGAAATAAGATTTGTAATACTTTCTTGTTCGTTCCGACGTATTTGTTTTGCAGAAAAATCCAAAATTAATCATTTTGAAACGTATAGAATTTTGAAATCAACGTTGTACGAGTATATGATGATATTTTTAATAAATGAGATACAAATCAATAAGAATATCTTCATAATTGCTTTCTCATCCGAGTTTTTTTTTATTATTTTATCATAATACAGTATCTATATCAAAAGCTTACAGTTTCAATTAATTATATTTTGGTAACACACACCACGGGAGTATGTGACACTAGTGTGTCGCGGCAAACGTGGAATTGGTACCCAGGTCAATTAATTGTGTATGAATAGGTTCCCGAAAAAAAATCTTTCCAGTATACAACTGTTCGAATTGGTTCCCGAATAAAATAACTTATCGGTTTATCAGTCTACAACTCACTATTACAAGATACGTATATGTACAATCGATAATCTTATAATATTTTATTAGGTTTTACGATGTCTGAGAAAGTTTATAAATATAATTTTATATTTAATAGATTTTATTCCGCCCACCCAAATATTTTTTTATTGATTGAACAATTAAAAGCAGTGCTGTGCAAAACAAACATAAAGCAAAGAAGCTCACTTAAATTAAAGTCAAAAAAAATTGCTGAAAAAGAAAAGTTTATTGATGAAAATATTAAAAAATTGAGAGAGGGCCAAATTTCGAACCTACAGTTCGTTAAAAGTGTGTGTTGTAAATTCATACCACACTAATTTTTTTCTAATATTATTTACCTATTTTGACTTATTATTACATTATTTATTTATTATAATCACAATTATTATTATTGACAAATACGTATGTAGCGTATATTATGTATATATTAATATATTATACTGAGCAACTTTTTTAACCATACCTAGTATTCTATATAGTGTTTGAACTATTCGAACTTATTTGAATTCTAGACAGTCCTAAGTTTGAATAAATGGGAAGGAAATTGTTGCGAAAGTTTGCGGGAACCAATTCGTATGTTACCTGTAGACAACACGAGAACCAATTCGACAATTGGAAACCAATTCATAGTCGTCCTGTGTTGCGGCACACCAATTGAGAACCACGGCTATAAGTATTCAGTATTTTAACGAAGAGTGGTTTAGTGTAATTTTTGTTTGATTATAGTTTATTAAATCGAAAAATATCAGGCTGAGATACTTAATAGCATGTTATAATTAAGAGAAGATTTACGTACCCAACGACCTTCGGCTGATGGGTGGTGAGCCTAATATGATAATATCAGTGTACTTGAAAATTCAATTAATTATAATAATATATAATATTATATATGTTTACATAAGATTTTTACGTTAGAAGTTTTTATTTTTAATTAAAAAAGACCATGTAATAGAAATATTTTATATATTTTACCTTTACAAATACATTCATGTGTTACGTTGATAATAATTTACATAAATGCTGTGTATTTTGGTACTCTTTATAATTTGTCGTTTACTATGTAAAATATCTCATTATATTGATTATATTCATGATTTAATTTTATTAAAGTAAATTAGTAATACTAATTCAAGTTATTGTTGTTAAATTTTATATTTCTAATTTTGTGTATTTATTGAAATATTTTTTTTTTTATATTAATTCATTTTAACAAATAGTTTCATTCAATGCAAATTAAGTGAACCAACTTTAAATGAATGTATTAAGGATGTATTACAAAAGGCTGTTTCTTATCTGACCAAAGGTAATTTTGAAAAATTACCGAGTTATAGCAATTTGAATTTATGTTATTTACACGGGTATAACAGATTACACAATACGTAGTTAATAATAATAACTACGTAAAAATAAATAATCTAATTTATGAAACACCTGTTTATCTATTTGTGACAGTTAATTTCACGCATGCGCACAATAACTTTTTTTTTTTAATGGCATGACCTATTTTTGACTACAAATTATTTTTCTTTGTATTTTTTAATGAATTTTGGTAGTTGAATTTCTTTTCTAAGTTGAAAAATTCAACGACCAAAATTCATTAAAAAATACAAAGAAAAATAATTTGTAGTCAAAAATAGGTCATGCCATTAAAAAAAAAAAGTTATTGTGCGCATGCGCGAAATTAACTGTCACAAAAATAGTCTAATTACATAAAAATGTGTATAAATATGTTTATTAGTTAGCCAAAAAATCAGAATTAAAATATATGAAGCCTATACATAGTTATTGAATATTTCCACTTATCGTGATCACACTGTATACTAAGTACCTATAGTTGTTGCTTGCAAAATCGTCCGTATCAATTTCTGTTATTATGGTCGCGATTAAAAAGTTTTAAAAAAAATATATTTTAAAGTACTTCTGCGTAAATGATATTTTTTGTTTCATTTTCTTGTGGCAGAAGAATATACTGATTTTCTCCGCAACCCGATCTTGACAACGCGACATATAGTTTGTCGTGTGAAAAGCAGTCGTCATGTAAATCGATTTCTAAGTGTTAAATATTTGCCGTAATTTATTAATTGTTACGGCAAAAGATAACTTAACGGGAAATTGAATTATTTTAAGATTAAAAGGTAAATCATTTGGAATCATTGTTATGCGAAGTATAAACACTGTTTGACCAACTGCTGGACCAGTTAAAACTATTGCAACGATCACGTTATTGCGAAGAAGTCGGGTCCTGTTACATAAATTTGGTGGTTTAAGATTTCTAAGTAAAATTATTGGGACACCTATTATTAACTTGAGGGAATGTGGGGGAAAGCCACTTGGGTTTAAAGAATTAATAAACTCCTGTTGGTAATGTACCGCATCTTCTGAATATTATAATATTAATGTTATACAGTTTAAAATCTTCTTAGAAAAATGGACTATCTAACTCAAAAATAATTTTTCAATTCAAAGTAGTAGTTCCTGAGATTAGCGCGTTTAAACAATCAAAAAAATGCTTCAGTTTTGTAATATTAAATATAGACAATATAAATAATTTACACACAAATCAATTTGTTTTTATTTACCAAATATATCAAATTAGGGACTTAGTAAGATCAAAAATACAGTTTTAATAATAATCAATATCTTATAAGAGTAAAATATTTAAAAAAAAATCAGATGTCACCGTGCTTTTTAATAATCTGAACGGGTACAAGGAAGAAACCTCTACATGGTGTACCCGAGGCAACAATGAAGTATTACCTACCAAAGCACCATTTATTGGCGAATTCTTCCAAACATAGGCAGCGAAACCGAATCAAACTGATTAACAAACAATAACCCAAAACGGTCCTTTTCAAGCTCTAGTAACGATTTCGATTAATATCGAAGAATATCACCTAATAAAGAATATATATTGGCACAACTATGTAAGGAAACTTCATGTGACATATTATGTATTCAAGAGACGCATAGGGACAATGAATCGAGAACACCCAAGATAAATGGAATGAGGCTGGCAGCAATAAGACCTCATAAAATATACGGCAGCGCAATTTTTACTAAACCCTAAATAGACATCATATCCTCGGAAATGACGGAAGTAGATGATATTGAAGTCATAACGATCGACCTAGGAAAATGTACAGTCACATCTGTGTACAAGCCGCCAAACACCTCATTCAAATTCCATAAACCAAACAATTTTGATGCATGTAATTTAATAATTATTATCGGAGATTTCAACTGTCACAGCACAAGCTGGGGATACAACGAAACAAACGATGACGGTCATGCCCTGGAAGCTTGGGCAGTATCTAAAGAACTTAGCTTAATTCAAGATCACAAACTCCCACCATCGTTCAATAGTGGTAGGTGGAAACGTGGATACAACCCTGACCTAATCTTTGTGAGTGAAGCTATAAGTATACAATGCTTCAAAAAGATGTGCGAACCTATACCGGTACTCAGCATAGGCATATCCAATGTGACATTTCAGCAGCTATCAAACCGAACTACGTACAGTTCAGAAGAAGATTTAATTTCAGGAAAGCCGACTGGACAGCTTTCGCTAAAGAATTAGACGAAAAAATCGGTTGCATAGCTCGTATGCAGGGTTCGTAACTCAATTTTTTAATATTTCCCAAACTCAGATTAAAAATTTCCCCATTTTTCCCCTGCAAAAAAAAATTCAAAAATATTGATTTATACTAACTCTAACTCATTTATAATATAACTAAAATACTTATTACTTACAGAAAGAAAAATATTTTTTAATTGTAGTATTATTATCGTAGTACCTATGATAAATTAGCAGAATCTAGAATTACAAAATTACTAATGCTGTTGGTACTACTGTAGTTAGGATACTATAAATTATAATAAACCTTGGATATCTTGGTGCTGATTACTGATTAGTGATATCAACACACGGATTATCTTATCTTAGTATGTGTTTCAAAATAAATGATATTGTGGAGGTTATGTCGGCACAGCAAAACCTCCAACGATAAAATAAACGAACACACTGGTTAGTTAACTAATGGTTTATTTTATACAGAAAAACTTGCACGGTGTGCGAATCGGGTGGCCCTGAAAAGGGCCGTTTTATTAATAGATACAAACAATATGATCGATGATCAACGGTTGGTCACGAGGTTTTCGCAGTGCGAGAAGGGAAGTGACGGAAACGAAGGCGTCGGGGACGAACTACGCGTCGATGGGCAGTTGTGCGAAAACAGGCCGAGCACCGGCCGCCGCCACGGCGTGGAGGCCGGTTCTCGGCGCGAAAACAATGTGACCAACCGTTTTACAACGCCGACGATGCAGGGAGGTCATGTGGCGTCGGTTCGCCACATTACTCCCCCCCAACGAAGGAGAAAATGCCGGAGAAATTTTCGCTGTCGGGAGGCTGTCGATGGACTGCATGGCGTACGAGTGATCCGTGATCGGGTCGTC
Source organism: Sipha maydis (assembly GCA_034509805.1). Lineage (NCBI taxonomy): Eukaryota > Metazoa > Arthropoda > Insecta > Hemiptera > Aphididae > Sipha > Sipha maydis. The sequence goes on from JASXSY010001132.1 coordinate 178,733, forward strand.
GCGTAGGACGAAAGCTGGTTTGAGCCGATCTATAGACACCCACGACGTTCGATTGCCTAACTGAAGCTTGAAGTCCTTCACCCGTCGGTCCAGTACGGCGTAGGGTCCTTCGTAACGTGGTTGTAGAGGGGCGCGCTGGGCGTCGATGCGTACGAAGACGTGGCTAACGGTGTTGAGCTGCGTGGGTACGAAGATACGGCGGGTTGGGTCGTGGTTGGATCCGGGCGACGGCCGAAGGTCGGCCATGGACATCTTAAGTTCCGTGACAAATTCCGGAGACCTTGTCTCTGCGGGCGCGGCGTGAAAGAGTTCGCCAGGGAGACGGAGGGCCGTCCCGTACACAAGCTCGGCAGGTGTCGAGCCGGTGTCTGGCTTGATGGTATTGCGAAGTGCCAGGAGGACGATAGGCAGACGCTGGGACCATTGCGGTGATTCTTGCGCGGTAAGCGCTGCCTTGAGTGTCCTGTGCAAACGTTCGACCAACCCGTTAGCCTGCGCGTGATACGGGGAAGTGCGGACGTGTTGAATCCCGAAAGTAGAGTGGAGCGCGCGCATCAAATCGGACTCGAATTGTCGCCCTTGGTCCGTGGTGATAATGTCCGGCACTCCAAAGCGTGCGATCCAATTAGTCACCAGCGTAGACGCGACGGTGTGAGCACATATGTTATCAACGGGCCAGGCCTCGGGCCAACGTGTGAATCGGTCTACGCAGGTGAGTAAGTACTTGGCGTTGTTCGACACGGGTAGTGGGCCGACAAGGTCCAGGTGTATATGACCGAAACGTCGGTCCGGTGCCGCGAAAGTGGCGAGCGGCGCCGAGGTGTGTCTGTGGACCTTCGCTTTTTGACACTGTTCGCACGTTTTGACCCACCGCCGTATTTGCCGGTTCATTCCCGGCCAAACAAAGCGTTGCGCGATTAGTGTGGCTGTGGCCGTGCCGCCGCCGTGCGCCTGGCGATGTAGGGTGTTAAAAACAGCGCGTCGACGTCGAAGCGGGACGAACAGTCTCGACCTATTGTGAGCTATGTCGAAATAGACCGGCCCGTTCGCTGTCTGCCGTGCATCCAATTCCAGCGATGACTCTGTCTTTCCGTTGAGGATATCCAGCAGCTCGGTGTCGCTCGCTTGGTCCGTTGCCCATTGTTCGAGGTCGGGGAGCCCGTCGTCGCACGTCGCTAATTCCAGTCGCGACAGTGCGTCGGGAATAACGTTGAGCTCGCCGCTGATATGCTCGATTTCGTGAAAGTACTGCGACAAAAAGGCGATATGTCGGGCCTGACGGTCAACCAGCTTTTCGGCCTTCTGGGAGAACATACACAGCAGCGGGCGATGGTCGGTGCGGAGGGTAACGAGTCTGCCCTCGATAGCGTGCGCGAAATGTCGTGCGGCGAGATAGGCCGCGAGTAATTCGCGGTCGTACGCACTGTACCGTGTCTGAGTGCCGGAGAGTTTGCGTGAAAAAAATCCGAGCGGTTGCCATTCGTTTCCGACGGACTGCTCGAGTACTGCTCCGACCGCGATGTTCGATGCGTCAGTGGAAAGGCGTAACGGTGCGTCGTGCTGCGGGTGTACCAAAAGTGCGGAGGCAACGAGTGCCTCTCGACAAGCTGAGAATGCCTCCCGGGCGGCATCAGTCCACGCGAGCGGGCCGTCGTTTTTTTTAATCGCTGCCGAAATGTCATATAGCGGCGCTTGTAAGTTAGCTGCGCCCCGGACGAATCGGTGGTAAAAGTTCACTGACCCTAGAAAGCGTTGTAATTCTTTTTTGGTGTTCGGTTGGGGCCATCGTCGTATTGCATCGACGCTGTCCGGGTTAGGTCGTAGACCTTGCGCGTCGACTACGTGCCCGAGAAACGTGAGCGTGTTCGCGGCGAAAACGCACTTCGCTGGGTTTATGGCTATTCCGAATTCCTCGAACCGGCCGAGGACCACGTGGACGTGTTCGACGTGTTGTTCAGTGTTCGCGGACGCAATGAGAACGTCGTCAACGTACGCGAACACAAAATCGAGGCCCGCGAGAACGGTGTTCACTAACCTTTGGAAAGTCTGTGCGGCGTTACGTAGACCGAAGCTCATTACCTTAAACTCGAATAGACCGAATGGTGTTGTCACGGCGGTTTTGTGAATGTCGCCGGCGGCGATCGGAACTTGGTTGTATGCGCGGACCAGGTCGAGTTTGGTAAAAACTGTTTTTCCCGCGAGGTTCGCAGTAAAGTCGTGCAGGTAGGGAAGTGGGTATCGATCCGGGACGGTGACACTGTTAAGCCGGCGATAATCACCGCACGGTCTGAAAGACCCGTCCTTTTTGGGAACCAACAAGAGAGGGCTAGCCCACGCGCTGGACGACGGTCGACAAATCCCTTGTTCTTGCATGAACTCAAAATCGCGACGAGCGATGTCGAGTCGATCAGGTGGCAGTCGCCGCGGGCGCGCGAAAAGGGGAGGTCCTTTGGTTTCGAGGACATGTTCAACCCCGTGGCGGAATGATTCGGGGACGGGTGACTCACGGGTCACGCTTGGAAAGTCCTGTAGCAATCGGTCCCAATCCGGAGCACGGACGACGGTGGATAGGGAGGTGTCGGTCGACGGCGTTGAGGTCACTGCACAGGTGACCGCTCGTTTGTCGGTGGGATCGACAAGGCATTGGCGCCGAACGTCGACGAGTAGGCCGAAATAGCGTAAAAAATCAGCGCCGATGATGGAACGTGAGATATCAGCCATCTCAAAGGTCCATGTAAAGGGGCGCGTGAGCCCCAGGTCGAGGATGAGAGTTTTCGGTCCGAACGTCTTGATCCGCGTTCCGTTGGCCGCCGTGAGGTGCACGTCGGAGGGCTGGCGCGAGCCGTAGCTGTGCGGTATCACCGAAATTTCGGCGCCCGTGTCAATGAGGAACAGCTTGCCGGAACGTTGATCGTTGATGTGTACCCGCGTAGAATGACTAACGGCGTACAGGGCGGGTGTCCTGTGCGCGCCTTTCAGTTTTCCGCGGGCGCGGAAACAGCGTTCTCCCCGCGACTCCGGCTTGAAGCTGCACGGCGTGCGACAAGTGCGTGCTTTACTGCCGAACTTCATGTGGTAGTAGCATGGTTGCCCCGGCTGCTGTACCTCGAAACGCGCAGGTGCCCGCGTTTGTTGCCGTGAGGACTCTCCTGTGGAGCTGACGATTTTCGTGAGGGACTGTACCTGCAGGGACAATGCAGACACAGCGCCAGCCAGGTCGTTGAACTGCTCTCTGGATAGAACATCAATGCTTTGCGGATTGGAAGCCTCCAAAATGCGATCAGCGCGCGTAGCCATGTCGTCCAACGGTGCGACGATGCCAGCGAGGATGGCCGTAACGTTCGACGGAAGTTTCTGTAGCCAAAATTCTTTCAAGGCGTCTTCGCCTATGCCGGGAGGCATGCTGCTGCGCATGTCACGGAGCAGTTGTGACGGTCGACGGTCGCCCAAACCTCCGGGCTTGACGATCTCGCGGAAGAGCAACGCTTTCGGAACCTCATAGACGCTGATGAGACGGGTGCGAATGTCGGTATATGGGGCGGCCGTGTGCAAGAGATCGCCGATGTTCCGTACTGCCTCTTCATCCAAGGCACTGACGACGAAGTTAATTTTGCGCGCGTTGGCAGTAATACGCTGAGTCGCGAACATGGACTCCGCGTAGGTAAACCAAAGGGCCGGGGATCGCTTCCAAAACGCCGGGAGCCGCGTGCTTGAAACTGCGTCGACGACTGGGTTCATGACGACGTTGGCGTCCGGGTTGTTTGTGGCGTTTGCCTGTTCGTCGTTGCTCATGACGACTTAACGCGGAAAAGAAAAGATCGAGGAGTTATCGTTAGTGCGATCGGACGCGACGCGAACGCTGCGGTACACGTGTTTAACGAAACGCGCGGGAGCACTCGACGCGGGCCGCGGATACGACGGTTTTCGACTTCGTACGCGCTGACAAAGAAAAAACTCGAGGTCACCAATGTGGAGGTTATGTCGGCACAGCAAAACCTCCAACGATAAAATAAACGAACACACTGGTTAGTTAACTAATGGTTTATTTTATACAGAAAAACTTGCACGGTGTGCGAATCAGGTGGCCCTGAAAAGGGCCGTTTTATTAATAGATACAAACAATATGATCGATGATCAACGGTTGGTCACGAGGTTTTCGCAGTGCGAGAAGGGAAGTGACGGAAACGAAGGCGTCGGGGACGAACTACGCGTCGATGGGCAGTTGTGCGAAAACAGGCCGAGCACCGGCCGCCGCCACGGCGTGGAGGCCGGTTCTCGGCGCGAAAACAATGTGACCAACCGTTTTACAACGCCGACGATGCAGGGAGGTCATGTGGCGTCGGTTCGCCACAATATCAATCCACATTGAATGATAATTGAAAAATAATATTATTTTTATTATTATTATTATAAATAATAATACAATTTTATGGCGAAAAGCCGAAAAATGTAAATGCAATTTGCCCTATTCCCCTTTTGAATATTCTTATTGTATCGTTCAATTTTTTTTTTGATTGCCTGCCACCAGGTTATATACTAGTAGTTTATAGATATAACAATTAATAGATTAATTATGTAGAATAAACTTATTTAACAATATAAAATAATTATATCATCACATTTTTATAACAGTTAATAATTAACAACACTATAGGATAAACTCATTTAACATTAACTCAATGTTTAAGAAACTACATAATATTATAATATCATATATTATAACAATTAATAAATAAATAAATTATGTAGAATAAACTTATTTAAAAATATCATACTGATCAACCTTCATCAAGTTATTTAAGGAACTATATAATATAAATAATATCATCACATTGTATAACAGTTAATAATTAATAATAATGCAGAATAAACTTATTTAACAATATAACACGGATCAATCTTGAACAAGTTATTTAAGGAACTATATAATAAAAATATCATTACATTGTATAACAGTTAATAATTAATAATAATGCAGAATAAACTTATTTAACAATATAACACTGATCAATCTTGAACAAGGTATTTAAAGAAGCTGTATAAATATAATAAATATCATCAATTTGTACAAAACAAAATTATAAGCATTTAAATTTATACATGTTTTGATTGCATTTTTTTAGAAATTCATTATTTAAAGTATAGTTATAACACTCAGAGCTTGAAGCTTTTAGCATACTTCTAGTTTGTAACAGACCACACAAGTTATCGGTTTGCAATCTATTCCTCTCTTGTGTTTTTATTGCATTAACCATAGAAAAAATCCTTTCGACACATGCACTTGAATGTGGCAATGTCATTATAAAACGAAATTGTATGATCGTAACAATTATTATCACAGAATATTTTTTTTTTCGTCATAATCAACCAAATATAAATATATTACTTACAAATCTAAAAAGTCCCTAGAACTAATAATTTATATATACATTTTCCCCATTTCCCTAACATGGTCCAGAATTCCCTAAAACTAGGGAAATTTCCCTAAAGTTACGAACCCTGCTCCTACGTCAGACAACTATGACCAATTTGTCGAAATAGTAAAGACCATATCAAGAAAAATTATACCCAGAGGATTCCGAATACAAGATATACCAGGACTATCACCAGAAGCAGTTGAATAAATTGATTGCTATATAGGAGAATACAAAAAAGACCCATGTAGTGCCCAAACAATAGAGGAGGGGATGAAGACCCTTAATGCTGTTGCAGAAATAAGAAGAAAGAGATGGTGCGAAACCCTAGAGAATGTTGACATGCGACACGACAGTAGAAACGCATGGGGATTTCTTAGACACTTAGGAAATATCCCACGTAGACAACTGACACCACTTAAAGTATCTTCAAACCAAATCGCACATACATTACTCCTAAATGGCAAACCATCCAAGACAAATCGTAAAGTACAGAAAAAGAGAATAGTACGTAAATCATATAAAGAAATAGACTAGCTATCCAAACAGTTTAACTCGTTTGAACTACAAAAAGCTATAGATGCAATGAAAAACTACAAGGCTGCCGGACCCGATGATATATGTACAGAACAACTCCGGAACCTAAGACCAGGGTCTAGAAAATGGGTAATAGATCTGTTTAACTACATAAATATTGTACAAAAAATCACAAAGATATGGAGAAAATCAAAAATGATCGTTCAACTGAAACCTGGTAAAGAGGAAACGGACCCAAAGAACTACCGAACGATCTCACTACTGTGTTACACCTATAAGATATATGAGAGAATGCTGCTCAACCGACTTATGCCAGTAGTGAACAAAGAATTAATCTTGGAACAATCTGGTTTCAGACCAGGAAAATCCTGTTCCAGCCAAATACTGAACCTAACCCAATACATCGAAAATAAACAAATTACGGGCGTGGGGTTCATAGACCTGTCGGCAGCATATGACACCGTAAACCATAACATTATGTTAACCAAACTATATGAAATGACATATGACTATAACTTCGTAAAAATATTTGAAACCCAACTTAGTAACCGCCAGTTCTTTGTTACCTTAGACGGAAAAAATAGTCGGTGGAGAAACTTAAAAAACGGCCTCCCACAGGGAAGTGTATTTGCGCCGACATTCTATATATAAACGCTCTATATATAATATATATACGAACGACCAACCAATTTCAAACGATACAAACATCAAACACTGTATACACGCAGATAACTCAGCAATTGCAGTACAAGACAATATCCTCGAGACCATTGAGAGGAAACTATCAGACACACTTGCCAAAATGAACAGGATATTTTGAAGCAAACACTTTTCGTCCCAACCCGTTGATAACAGAAGTCTGTGCATTTCACCACAGGAACAAGGAAGCCAACCGAAAACTTCACGTAACTTGGAAAGGTGTAGAGTAAGCCAATAACCCGAATCCTAAATATCTAGGCGTAGTTCTAGACAGATCACTAACATATAAAGTGCACTGCGAAAAAACAAAAATGAAAATCAATACGAGGAATGGATTATTGTGTAAACTGGTCGGATCTGCGTGTGGTGCCGAACCGCCTGCATTAAGAGTAACAGCTTTAGCACTCTGCTTCTCAACCGGTGATTTCGCAAGCCAAGTGTGGGGAAGGTCTGCATACACAAAAAAAAATAGACGCAGCCCTGAATGAGACATGTCGACTCATCACAGGATGCTTAAGAAATACTCCAGTAAATAAACTGTATATCCTGTCTGGTATAGCCCCACCTGAAATTCGTCGGTCCGTACATGCCGACTGGGAGCGAACAAGAGTGACGAATGATGACCAGCACATAATGCATGGATTGCAAAAAGGCAAATTCCGACTTAAATCTAGAAATAGTTTTATGAAAAGGACAAGATGCATCACGAGGAATCCCAAATATGAGAGAGTCAAGAGATGGATGGAAGAATTGGGAGACGAAACAACATGGATAATGCTAACGGAAAACCTCGCACCCGGATACAACAATAGCTGGATAATATGGAGAAGTCTAAACCGAATACGAACAAAATTAGGACGCTGTAAAACCAATCTAAAAAAATTGGGGCTATCTAGAAGACCCATCGACGCGGGGTGTAGCGTGAGTGTAGCGAGGAACAAACAATGGATCATTTACTGGTATGTTGTGAGTGCCCAATTACCTGCAATGAAAAGTACCTTGTAGTGGCAAACCAGAAGGCAATAGACATGGCCAAGTACTGGTCAAATAGTATATGACAAATTTTGATAGCGGAAACCTAAAATACCAAAGAAGTTACCAATAACCGATCTATTCACTACACTATAGTCTGTGTATACCTATAATATTACAGTTTTATTTTATTTAATTTAATTTTATTTGTTTTATCTTACCTATTTTTAAATGCTTACTGTGAGTTCTATATTATGTTAATCTATTGTAATTTATTCTAGTGTAATGCAGCCTAACACGATATAAATAAATAAATAATCTGAAACTATAGTTTTCCAAAATTCTGAAATTGTTATTTAACAAATATATCATGCATATAAATTCTAGGAATTTACTTTGTATTATACTTTAAAATATTTTTATTTTAAATATTGCATACTATTTCATCATAAAAGGTTAGTTAAAATGGACTTCTTTAAAATTCAAATACCAATCAATTCAGAACTGAAATTCATTATTTTCTACACATTACTATTTAAAATATTATAATTGGCAACATACTGCGGACGAATAAATTTCGACCTCGTATTTAAGTATATACGAGTGTACTGAATAGAATAAATAAAAATTAAATTCTTTCAAATGTATATATTATAATAATTAAATTTAAATATTACGTAAATCTTCTTATTTCTTTAACACCGTGTTTGAAATAATTGGTCGAATCAATCATTTCGTGTCAAAAATAAATAAATTGACTTGAAAATCATTGTAATTATCATTTTCAAAAAATGATAAACGATGCCTTTAAACTTAACAGTTGGTTATTATTCGACTGATTTAATAATTATATATTTTTACAGAAATTTGTAAAATAATCAAAATGTTTTACTATAACTTTTACGAAGTATGATTTTAAAATAGATATCTGTATACTCCCCTTCTAGTGGAACAAGCAGTATGTCCAATAATCGAATTGTTGAGAAAATGAGCTTTTCGATTTCTTTGTTTTTCACCATAAAATTATTATTTTTACCAACTTTTTTTATTATTAATTATTAGTTATAGGGATCCTTAATTTTTTGAACATTTTTTTTTATTTACTTAGATCATTATTTTAGTTTTTTTTTTCATTATATACTGTCTAGTTCGGTGTCGGCACCAATGCGGTCAGGACATTTGTGGTCGGCACCTTTTTCATGCCATTTGCGGTCAATTTATTTATATTTACCTGACTATAAAATTGATAGTGCTATATATATATGTATTTAGTTATATTTAAACTTCCCTTCGCACTTTTTTAGGCTTAGGACTGGCAGTATTTTTTTACATTCACAATTTACAACATTATTATAATTTTGCAATAATAGCTATTTTTTTTTAAGCATTTGACTAAATCGTTATTTATTTCATATTCTACTAATGTTTTTTTGATTCTTTCATCTAATTGTACATACATATTTTTACTCCTTAAACGGTTACCTCTGGCCGACTGTTGAGGTTGCGTTTACAAATAAAATGTATAGATATAATGAATGTATCAAACGTTATGGCCTTATCGATAATTTCATCAAATATCCATAATCAACCAAATGGCTATATCACAAATCGGTATATCTAGTGTAAATAATAATAATAAACTTTTTAAACACATTTTCATAATATAACATACCTATTTAGTAGGAATATAATATTATATATAGCACCTTAAATTTTATAGACGGGTAAATATAAATAAATTGACCGCAAATGGCACGAAAAAGGTGTCGACCGCAAATGTCCTGACTGCAAATGTCCCGGAACCGTCTAGTTCATACTTTCATAGAGTAACATGTTACTCGATGGCCTATGGTTTATAAAAAGAATAGTCAGGAGTCACGACCATTCGTTTATAAAATATAAAGTGTACGTATTGCAAACAGTTTTAGATAAGATTACTAGGTAAAAATGCAGTATTTACATTGAGAAATTATTTTAATAGTTAAATAGGCAGTATCTCCATTGGATATACTGCTTTATTCTCTAGGACATGCTACCTGCTTATACATACTGTGTTTTTCCCTAGTATTTGACATTATTTTGGTCGATACGACATTTTATAATGCATTTTAAAGTCATTTCTAGTGGAGTTACGGTGTTTTTTATAAGGAAAAACCAACGCAAAATTATGCAACTATACCGATTATGAAATAACCTAAAATTTGGAAATTTGGCACTTACTGCTTGTTCTACTAGGAGGGCAGTATAGCATTGAATAATAATTTTGTCTTTTTTGGTAATCGTACACATCGTTATAATGATTAGTTCCAATAAATAATTGCATTATTTCGTTTAATAAACTCTCTGAGAAGTCAAAATATTATTATATATATTTTGATAATGCGTCAATATTTCAAAAAATGGTATTAATCAACATGGAGGATTAAATTAAAAGTTGGATAATAATTAAGCTATGAAGATTAAGTCATTTTTATAAATTAATATTTTGATATAATTAACTATAAACAAGAGTTTATTCAATATTTAAAAAGTATAAGGCAGATATGTCGGTAAGGTTACAAGGAATAAGCCCTTCAACAGTTGATCGTAAAAAAATAGTAGTTTGCCATAACAAAAACTACTTTGAATTTCCATGCAAGATATAATTATTCTTTAAAACTAAATCGTTACTATACATCTGTGAAACAAAAAAATATTATTTATTATACATTTAATCATACAGTTATATCATGATCAAGGTTTTATTTAAATATTGTTAACACTTTTAACTATATGTATAATTAAAGATACTCAAGCAGTCAATTATTCTTTTTAAAATCAAACCATTAACCACTAATAATCAGCCAACTATTTTTTCCATGAGATTATTATCTCATAGAAAAAAAATTTTTGATTTTTATAATGAAATTTAATAATTGGCATTTTATAATCATAATTTGCCACATTGAAAGTGTGTCTATGCGAGAAACAAGCATGTTTAAAAATTGCATATAGATAAAATAATTAACACATAGTAAAAAAAACTTGTTTTCGATGTGTATTTGTACTAATATTATGGTAACAAATTGAAAATTAAATAACTTGATACTTACATATGACCATAATTGACAATTATTTTAATATATTGTTTTCTAAACGTATACTCGGCACTTTATAAGCAACCCTAAAATCTATTTATTTATTTTTTTGTTAATCGCTTATTGTTTAAAGAGCATATATAGATTAATCAATTATGTCCATTTATTATCGTACTTATAGATAGTAGGATGTTTTGTACTTATTATTAAATAAAAATAAATATATAAATAAATACAGATCGTTTGACTATTGTACCTCAAATAATAGACCGAAAACTATTAGCACAAAGAATATAATTACTTTCACACAATGCGTTTTTACATCCAGTGTCGATTCTATATAAAATGTCTACCAGAAAAGATGCCTACACTCAAAGGTTTTGTCAATTACACACAGTTTTGTATATATTTCATGTATTAACGTAGACACACACATATATACATATATAATAATTATATATATTTAATAATAAATGTATATAAAATATTTATATTAATTATGAATATAGTCCGGTGATAACATTCACCATGAACACACGGTCATTACGCTCGCTCCGCTATATGTTTTTCATACGCTAATATTATCAGTGCCGGAGCAATCGTCGGGGCGAGCGGGGCACGTGCCCCGGGCCCCGCGATTTTGGGGCCCCACCGGGGCCCCGATATTTATAGTGCTCCCACCTGAATGAAATCAAAAAAACATAAATTAAGTTAATTTTTGATCATGAGGCTTTGTATACCCAACATATACTATTATACTAACAAAAAAAATATATTACCCAAAATACCCATGTATCACATTAAATTTAAGTTGATTTCTACGTTCTACCGAATTATTTTTGTTGTTTATAATGATTGTTAAAACTAAAATGCTCGACGGTTGTATCGTCGTTATTGGCTTATCGCATTTGATGTAGCTAATAATATGTACATGTATAATATATATATATATATATATACTAATAGTTGCCTACTTTCTACGAGAGATATAAATAAAATACGTAAAATATTCGATAAAGATTAAACAGTGATACGGGTAGATTTGTTATCGGATTCCCAGGAAAATTCGAGTGACAGCCGACGGGCGACGACGTATAATTTTTGTTTCATATAACATATTAGAACATTAGAACATATTTATTTTATATTTTTAATTCTTCATTTTGAAGATAGCGAAGCAGGAGTGCGGACTGCTATTAGAGAAATTCATATATATTTCAACGTAGCTCTTTTTATCTTAAGTAAGTAATTTTATAATTTATTTGTTATAATCAGTCTTGTAAAGTATTCGAATACAAGTATTTGAATACGAGTATTAAAATACTTTTTGAAGTATTTTTTGGTACCTATTCTAAATACAATGTTTTTAATGTATTTTTTAAACATTCTGAATACTTTTTAAGAGTATTTTTAGCATAATATAAATACTTGTATTTAAATACCACAAAATTTACATTATTAATTATTTTTCACAACAATTTGGCATCATTAAAAATACTATTGTTTTTAAAATCGATGGACAACATTATCTTTTGAATTAAATCTATATAATTAATTTGGAATGGGGATGTAATGTATAAGATACGAATGAGGGCCCCGCATTTTTTACTTGCCCCGGGCCCCGCAAAACCTAGCGCCGGCACTGAATATTATATTATAACATTTTGCCGTTACGTTTACGTAATATGGCGAACCAATCGTCTAATAATCGTGTCAAATCTAAAACTAATTCAGTTTCAAGTAAAATAAATTTATCGTTGTCTTCGTTTTCATCCAAGTCAGAAGATATGAAATATTCTTAACTCCTCACCGGTACTCAGTTCTCACCACACTAAATGATTTAAACGACAAGACAAGACAAGACACAAACTCATACTCAAAATATCTCACCAAAAACACCTGCAGTTTATATCAAAGACGTGAGTTATTTTTCCAGTTTCACCTCAAACTTGATGAAAATTATCAATATAGCAGAATTTATCTGTAAAACCACACTTTCATACCTGATAATCCATACTTATTTCTATGAGCATTACAGACTACTCCTTAAATATCTCATTGAGAACAGCACCTATCAACTATCAGTTTTCATAGTTACCAGCTGTATGATAAGCGCCCATTACGGGCGGTGATTCGAAATGTCTACTCTTCTACCTCTACTGAAGATATAATTACATCTCTTCCGGAATTGGGACACCAGGTTATCCACGTTCATAACATTAAGCGCACTTCCGATAAATCACTTTAACTTCTTTTTTTCGTCGACCTCAAAAAAGCCACCAACAACATGGATTTATACAAAATCGAGTATCTACTGCACATCAAAATTGTTGTCGAAAAACCATATCCACGTAAAGGTCCTCCTCAATGCCATCGCTATCTGTCGTACGGCACACTCAGAGATACTCCAACCATGTTTCACGATGCATCAGATGTGGCGAAGAATACAGCTCTGATGTATGCAGTATGACACCAGAATCTCCGGCCATGTGTGCTTTATGCCAAGGTAGTCACCCAGCTAATTACAAAGGCTGTCCCGTTTATAAAAAACTTAATTACAGACCACCTCACCGTGAACATTTTATTTTTACTCCCAAATCTCATATACACTTTCCTAAATCCGCTTTAAATTCCAATACCGATAAAACTCCAAATTCCGAAGCTACTTCCTCCAATCATAACCATTCCCACTTATCTCCTTATATAGAAAATGTATTTACATTTTTTATTACCCAATTCACTGCTATCATAAAACTCCTCCTGTCTCTCCTAACGGCTTTATTAAATAAAGGTAAATAGTAATTTTATATACCGTTGTACGTCCACCATAATATATTGTATCATTTAATTTTATATTTTTATCTTATAATGCTATAATAAGATACTACCTATTGTAAATCTTATCTATATATAATATTATAACTGTCGAACTATAATAGTTATATGCTAGTAGTTCTAAAAAAAAAACGTATATCATATATATTTTTACAATTTATTACATATTACAAAAGGCATTCGATAAACTACACACCCTACTGGTATTATAATATTACTAAAATAATTTTTGTCAATTATTTTCTCAAAGATTAATCACAATTTTGAAGTGAGTTGAAAATATTCAGTTGATTTATACTAACTTTGATTATGTATTTACTTATACTTAAAGTTGCTTAAATTTGACAATAGCGAATTAAAAATAATATCGAGTTTATTAAAAATAACCGTTACCCTATTTTGAACGAATGATTCACAAACACTCGTTTGATTTTCATTCCTTTCACATTTTAAATATACATGAACATGAATATATAAGTATTATTTTTAACCACGTATGACCAATACAATATAGTTGTAATCGTGTGCACCGATCGATTTTGAAGTAAATATTAATAAACAGAAGTGGTATTTATGGAAATACAAGAAATTAATATTCGAATAAATAAATGCATATGGATAGAGTTCATAGAGTGAGAAACATTTACAATTGTAGGTACTACAACTATACATCGCCTGTAATATATAAAATGCAAACGAAAAAAAAAAATGATCGACAAACAATTTCGTGTACACAATTATATTCTTCTTCTTCTTTTACCTCGCCTTCCTCCCAACTATTTGGGGTCGACCACCCTTGTCCTACACCTCCACTTTACTCGGTCAATCACATCTCCTCTGCACACACCGACAGCCCTCATGTCATTCTCCAAAGTCTCCAACCATCTCTTTTTTGGTCTTCCTCTTCCTCTTTTCCCTTCAACGTCCATCTTCATAACCACTCTTACTGCATTCGTTTCCTCTCGCCTCATCACATGCCCAAACCATCTCAGCCTATTATCTCTCATCTTGCCCACAATTGGCGCTACACCAACACTACCTCTCACGTATTCATTCCTTATTCTATCTTTTCTTGTCACTCCACTCAACCATCTAAGCATTCTCATTTCCGCGACACTCATACTTTGTTCTATTCTCCTGTTAACCGCCCAACACTCTGAACCATACAGCATAGTTGGTCTCACTACACTTTTATAAAATTTACCTTTCAGCCTAATTGGAATTCTCTTATCGCATAACACGCCCGATGCTTCTCTCCATTTCATCCACCCGCACTTAATCCTATGTTTTACATCCATGTCAAAGCCCCCGTCCTTTTGAACAAAAGATCCTAAATAATTAAAGCTCTCAACTTCACCTATCACATCACCATCTATTGTCAGTTGTTTCCTCATTCCTTCAAGTTCTTGGTCTCTTTGTCCAAAATCATATTCAATATACTCAGTTTTATTTCTACTAATTCTCAATCCCTTTTCTTCGAGGGCTAACCTCCACTCATTTACCCTATTATTGACAACATCCAGGTTTTCTCCTACCAGAACTATATCATCCGCAAACATCATACACCATGGTATCTCACCCTGTATCTCCTTTGAAACCTCATCCATTACCCACTAGTACTCGGCCCTTCATACATATCCTGGATCAAATTAACATACATTTTTGGGACATTTTTCCTCATTAATGCTCACCTTAAAACTTTCCTTGGTACCCTGTCATACGGCTTTTCTAAATCTATAAACACCATGCATAGTTTTTTATTCTTTTCTCTGTACTTCTCTACTAATTGCCTAACACAAAATAATGGCTCCATTGTTGATTTTCCTGGCATAAAACAAAACTGGTTTTCTGATATCGACGTCACACTTCTTATCTTCTTCTCTATAATCTTTTCCCAGATCTTCATACTATGACTCATGAGCTTTATTCCTCTATAGTTCCCACATTCTTGTATGTCTCCTTTTCCTTTAAATATTGGTACAATAAAACTCTTTCTCCAATCTTCTGGCATTTTTCCCTCTATCAGATCCAATCAATCCTTCATTCCATGAAATACTGTCTAAAGCTTCTTTTGGATACTCCTCGTTCAGTATATTCTCAAAATATTCTTTCCATCTTTTTTTCACATCCTCATCCTTTGTTAAAACTCTCTTATCCTCATTTTTTATACACCAGACATCTTGGAAATCCTTGGATCGCTTTTCTCTCACCTTCGCCAGTCTATAAATTTTTTTTTTCCCTTCCTGTATTCCTAGCCGCTCATATAACTCATCATACCCAATAAGGCTTCGCTTTGCTTACCGCACTCTTCACTATTTTACATACATTTTTATACTCTATCCAATTTTCTCTCTTCCTGCTTTTCTGCCATACCTTAAATTGCTTTTTCTTACTCGCTACTACTCTCTGAATATCCTCATCCCATCACCACGTTTCCTTGTTTTCTGGTAAACTACTTTTGATTTCACCAACAACCTCTTTTGCTATGTTCTTTACACAAGTGGCCATCCTTCTCCAAACATCATTTATATCTCCCTCAACATTCCACACAGCTTTTTCTTTTAATTTCTTTATAAACTCTTTCTCTTTGTTTCCTATTAATTTCCACCACCTTATTCTGATCTCCTTTCCTGTCAAAAGAAGTTTTTCAAAACTAAAACTATTAAAAACGTATCTTCGTTCAACATTAGGAGACTAAATGCTGATATCTATTCTATTGAAAATGAAATAGCTTAAAAAATGGATTTCTCTGAAATTATTAAAAATCAAAGGCAAGAAAAGTCTTTATCAACGTTCAGAATCATCTTTTTTTAATGTTAAAATTAATATAAATTAATAACTAATTAATATGGACTACTATGGACTATTACCATTGTTCAAATCAAAACTACTATCAAGGAAATCCAAAGTAACATTTTATAAAGTTCTAGTCAGACCAATAGCTCTGTATGCAAGTAGTACTTGGGCGACGACAAAGGCAGATGAAAAAAAGCTAGAAGTATTTGAGAGAAAGATATTGAGAAAGATATTTGGCCCAAAGAAAAACAATGAAGGAGAATATGAAATACGTAGCAATAAAAATTTAGAGGAATTATATAACGAACCCAATATTACTGGGATCTTGAAAAGCGCACGAATAGGCTGGGCTGGACATGTATGGAGATCAAAAGGACTAATCGGACAAATAACTACATGGAAACCAAACGCAAAGAGGCCCAGAGGACGTCCTAGACAGAGATGGGCAGATAGAATAAAAGAAGACCTAAAGATGCTGGGAGTAAGGAATGCTGAAGAAACGGCACAAAATAGAGAAGAATGGAGACAATATGTTGTTGCGGCAATGGGCCTAAAAGGCCTGTAAAAAGCCAGAGAAGAAGAAGAAGAAGAATAACTAATTAATAATTATAATAATTATGTCAATTTCATTTATTGTTTATTTACTTATTTTTTAGAAAATAATATAATCTTTATATATGTAGGTAGTACAATAAGTATGAGGGATGTTTTTAAATATAATGATATTTTCACGTAGGTAAAGTAGTCATTTTACGATGGAACTTGAATTTAATTAAAATTACAATAAAACAACTACTATATTCATAAATGGGGAGGGGCGCATATTTGTTCATTCGCCAATGACTCTACACCGGCACTGGATAGGCAGACGGTCGCGATAATGAAATACTTGCAGTAACGTTTAATTTGCTTCTCCCACATCGACACATTTCAAATATAAATGCTTTACAAAATGCCTAAATATTACTCCTTATAAAATACTATGCTCCAGCCCACTCAACTAATAAATACAGTTGAAGTTGGTTAATTCGAAGTTGAAGGGACTAAAAAAAAAGTTCGAGTTATTCAAGATTTTTTTTTTTCTATTGCTATGTATTTATTATAATGTAGTCATCAAAATTAATATTTATATCCTGCCTCACATCGCTCTAAACATTTATTGTAATCGTTTGTTGAATATCTTCATCACCGACATTTTCTGAATTTTCGCTTAAAAAATCAGCTTTCCGGAAACAGTTTTCAATGGTCTGTGGTTTTACTTGAGAGAAATATCAAAATTTATAATATTAAGAAAATTCAAAATTTCGAGTTATCCACGAAAATATTCAAGTTAAACAAGATTTTTTTACATTGTTTAAATAGGAAATTCTAGGGACCAGAGTAAAAGTGCGAGGTATCGACGATTTCGAGTAAAAGAAGTTCGAGATAACCAATTTCGACTGTAACATAAATAACTAATATAATTTAATGGAAATTCGTTGAAATATCCGATTTCGTCAAAATTTAATTTTTTAACACTTATAAATCATTTTTGTAACTTCTGAGCAATATTTTTTTATTATTTTCTCAAAATATTTAAACTATCGTACATTTGTATTTTAGTAACAATCTTAAGTTTTTTTTATTCAGTAATATAGATTTATAAGAAAATTTTTATAATTTTAGACATTTTATTAAACTAAAATTATTTTTTCGACAATTTCTTATAAAAATAAGAAAACATGAGAATTTCAACTATACATCTATAAACAGCTTAAATATATTATCTGTAGCAAACTGTAATATATTTAATGGAAATTTCACGTCTCTACGATTAATTTTTTGAATTATGATGAAAACGAAAATTTGATATTGTCGAAAACCTATATGTTGTAAATGTAGTTGTGTTTTTATAAATTTTCATCAGTTTTTTGCAACTACTAAGAAAACTATTGAGTTGTTATAAAATAACTCTCTTTAAGTACCAACTAGAACCCATTTATTATCATTTGCTTTTTATTTGGTGATAATTGGAAGAATCCATCTGGTCGAAATCGTGTACACAGTCACAAAAAAAAAGCATATCGTGGTAATACATTGTTCATTTTACTCAAAATCTAAAATGATGAGTACATTGTAAGTTATGGTATTGCTTCTATCTAGCTGATTATACTTAAAATGTCAGATTATGTACATTGTTTCTAAATCAAAAGATACGGCACTTGCTGAAAAGTTGTTGCACGATTTGAAATATAGCAATAGACATAGACTTTACCTGATACATTCATGTCTAAATGATAAAATATAAATTTCATAAATTTATTCTGCGTATTCAATGAAAAAAAATAATATGATGGTTCCCGGAGACAACTTTTCATTAAAAGGCTCACGAGAAGACGTGCCATGAAAGTTATTACCTTTGTGAACGATGATTATCTTCGACTAAATGTCAAACCCGTAGCGTCGATGATATTCTGTGACTTCTCCATTCATCTTATAGGAAATGCAATGCGATTGGAAAAAACTTTTCAAAAACATCACTGAGAATCAGATCCTGTTCATTCGACGGTTATGTTTAATAATATCGACCCACAGACGAGAGATAGCTATTGTCCAGTAAAAATACACATTCTTTAGACTTTGGTTTGTTTGGCGAAATTTATTTTTGTGTACAAGCATCCGACTAAGATACTTAAAAGAAAAATGTAAATGTAATGTTATATTCACCACAAATGTTTGGAGTTTTTTTACAGCGTTTACGTCGAACGACTATAAACCGCTTGGATTTGTTGTCATTGTTATTTTAATTATATCGAAATCCACACAAACTCGATCGAGCGGAAATAAAAAAAAAAATTGCAACAAGTTATCGGCGGTCTGTTCACTGACATGCCACGGGAGTCGTACGTCGTTAAATTTTAATCGCCTTAGTAAACCGAGACTTTGGGCATGTGGCTAGTCCCGTGGTATGACCAGGCAGGTACTGTCACTGAGCTCCCGCTGTGCATCACAGCTGAAACTTCGGAAATCTGAGCCCCGATACCGTTTTTCGTTAACGCGCGAGGAGTTGTGCGACGGCACTCGAGGAACCTATGGTAATATTGCATTACTAATGACGTATAAGGGGGACGGAGTGGCCGAGTGGACTAAGGCGTCGGTTACGATACGCACCGTCGCTGGTTCGAACCCGGCCACGGGCAGTCTCTCTACTTGGACAGGAAACAACTGCCTTTGGAGAGAGAATGCCATCCTCCCTCCCCGGGACATGGCAAAAACCTACGGGTGCCTAATAAAAATTCTGCCAACCAGTCGGTCCGAGATTGTTAGTCAAAATCTCGGACACACATCCGTCATACGAGTACTAATGAGTACTACCAATGACGTATACAAAGTCGCGTACATACACGTCTATTTATACGATGTATTTAATAATATGATAGCAATTACAGTAATATTATGAGATTACAACATAATGCGTCCGTAACGACGTACGTATAAATCGTAACAATTTATGGAAATTATTGAACGTCGACCACACAAGCTCGACGGACGCATAAATACAATTTATTTATACAATGTGTGCAGTGTACACGTAAATAGTCAATAATAATTATAGTAAAAATAATAGTAATAATAATAATAATATTAATAATAATATCAGTAATAATAATAATAATAATAATAATAATAATAATAATAATAATAATAATAATAATAATAATAATAATATAATAATTACAACGATGGACGGAACGCGCAGTGCACCATCACAGATGAGTGACGCGCAGCCCTGGCGGTGGTAATGGTGGCGGGGGCGGTGGTGGTGACAGGAACCAGTCATGCGCCTCTCCGTTCCTCGTACTTCTTGTTCCGCTGCTGGTACTGCTGGTTCCACTGCTGATGGTACCGCTTGTTCCACTGCTTTCCCTTCCGACGCCGTAACCGATCGGTATTTTTGCGTGCGTCGTACGCGGACGGCCGCAACTGCCACCCATCGCCTGCCGCAAACGGCTGTGCGCCTCGGCCGCAGCCACCACCGCTTCCGCCGCGGCAGCGGCCATCATCGCGGTCGCGTCCTCCGTCTGCGTGTAGCTGTGCCGCTTGACCCGGCCATGGCCACACACCTCCTGCGGTCTGGGCAGCATGATGGCCTCGTCGTAGGACGGAAGCTGCGACAGTTTGCGCGCCGACTCCGCGGCCGCCGCGTACTCGTCAAAGTACTCGTCCGCGCCCGTCCCGAGGCCTCCGCGCGACGGGTTCCCGTACTCGTCCAGGTGCCGGCGCCGGCGCATCGCCCGCCGCGTCTTGATGTTCTCGTGCACCGCCATGAAGATGGCCGTCAGCCCGGACACGCACAGGATCAGTATCACGCCGATGGCCATCGAGAAGTTCTTCCGGTTGTCCCGGCCATACGCCAGCGTGTTCCGGCACGCCACCTGCCACGGCATCCCCGTCACGTTATCCGGCGTCAAGCAGTGCGGCATCCTGTGTGATCAACATACTGAACAGATAATGTACATGCAGACGCTGATTCGAAGGAGAGGGGGACTGTGGGTTCGAAGCCCCCACCCTCTTAGGCCTTGGGTACTTAAATTATTTCAAATATTACATTAATTGTCAGTTCAATAATTAAACGGAAACAACATTCATAACATATTAAATTGTATTGCTAGTTGATGTTTAGGAGTGATTGATAACAGGGACGGATTCAGAAATTTTTTACGGAGGGGGCGCAAAATAAATTGCTTACCTACGACTTATCTACCTAAAATGTAACAAAATACGTAAAAGCAACAACAATTATGTTGGCCCATAGCCATAAAAATGTATATGTACTCAATACTTATGATTTTATGCACTAGAAGTAAATATTTGTGTTTAGTCCCCTCAGCTTTTTAATCTCTAGATTTTAGCATGTGTATATATAATACATAATACGTGTTAAGCCAGCTAAAAGCCCGTCCGGTTATGGATAATATGTGTACACAAAATGTCCGTGACATTTTGTCCTTACAAAAACCTGGTACATGGTACATGCGAAAACATTTAAATATGTCTGCGACTATGATGTTGCGCCGAACTGAAATGACATTGTTTTTACTAATAATATACAATCTCGATTAGGTAATGTTTTAACACAAACGGGATGATTATAAGCTATTTGTTTTGGAAAAAATTAGTTCTTAATATTTTTCCGGAAAATAGAATAATGACTAGGGCAGAGGACTTGAAGCATTTTCATATTTGTTTTGCATAGTCACAAAAATAGCAGAGTACGAATCAAATATATTTAATGTTCTCATTAAGCTAGATTTAAAATTTTATTTTGCATATGAATGTATATTTTGAGTCCTTTTTGTTTTTAGGGCATATTATACGCTATTTTATACCTTTTGAGACATATTTAACTTCGATTTTTTCTAAAGTGACATTTTGATTTCAAATAATACAGTCAAAATGTTTGCATAAAAATTTATTTATTTTTAATTTTTGCCGTATAATATGGTTTTTGACTGTCTGCAAGCACACATTTTTCCTAGAAGCGATAATGATCTAATGTCATTTCTTTACAAAATACTATGAAAATTAAGTATAATGTATTTAATTTATTTGGCTATGGCATAGACGCAACTAGACCAATAATTTTGGGGGTGCATAAATAGTGAAGAACTCACAGACCCGCAGGGGCAACACATGGCAGTGGAACCCTATTGAGCACGGTCTCTATTTTGGAACAACTTGATTGAGCACGGTCCATATTTTTTAACAACCCGATTGAGCACAGTCAAATGAATGCAACGCTGCCAATTTTTCTGACCGACTACAACCAGTCTATACATGCGTCTTTTGAAATACTCGTACACTCGTAATTTTTATGCTTTACAAGTCGTATGGGAGGATGACTGACTGTCATAAAAATATGAGTTTTATTGAAATGCAAAAAATCAATTCAACTATAATGGCTTACGATGAATATTTAAGAAATAAAAATTCTAAAGATTTACCAAAATATTTATTAAAAGTGGGAAATAAGTATTTAGAGATGCCATTTTAAAGCATTGACAAATAATAAAATTTGTATAACATAAAATAAATAACTATATTAATTAATACCTATATTTGTAAAATAATTTAATTTTATACTTTTATACACTAATTATTACTTTGATGATTATTATAAAAATTTCCTATAAATATTTAATTTTTTTTTTAAATTATTATTTAGCTATGTGGTACGGCAACGTTGTACGTACTTTTATGCTCAATCGTGTTATATTTCGTATTTATAATGTTTAATTGTAACTGTGCTATATTGGGTAGTCAAAGAGGTAAACTGTTCTCAATCGGATTACAGCCATACATGGTACCTACACATTTTTTGGAAAATGGCTTATATTTTTTGGGGGGTACTCATTTTAAACTTGGGGGTGCACAAGTCCTCTGTGCACCCCCCTAGTTGCGCCAATGTGCTATGGTATATAATATATTTAAATTATGTAATTGTTTTGACTTGTTTTAAAAACTACTTATTTTATAAATTCTTTTAAATAAAAAGTCTGAACAAATTTTTAAGTGCATATTATGGGGTTTTTATGTGCATAAGTGCTTGCATATTTAGAGCTTTTTTAGAGCTACAAGTCCTCTGCCCTAATAATTACAATATATATATAATTTTTAAGAGGTCGCTCTCCATTTTTTGTGTTTCAATCTACTATATAAGTGATCAGAAAAATACTTTTGAAAAGCAATCACCATGTTGGTAATAGTTATGATACCTGTTTAACCTTACAAGATATTGATGATGTAAAATCGGATTTACAGAAAACTATAAATACTATCTAGTCACAGAAATTTGAGTTCGAGTATAAAACAAGTAATCGATTACGTTTAAATAATTATCAGTATTGAAGTATAAATAAATTACATTTAAAATTAAATTAAATTCACCTGTATATAACAATATTTACTATTTTTTTTTGTTGTTAAGAGATAGTTCGTTAAATGTGGGATTTGAATTATTTGATTGTATTATAATTTTAGAAATTGGAGTATTTAAATTTGAATAAAGATATGTATAAATATATATGAGCGAAATCCGACAAACATTCAGCTGTATGTATCTCGTACAATGAACATAAATATTTTCGTAGCTATTTATACGTAAATTCGGCAAGAAATGCGTATTTATCTGATTAACAAATAAACTACGAGAAAATATTTCTTTGTCTTTAAAATAGCGTGTAAATAATTGCATGAAAATATTTTTTCTCTTCTTGAAAATAATATTTAATTTCATAAGTTCTTATTTTCTGTGTTGTCAAAATAAATACTATGGAATTGGTAACCAATGTTTTAAAAGTATCGGTTATACAAGAGGTTCTTTTCCTGTTCTCATTTTTTCGGATTAAATATTCAACCGAGTATTCTTATAATGTATTTGAAATCGAAATTATTTTATTAAACATGTGGAATTTATCGTTTATAAGGATGAAATACATACGTTAGACATCATGTTATATTATACATTATAAACTTTAGAAGAAACCATTTAGAATTATTATCAAAATTAATTTATATTAATAATGTCGGATACAAACAAAATATTTTTATTAATTGATTTAGTGTAACTCATAAAAATTCTGAAAACTAAATCAAAATGTTAATAATATTTCATCTAGCCTATTTTTTGTGTAAGATTAATTAATCTGTAACCAATATCTTCATTAAGTATTATTTGTAGTTTTCGGCAAGTTAACAAATAACATTAATGTGGTATGTAATGTACTTAAATTTACTGAAATAATGTGATTTGATATTGATCATTGTATAATATTTAATTTATAATCATATAAATAATTTAGTTGTTATCTATTGTAATTTCATAAATTTGAAATTCAACAGTATATGATTTAAAACGTATACATTGTAGTTATATAATTCTCATAATAATAATACATCTAATAGAAATTCGAACATATGAAATCTAAAAAATTATATAATTCTCATATTATATTATTTATATGAAGGTTTAAGGACCATTTTAAGCATAATTAAATCGTTTATAAACATTTTGAGTTTGGCAGTAAATCACTTACCTATATTAATTTTGTTGGTTTGAGTTATTCCCCAATACACTACTCAGAAAATGCATTTACCAACAAATTATAAAGGTATGTTACAAAATAATGGTTGGGATTTATCAATAATTAGATAAGCAGGATAAAGAACCTCTGACTTGAAATTGAAAGCAATATAAATGCATTATTATACTTCAACCAAATTCATCCGGATATTTAATTTAAGATGATTAGTGTCAAGTCTATAGTTAATCGTTAAATGTTTCGTCGGTTGATTGTTATTATAGAAATATGTTAAACATTGGGATTATTAATTTTAAAGGGCATTAATAAAAAAAAATGTCTTTTAAATCGTTTTTATATATTTTTTTTAAATTTATTCGAAGTATTTTTAAATCTATACATGTATATAGTTTAGTTGTTTTTCATTTTTATTTTTGTAGTTCATGTAATATATTTTACTCAGTTCATTTTAAATTGTTGGTAATTAAAAACTTGAAAAGTCTGTCAGGTATATTCATATAACATGTCAAATGTCTATGTATTTTAGGAAATTTCGTATTACGACCACAACTAGTATGGTGACTTCATTCTGTCGACATAAATTTATTTTTAAATACAAACATTTTTTTCACATTAAAAATAAGAATAATCAGAGCCTAGAATAAAGGAATAAGTACAATAAAATAGAATTATCCAAACTATTTCGTGAGTATTTTTTGATTTATATAACCAGCTGTTTAAGCGATTCACTTATGGTGATTATATTGAAAGTGAATTAAAAATGATCAACGTAAATATAAAATCTTTAGTAGTTATTTTCACGTTGAACGATTAAATTTTGAGTAATTAAAGTAGTGTAAACGCTGATTGAACCTTCATATCTTAACCAATTATTGGTTTCGATCGAGATTAATTTAAAAAATAATATTGATTTAAAGTCAGTGGCGTACTCACGTCAGGGGCCACAAAATCTGTAAAATTCATTTTGACATATTAACGTCATAAAGTACATTATTCTAAAAACATTAAGTATTTGAATCATTACGAAACTCAAACAACAGAATCAAATATAAACTATTAAGTATAATAACAATAAACGATAAGCACAGAATATTGATAATAACTATAGATAATAGATTTAACTTTACTATCTGTAGTTAAAGGACGGAACGTGTAGTCGTCGAGAGTGATAAATGTATGTACCTGATAAACGTACACGATTAGTATAATGGTTCGTGGTCACGAGAATGTTTTTACATAGACACAAGACAGTTAATCAAAACCTGTTGCCGGAAATGATTTTATTTTTATTTATTTTTTCCAAAAGTACCGAATAGCAGGAGAGGGGAGGGGCGGAGGAGGTATACCTTTCGATCATCATCGTGTTCTTGTTGGTCTTGTTGGCCAGGTACGCCATGTACGCGAAGTTGACGCTGAAACAGTCGCACCGCCACGGGTTATCGTCCATGTACACGTGTCGCAGTTTGGGGCACTTGGCGAACGTGCCGTTCCTGATCGTGACCAGCCGGTTGCCGGTCAGGCTGATCTCGGTGAGGTTGGGCAGGTTGAGGAACTCGCGCGCGGACAGGTGCGACAGCCGGCAGTTGCTCAGGTCCAGCGTGGACAGTTGGGTGGAGTTGATGCCGCTGGGCTGCAGAGACTGCAGTGGGTTGTCGGACATCACGAGCTCGGTCAACCGGTCCAGATGGGTGAACGCGCCGCTCGACACGTACATGATCCAGCAGTGGTGCAGGTACAGCCGGCGCAACGTGCGCGACGTCATCACGCCCACGTGGTCGACGAAGTTGTGCGACAATTTCAGCGTGTCCAGCGACGGCAGCGACCGCGTGATCGTGTCCCAGGCCACGTCCGCGATCATGTTGGTGGACAGGTCGAGATGGGCGAGCGACGTCATGCCGTAGAACGCCAACGGGTCCAACTGTAATGTGCAATACGTTGCGATGATTATTCGTTTTGTTTATTCGACGGCCAACAGCATTAACGTGCAAAATTTCTCATAGGTCGGTAAAATAAATGTTGTTTGCTGTATACAGATCCGAGACAAGCGTATGTCAACAAAACGAGATTATTGATATAAAAATTTGATTGAACATGATCGATTGTAGTGGATGCCGAAATTTAGATACAGAATCAAATGGTCGAAATCGAAGTTGTCGAGATTGTTACACAATCGAAGCGTACAACTTAATAGATTCGTCCGAACAATATTATTGACAGTGAAATGACTCATAAAAAGTAACTCTAGACCTAGTATTAAAATTTGGTATCGACCAACCAATTTTTTCCAGTATCTCTGTGTAAAATGCGTATACTTATTTAAAATTTTAAAAATAAAAGACACATCGTTATGTTTACGTCTGACAGGAAGTGTGCGTAGGTTTGGTTTTGATGTAATTTTTTTAGTGGGATGTCTTAAATGTAAATGTATTAGATAAATACCTTATGTAGTATGACTGTACTTTGTTTAAACGGTTAATTTGATTGAATCCAGAAGGATTTTAAATTATGGATCCATATTCTGTATTTGAGCGTACCAGAAAACAATATAAAGTTTTAAGACATTGTATACTATTAAAATTATAACATAGACGTCTAATGAATCCTAGCATGCGTATCGATTAATTTCGGAAAATCAAAAAGCCTTTTTTGTACCATGTACAGCTCACAGCTTAAACTTGCTACTTGGAGATATGGCATCATCCGTACCACGTGCTATGACTTTTTTCGGTGTTATTCAAAGAATGTACAGTATATTTTCAGCATCAACAAAAATATGGGATATATTACTTAAAAACATGAAAACCTTTATCTACCACAAGATGGGAAAGTCGAATTGAATAGGTTAAACCAATTCGTTATCAATTGGATCAAGTATATAATGCTTTAATAGAAATAGGTGATACTACAAAAGATCCAAAAATAAAAAGTGAGGCTATATCTTTAGCAAATAATTAATTTACTTATGAATTTGTTTTTAATATAGTTATTTGGTATGAGCTTCTGTTTTCAATCAATAAAGTTAGTAAAACCCTTCAAAGTGAGACTTTAGAGTTGAGTGTTGCAGTTAAATTTATGAGGGGCCTGAAAACGTTTCTTGAAGATTTTAGAATTAAAGGGTTTGAATCTTCAAAACATATCGCATAAGAATTGTGTAAGGAAAATGAAATATCAATTGAATTTAAACAAATTAGGTATTCTAAAAAAAAACGTCTTTATCGATATGAATCAATGGATACTGGACCTAAAGAAGCAGAAAACAAATTCTATATTGAATATTTTCTTCCCATAATTGATCAAGCAATTGTTTCAATTAATGAAAGATTTCAACAATTAGATCACCACTCAAATAATTTTGGTTTTTTGTATGATTTATATAAACTTAAGTCCATCGGTGATGTGGAATGGCGGAAACATTGTATGAATTTACAAATATTACTGACAGATAATAATAGTCAAGACATAGATGGTATTGATTTATTTAATGAAATACAAATATTTTGTCACACTTAAAATGAAAAAAAAAGTTCATTGGAATGTTTTAATGTTTTAAATACGACTTGCAATTCATTCCCTAATATTTATATAGCTTTAAGAATTATGCTTACAATGCCAATAATTACAGCTAGTGCTGAAAGAAGTTTTTCAAAGCTGAAGATTATTAAAAATTATTTACGGACTACTATGGTTCAAGAGAGACTTTCTGACCTTCCCATTATTTCAATTGAAAATGAAATTTGTGAGAATTTAGATTATGGTGATTTAATTGCAACATTTTCAGAAGCAAAAGCGAGGAAAATTAATTTTGTTTAAATTTTTATATTTGTATTTCAATATTCTACTTTTTTTTTTTTTTACATAAACATCAATAATAAAGTTAACGCCTAATATTATAATAATTTATATAAGTGAATAATAAAATGTATTATTTACTTTTTCGCTATCGTAAAATCAAAAAATTTTAATTATAATAAAACATTTTATTTATAATTAAGTATTTAAGTAGAAGGTGAGAACTAGGAGGGCCTCGCAAATCCTAAGAGCGGCCCTGGCAATAATACAAAGGTGCAAGAAGACTAACTATGGAATAAATCCAACATGATTAATTTAAAGATAATACAAATAAATGCAGCGAGAAGTCAAATAGTAAACGGCGAACTCCTGCATTATAGTCACAAAAATCAAATTGACATAATATTATTACAAGATCCTCTGTTGGTCGGGGTTAGAATAGACTATCGGTTGTTCCTGCCTGTCGTAAACGGCGACTAGAAGGGATTTGTAGTAGGGCAGTAGCTTTTACAATATTGGGTGTAGATTCATTATCTACACGCCAGACAGCAACCAACAGATATGGGAAACTGTACGACTGGTGACTGCACTACGATACGGAATGTAACGGGAAACCACCGTATTAATATCCCAAGTATCAGCAATCAACATGTCTTCTCAAGATAAGAGGGAAGACTGAAGATTGTTGCAAACCAATCTACGGATTGAAACCATGGAGAGATTTATTTATTTAATAGTTATCACAAACGAGTTTAACTTTAGAACAATAGGTTATTTTTTAATACCTAGGTTAAATTCTAATACGTATCTAATAATGAGTTTTAATAAGTTAATAAATTCGAATGTACGATAATCAAACACATATGTAATTCAGTAATTATTTTGTGATTTTTAAGTTTTATATTGAATTTTTAAGTATGAGGTAATTTAATTTATAACAATTTCATCGGAATACTTAAAAAACTACCCGAGAGCATTTTACAAACACAAATATTAATAAATTATACGTACTACTTCCACGCTATTTTTAGACAAATCCAAATAAACTAGTTTTGTGTTATTAACGAACTGATAGGCTTCTAGTCTTCTAATTCGATTTCCGTTTAGAAATGCAGATCTAAGTTCCCTCATACCAAGTAAATTTGGTGCTCTTAAGGAACACCTTGACACGTCAATCGTTTTAAGTGACGTAGCATGTATGTCGCTCTTTAAGAACATCTGATCGTTTAGGCTGGCATCAAATATCTCGAGATTTCTTAAATCACTCAGAGCTCTTACGTTAAGATAGTTGATCATGCAATTTCTTAAATTTAATATTTTCAAAGAGTCCGAGAATACCCCATCAAAATATTTTAGTGGGTTGTAAGACAAGTTTAGGTATTCGAGCTTTTTAAGTCCACTGAGAATTACAGGTCCAACCACAGAGGTAATCTGACAATGACTGACATCCAAAACTTCCAAAGAATCGCTGATTAATATTGTATGTTCGTCAGAGCCAAGATCAGTGATAGGATTACTTGATAAGTTAAGAAGCTTGATTTCCTTGCTGTTGTGTAACAAGTTGTGGCTTAGCATGGATAAATCATCAATCGAGTTATTACTCAATATCAGCTCTTCTAGATGCCATACTTTTTGTTTTGAAAACGTATGGAGTTCGCGAATATTGTTATTGGATAGGTTGAGCTTCTTGCATTTTATCATTTTTGTTATTTCTATCGGAATTGTGTTCAGTGTCATGTTTGAGAAGTCTAAATATACTATCATCTGAAAAACAAATACCAATTATTTTTTATATTTTATGAAGTAAAACTAAAAACGATTTTAAATGAAAAAAAAAAAATTATAAATAATTTGATTCATCAATTTACTGCGGCTATTTTGAATAGATTTTGAGTCATGGATTTATTTTTTATTTTCAAGAAGTTCAGTATTTGAGTTATTGCATGTTCAATGTATTTAAGTTAAATTATTTTTAATTTATAAAGTTTCATATTACTTTATTATTAGTTTTATGTATAAATAAAGTAATTAAATCAAAAAAGTACCTAAAATCAAAAAATATAATATACATGGTAGCTTTTATAATAATATATACATTTGTTTATTTTAGTTTTTAAATGTAAATAAATAATTTATTTAGTAGGTTTATATTTTAAAATATGTTAATATAATATAAAATGATTGACATTTGATTTTAAACCGTTTTTTTGTACATCTGATAATTTTGATATTTATCGTCGAAGAATAAAATAAATGATAACAACCACAAAGTATTTGTTGTCAGATCTTATTTTAAATAAAGTGACTCATTTAAACATTTAATCACATAAATAAATCAAAAAAATGAGATATAAGTATTTGTGAAAATACCATTTTTATCAATTGAATAAGTAAACAAAAAATCATGATAATTATTACATGGATATAAGAATGATATAAGAAAGTAAACAAAAACATACTCTGAAATGTTGATTGTTTAATGGTCATTATATGATTAAAAAATGGACTGCCTATAATTCACAAATCAGCGGGCTGATGAAATTGAAAACGTAAAATTGTACATTGCTAAAAAGTTGATGCGTCTAGTTAAATTTATCGTACTTACATAAAAGATGGAAAAAAATTTGTTCAATTCAGAAATATAACCTATTTAATATTAAGTAGTGAATATAACATAATAATAGTGTGGGCTGAAAACTTAAATCAAAAATTCGTTGATCGATGTTAAAAGTATACATTATTGTTGATAATTATTTCAGCGGTAGTCGTGATAATAATGAAACACTGAATAAATATATAAGTACAATATATATATATATATATAGATTCTATATGGTCGATAAAATATGTAGTACACATTAAAAAACCTAAAAGTTTATTTTCTATTTATGGAATTGTAATATATATATATATATATATAACTATTTATCAATCGAGTATAATCTTAATACAAAAAAGAACCGGATGGGCCTCGCTCTGCTGTACAGTTAGGGGTGGAGTGCACCTTGCTTATAGGATAGGTCATTATTATAATGGATTTGTTAAATTTGAATGCAATGATAGATATCATTGTATACGAATAACGATTCTGAACGGAGTTCATATGTTTGTCTAGGATATAATACATTGTTATTTATAAACATTGTAAAAAGTATATTTTATTTTGAAACGATAAATATATTTTTCAATTAGGATGAGTTAGCAGTTGCATACAGCGACATAGTTTGTCAGTCTAGAATATTATACATTATATTATATTTTACATGTAATTTTATGTCAATATTCGCTGTTCAAACGCTTATAAAAAAAAATTGTGCCTATGGATTTTAATAATTTTTGAATGACAATAAGAACTATTTCTGTGGAATCTTCGATTAAATTTTCAAGTATTTTGTAGTAGCCAAATTTTTTTTATCACCGATTATAAAAATAAAATGTAAAAAAATCGAATATTTTAAATGCCTATAAGTGGCTTAAAAATCAATATAATATTTTGAAAAAAATATTGCATAAAAGAAATACCAATCTTAACAGCTGGTAGAAATTTCAAAAATCTGCGACTTATACTTTTTGAATTATAACAAATATTTAAAATTGTCTGAGAATAAATCGCTATTTTATACAATTTCGTAAATATTTAAATTTCAAACAGTCATACAATTTTTTCCTTTTAGTCCGGTAGAAATTTTTTTAAAGATTTTTGAAGAGTAGCTCATAGATATCCTCGTGTTAAAATTTTGAACCTTAAGTATGAACAAAAAAATTTTTATGAATTTTTATCTACAAAATAACTTGCAAATTATCGTGATTTTTACACATTTTATACAAATTTGAGCATTAAGGGCTTATAAAAAAAAATTGAGTTAACCGATCACCGATATTTTTTAGTTACGATAAGTTTAACTTATTATAAACCTAGTATAAAATTTTCAAGAGTTTTCGCTCAACCAATTAAATTTTATAGATGTTTAAAAACAAAAATCGAAAATTTAAATTGTCTATAAATAAGTCAAAATATGTCAAAATACTTTGAAATCTTAACCATGTATAGAGAACGTCAATATAAAAATTTGGTGAAAATTTCAAGTTGTTGCGGTTTTTCATTTTTGAGTTAGAGCATTTAAAAAAAAAACGATATCTTTGTCAGTCTAGAATATTATACATTATATTATATTTTACATGTAATTTTTTGTCAATATTCGCTGTTCAAACGCTTATAAAAAAAAATTGTGCCTATGGATTTTAATAATTTTTGAATGACTTTAAGAACTACTTCTGTGGAATCTTCTATTAAATTTTCAAGTATTTTTTACGAGCCAAATTTTTTTTATCACCGATTATAAAAAAAAAATGTAAAAAAATCGAATATTTTAAATGCCTATAAGTGGCTTAAAAATCAATATAATATTTTGAAAAAAATATGACATAAAGGAAATACCAATCTTAACAGCTGGTAGAAATTTCAAAAATCTGCGATTTATACTTTTTGAATTATAAAAAATATTTAAAATCGTTTGACAATAAATCGCTATTTTATGCAATTTCGTAAATATTTTAATTTCAAACAGTCATAAAATTTTTTCCTCTCAGTACGGTATAAATTTTTTTAAAGATTTTTGAAGAGTACCTTATAGAAAATCTAGTGTTAAAATTTTGAACCTTAAGTATGAACAGAAAATATTTTATGAATTTTTATCTACAAAATAACTTGCAAATTATCGTGATTTTTACATATTTCGTATAAATTGGAACTTTGAGCACTTATAAAAAAAAATTGTGACTTACGATTTTAGATTTTTTTTTATCAGTTAAGGAACAACTTATAAGAAACCTTGTATTAAATTTTCAAGATTTTCTGGGCAGCCAAAAAAATTTTATCGTTATTTAAAAAAAAAATACTTAAAAAAATTGAAAATTTCAATTGTCTATAAATAGCTTAATAAAAGTCAAAATACTTTAAAAATATTACGGTGTATAGAGAACGCTAATCTAAACATTTGGTGAAAATTTCAAGTATTTACATCGATTAGTTTTTGAGTTATAGCAAAATAAAAAATTTGATTATGTCGAAAACTGGTTTTGCGTAAAAACTCCCGTTTTTCCCAAATTTTTTTATGGTTTTTCCCGTCGCATTTAAAAAATATTGGAAATTTTTTACTTTTGACCCCCCAAAGTACCAAATAGATTCACTTTTTTTCTTTCAGAAAAGTTGCTACGTAAGGCAATCGAAGCATTTTTACTGCCCCAAATCGTGTCGACAGACACAAAAAAAAAAAAAAAAAAACACACATCATTGTAAAATCAATACATTCTTCACTCCGTTCAGAATCTAAAACAAAAGAACAAATGAAAACTAATATCAAATTATGAAAATATTTAATATTCTATGAACTATTGTTTGTTAATGCTTTCAACATAAATTGAATAATTTCGAGATTAATAATTCGTATTATTTAATGTATACACATAAAAACAAATAAAGAACTTCTTAACGTCGTTAATATTGAATTAAATTAATAGTGTTTACATTATAAAATAGTAAATTATAAATTTGGAGTTTATTTTGAAAATATTTATATTGATTATTCATTTGTATTAATAATTTACACATATGATAAATACTATTAACACATATGAAGAAATAACTGTATAAATACTGCTATTCTACATTAATTTCACGTATTTTTATTTATATATTAAACTATTTATAAGCTATAATCAAACTATTATTAAGTACAAAATACAAATGTTTTTGAATTATTTTGTATTTTTGTGAAATTGTAAAAACGTTTTATGTTGAAATAAAAATAAAGGATCGTAATAAAATTCATCTGAACATCGCATACTTTTTATATTCAAACCATATCAAATATGAATCACGTATATTATAGTCTTACGTGCTCTACCTTATTACGAGTTGTAATTCAATATTTGTCTATGTAGAAGAATAATAACATTTTCGAATTTCGCATTCATGTTTTTTCTAAATAATACATTTTAACAGTAAATGGACCTTTTAATATACTAGATGTATAATTGTTTTATTCAAAGATGCGTTCTTAAAATACTGACGTTGAAATGTATTATTTCTATCTACGCGATCAAAATAAATACATAATAATTGATAATAACCATTAATACGAAAACAAACATTGTAATGTTATAAACAATCCTACGGTTTGTTTGGAAATAACAAGAAAAATATTAATATAAACGATCAATTGCACGTATAATGCTGTAAAGTAAAAACTTTCTTTATACTCATTTACGAATAAATTCAATAGAATTGATGGGTGGTATTTAATTATAAATATAGATAAAATTAATCACATGTATTATTTAAATGTTTTTAATTATCTTCTTATCGTGATATGAATATGCAATAAAAAATAATTAAATTAAATTTTTTATTTTTATAAATAAAGGTCATATAATTTCTATTAGGAATTTAATTTAATTTGAAGCTACAAATGTTTTAATATAATTATCTTTTGAGTAATTTAGAACGAAATTTAATTTATATTTCGATACGTATTCATCAGTAATCACTAAAATAATCTCTCAAGTCATTAAAATGATTGATTATACATTTATAGTTTTTATAAGTACATTCTTCAGACTTGATAATACGATACAGGATGTTTTGGAACCATAAAATTGCTGATTTAATCAACTGGTTTTGAGATTATTTTATTTTAATTTGACATTTATACTCACTTATAGTTTAAAATAAGCTTATTGAAAAACAATTTGATAGCTTAAGTTTACGAATAGTAAATTCATATCACAGGAAACTATGACTAAATTATATTAGATGTTCATTGTCATTACAATCTTTAGTCAACCTTACCGGAAAATCTATTTTATGTTGGAAAACTTCGGTTTGGTTGGCGCCAGAACAAAGCATCTCGATAGGTGAACAGAAACATTGGCTAGGGCACGTTATTTGTTTGGTTGTTAGAAGCAGTTGTCCATCAAGCGGTTCTTCGGTTGTTATCTTAACAATACACAGCAGTATCGCCAGAAGTCCTGTCCGTATCACTAAGCTGATCTGAAATATATAAAATATCTGAAATTCTCTCAGTATCAAAAATGTTTTTCATATTTTATGGTTAATAGTAATTTTCAGCTATATAATTAACAATGCAAACATATCAATCTGACAATAGGGTCGTTGTACCTGCATAAACGGTATACCGTACCGCGGTATCTTTTTTTTGGACTCCAGCTGAAGTACGAAAATATTTATTTAAGTATCGTATTATTTTCTTAAATGACTCGTCGATTTGAAGCAGTGCCATCTCAATGGCTCATACAGTATTCGCATTCAAATAAAAATCATCTCAAACCAGTCATCAGTTCAATATTATTCCGTTATTTTCTTGTAAATACATCGAAACTTTACAATCCGGTTAGGATTTATATTATGACGAGGTTAAAATAATTTATCAGATATAACAATATTATTAGTATTTAATATTGTTACTAATAATATCATATTGGTAATTATCAATCATTAAGAAAAATCTTTTAAACAGAGACCTGATTCGTTCACCATTTTATGTAAAAAAAATAATATTTTCGACATGGAAGCATGAGCTTTTTATACATTATTATTATTATTATTATTATTATTATTATTTTTTAATTACATGTTATGTATATTATAGTAACAAACCAAATATGTCAAGTATAACTAATAGGTCGATGTTGAATAAATATTTTTTATGAATTTGGAATGCGATAAAAAAAGTTTTTGTGAGTTACGAATTTTTAAGTTGGCCATGTGCCGAGTAAAATAACGGTTAAAAGTTTAATTATAAATTGAATTATGATAAAAATGTGATTATGGTAGTATAAGAATTATATGGAATTTAGATAAAGTCGAACGTTTGATTATGTATAAGTGTGAGGTACGGATTCGACTTTTCAAGTTAGTAAAGTGTGTCGCTCGAAAAGTAGAAATATGTGAGGAACTTATTTAAATTATTAGAAACTCTGGAATAAGATTGTTTTTATTATATTCTAAGCTCACATGAAATAATTATGATAACAAAGACAACTTAACTTAGATGTTTAACATACTGAATACTATATTAGTTAAAATTTAATTGTTATCGTTAAACACAAATTATAATATTTAGATATTAGTAGCAGTAATAGCACAGCCACAGCCCATTCAATGATAACTAAGTAATATAACACATTAAATAGGTAATTAAAAAAGAAAAAACTAGATGATCTTAGATTTCGGGGAGAGGTTTACATAACTTACCATAGGCCTCCTTTCTTAGTTACATTACTGATTGTTATTATTATACTTTTTATATACAAATTTATATAATTACCGAAATTCATTTTATACATAGTTAATTTATAAGCAAAAGTTATTGATTTGTTGGTTATTAATTATTGAAAAGGCTTATTGGTTCTTTATATATTTTTTTATATAGCGGTGACAATATAAGATATGTATTTATATTTTGAGATTACATATAATCAAGTATAGAGTATATATAAGTTAATTATATGGTCTTAAAGTAGGCATTTAAGTCAATATCAATTGAAATGAATGGAATATAAAATGTAAGGATGTCGTATAAAATTTTTAACTGATAGTTATGTTTTGTTATCCAGACGAAGAATTGATGTATATAGATTTTATATACATAAAATTTTCAACATTCAATATTCTATATTATAGAATGCATACTATTACTGCGAACCATAAAGTTTAATAGCGTAATTTGCATCGTTAGAAATCAATGAAATGAAATTTACTTTTTAATTTACCTAAAACTTTTTTTTTGATAATTTAACAGTTACATTTACTGACCAGTGTAATTTACGAATGACCTATACGCGAGTGATATTTCTCATGGGAACTGTTATATGCCGTCGATACTGGGTTTGTCATGAGTTCTTAACACCCGAGTCGCCAGATTCAAAAAATGTGGTATCACATATAAATTTGTATGATAATTCTGAGAGATATAGGATAACGATAACGATGGTGACATTTATTTGTAGTTATTTTATTGTGTATAACTGATTGATTAATTCAGTTTTTATATGGTCAATTAATGAAAAATAAAATAATGACAAAATTAAATACCTTGTTTTTAATTAATCAAGTTTAATATCATAAATTTAAATTATTTATTTTTGAAATAATGTAATTTTTATCCAGTTTTTGGTTATTATTAAAAAATCACCCATTAACATAAATATTTTATTTTGAACTTATTTTTTATCAGAGTAACATAGTTATTTTCTCAGTTCAATACGTCACAATGAATAATATAAGTTTTGATAACAATTAATTTAAATTTTGATCAATGGCGTTTACTTTTGCTGAATACACAGTTATGGTTTCATTCGTCTTGGGTAAGTACTAATTCATCTTTATTAAATTCATCAAACCGATTTAACGTTTGGTAAGATCATATTGAACAATTTTTATAAAAATAATTGTAATTTAAAATAAATTGTAATCAATGATGTTTATTTTACTGTAAGAGAACTGAGTTAATTAATTAGATATGTTAATAACTACAAATAAATGTCATCATCGTTTATCTCGTAGAATACTCGTACAAATCGATATATATCACATCACATTTTTTTTTTTTTTTGGTTCAGCTGTTAAAAACGCACGACAAACCCAAAATCTATTGTACATATCGATTCACATGGAACATGAGCAAGTTATCTCTTACAATTATTGATTTTTAGACTTGAGATAATGTTCCAAATAAAATTAGATAAATAATTCAAAAGATTACGCGAATACTAGTTTCCTAAACCATTTCAGAAACACTCTGTATAAGGCCTAAGTTGGATATCTGTTATGAAAATAATTTATTTAAACATGCGGTGAAGATCAAATATTAAATTAATAATTTCTCAGCTTACTTAGACAATATAATAAACATATGTTTCTCGACATGCGAGTAGTTATTCTCAATTTCATACTACCATGGATATATATAGATTATAATTTAAATACAATATTCATTTTAATAACTTAAATTACCTATTTCTTGAGTAGATATTTACTTCGGTACAACATTAAGATTATTTTAATGTCTCATAATAAATAGCTTATTCATTTAATTTAACATCTTCATCATCCTTACATCTCAATATTGTGTAATCGTATCGGACAAACCATTCGTCTATACTATTATATTCTTTTTACTTTTTCAGTTATCAAATCAAACGGGATTTGAATATTAATCAAAGTGTTCAATGTAATTAGCTAAGGGTTATATTTTTACTACATTCAAGCAATTACAATTTAGTTTTATTTCATTGGCGTAATGTAACAGTGCTTAACTTCATAAACTTCAGTTTATGATTTAAAAAATTAGTGTACTATAAATAAAAAAATATATTTTCAAATAAATAGCAATTAAGTCAGTGTAACCTTGAATTATGCAAATATTTTAGATAATAATGTTAATAACTGCGGTCTGTAATGCACGGTATAATTGTTATAAAAATATAATTTTGATTGTGTTTTCTCAATGTCAATTAAATCAATTGAAAACAAATAAATCGCATGTACATTTTTATACACCAAAATAAAATATAACGTCACTTACATTAAAATATCCACAATGTGTACTTAATTTTATTTTACTATCAATCGATCGGAAAACATATATTTTTTTTTTATTTATAGGGTTTTTATTATCTTATATCTATGTAACACACCATACATGTATGATTCTTCGATGATTCCATCTGCATTCTAAATATTCGAGTGTGAGTTATTATAATGTTAAAAAAATAACTAAATCGAACACCAAGAGTAATAGTGCAATACATAAGCACATATTGACACCACGCATATCGTTATCACACAGTAGGTGATATCTTAAAGTGTTTATCTTTATTACGTTTAGTGTGCTCATAAACATATAACAGCGTATAGTGTTCTACCGACAACTGAAAATGGTATACCGTGCTTGTGTTTACACTGAAGCCCATTATCATAATAATATTATGGCACGCGCAGCGACGGCGACGATTTATGAGTATATTTGGTACCTATTTTTATGGTTTTTATCGACTACCTTTTTAACTGTTTTGACTTAATATGAAATACTGGGGTGAGTGTTTTTGTTATAACTTTTCTTTGCTTATATTCTGTCAAGTTGAATTACATGTAATACAAATTCTTCGATTCACATAGAACATTATGATGCGAATCTATAGCTAATAATTATTATTATAATCTCAACTGCAACGGTTCGAAATGATTTTTCAATTTCTGTTGGGAATCGCGACTCAATTATTATATGTTAATATTGTACTTCAGTGTCTAAAAAAAATAATTAAATAAAATTTAAAGTTTTAATAATAAATAAAAAACTAATAACTCGTTGACCTGTAATTAAAATCATTATTCTATTGGTATGGTTCAATCATTATGATTAATTTTTACGACCATTTTATCGTGGTTTAATTCCTTTTATTTAAGTCTTCACAATGCGTGTATACAACTCAAATTCCCTTGAAGAAAAAATTATATTTTTAAACATTTCTGGTACCTTATTTAATTATTAAATTTGTACAAGTTGACGAGTCACACGGTTTAACGTTTGCAAATTGATTATAATACTTATAACAAATTGTTATTGATTCATCTAATATAAAACTATACGTATTTGTATTGTATAATATATTTCTAAATAAATATATATATGAATTGGAGAGTAGTTAAAATCATCTTTGAAATAAAAGAGTTTGCATTACTAATTATAATATTTTAAAAAACAAAAATTACATAGTAATAAATCCATTGAAAAACGTAGTAATTCAAAGATTTTTTTTTGAAAAGTAGGGCTCGAAATGTATTTTAATATATTTTATATACGTATGAACATGTTTTCATGGCGTCAGATTTTAACAGATCAAACAGAGGATTTTATGGCTGTGTCATTTGACATATTTTGTAAAACGATTACTGAAAAGTCACTAGTTTAGCTTATCGTAACTGAAATTACTGTAATCGAATGTTTACGCGCGTACGTCGCACGCACACACATGGTGTATGATGCTAATTATTTTTTTGTTTTAATTGTTGAAGTTGCGCAACGGAGTCGCTTAATTCACGTCATGTGGCATTATTTCGTCTTGGTGAACGTTATCAATTGTCGAGAAACGAGAAAAACGTCATTTACGCACGTTATACCGCTACTGTTTTCGTAGGTTATTTTTTTTTAATCGTATCATTGTGTAACGAAATAGAACAAAAACTTAGTAAACCTTATACTCCGATTGCTGCGTTTTCAAGAGAAGAAAATTACGAAAAAAAATTGCTTAAATTGGTTTGTGGTTTGGGGAGGAGTGGTGACGAATGAGTATCGATATATGTAAATCTGTGGTGAAATAGAATTTAGTTATAAATATGGAGATTTATCATGTTTGGTCGACGTATCTCCAGGTGGAGGTATTGTTCTTGAAATATTTTTATTGGTTTTTATTACAAACGAATAATTTTACCTTCATGGTCGGAGATCCAATGCGGAATAGAACGTAACGGCCGACCGGCAAATAAGCGTGGCTAAGGGTCAATGTGACCCGAGGGCGACGATGACGAGGCAGTCCAGTGGAGTCTGTCGGCATACACGGATATCGACGGTGGTTTTGCACGGGAACTTACCTCGAAAATATATCATTATTTAGTGAAAACGCACGTGGAGCGCACCGAATGCATGTGATCGACGACGATAAGGAATGAATTACTAGAAATTATTGAAAAGCAAAAGAAAATTAAACGAAAATAGAAGTGTAAAAAACTGAATTAAACAAAACGGAAAAAATGAACGAACGCGCGCACGTTTTATATTACTCGCAACGGTAAACTGTACATCATATTATAGCACACATACATAGGTTTATAAATACATATATTTATATGTATGTTATTTTATGTACTATATGTATATAATTATTAGTCTAATTTCGTATTTGTAACGTTTACGAACGCGACACAGAGCTGCAATGATCGCTTGTTTGCATGTCACCAATCTGTCGGCAGATAAGACTGGAACGTTAGTATATAAATACGTCCAACCTAGCCCATGATTTTGTATAATTACTCAACAAGAACTGATTAAGAAAATTGTACTGAACTCTACTGCGTGTGTAGGGATAATGACACACACACATACAAACACATATACACAATTGTCATCAACCAGAGTGATAAGGATGCCCAAACATTGCAGCACGCACTCGTTTCGAAATAATATCCATACTATTGTCTCTTGTTAAGATTCTTTAAACTACAATTTTCATTGTCATCGATCGTTATTTATTATTTATGTTCACATAATCGCCGATTTCGAAAAATGATTCGAGTTGTATCATAAAATCCTTTCGAATCGTTTCAGCAGCGCGGACTTACACGAAACGGAAATCGCGCACAGAACAGTTTTTAAGTACAATTAGAAATTAATTATTTTTTTTTTTTTTATCTCAGAACAGGTGGGAAGGTAAATTTTTGATTTTTATTTTTAATAATAGTAAATATTACACTTAACGGTATTAATTTTTTATTTATTTAATAATTATATCACTCCATATTTTTAAACATTTATATTTTATTGTAAATCAGTAAAACTGGAATTAATTTCCATTTAAATCGGAAGTTTGTCTAGTATTTTTCACAAATTATTCAAATATTGACATATCAAAAAAAATATTTAATTTTCATATATGATTGTACTTATATTGTTTTTGAGGTGGATCTATAATGATAAAATTGAAAACAAATAATCCCATTTAGTCGATTACATAAATAATTTAATTAATCCAAGAGTATAGCAAGTGCATGTAATTATTAGTTTGGTATACTCTGAACGTTGTGCTGTATAATTTGGGAACCATTGTAGTATGACTCATAAATACTAAAACTTAAGTACATAATATTAGTCGATATTATAAAGAAAAAATATAAACATTTTAAAAAATACACAAAATAAAATAATATGATTAAATCATCATTAAAGTAAATATATATATTTTAAAATAGATCTTATTTATTAATGATATAATCTCGACATTATCTAAAATATTAATAAAATAAATAATATAATATATTTACATGTCAACAATGTACTCCAATACATTAAATATTATTATTTAAAAATTAAATAATGTTATGTATATTGGTTAACATATCTAATTTATTTGTATAATACAATACAAATCACTTATAACAT
The DNA here is from genome assembly GCA_034509805.1 of Sipha maydis. Lineage (NCBI taxonomy): Eukaryota > Metazoa > Arthropoda > Insecta > Hemiptera > Aphididae > Sipha > Sipha maydis. Next base: position 221,170 of record JASXSY010001132.1, read on the forward strand.
CATCATTCAATAAAAATAGGTATGTACCACTGACTTCATGGAAAAAAGTCGATAAAATAACTTGTAAGCATGATTAAATACAGTTTAATGAAATATACCGGACAAAATAAAACAGTTTCAGCTGTGCCTCCAGTGTCATTCATCACAAAAGGTGTGTTCATGTCATTTCGTTACAGCACACGGCCTAAGACTCAACGCAATCTATCCGAGTGGGTATTCAAGCACATGGATTTTGTTTCGAGTACTCAAGTCTTAAGTCAATACGCTAATGTTTTTCACTCAAAATGTCGACTACTTTGATCGTGTAAACTATCGAACAGTTTTCGTCTGTTTACAACCGTGTTTGAACTGAGTGAACCGCACAGTGAGTGAGATCGTACGTATATTCTTATGTTAATGATATCTATTAATGTTTATATTTAATAACGTTATAAGATTATGAAATTTTTTACAAATGTTTCAAATCGCAATTAATTTGCGTTTTTTAACCATAATGTTATTATCGAATATGAAGAGGTAAAACCAATTACTACACTGAATGTACATTGATTGTTTTCAAAACTATGTTATATAAAATAATATTTTAGCGAATTTTAGATGAGACTTTGGAAATATAATTGATTTGTTTATAAGTACGTAACTGTTGGTCGATGAGTTATCGTGAATAATTAATGTTGCTTATCTTATAATATTTATATATGAAATAAGACTAATGCTTTTGAACTATTTAAACGTTTAACAATTACCAACGTAGAATTTTATTTATATTTTTTTCAACGTAGGTTTAGGTTTAGTGCTTTGGTGTTGGAATCAATAACTGTCTTATTTCAGTTGAACTTGCTACGCTGAAAAAAATTACAGTATACTACTCGTGACGGGAACATAAATAATTAACAATTATACAACGTAAAAAAAAAAAAAATTCAATAGCAGATTAGTTTATACAATAGAACATAATAGTAAATAAAAATTAAATATCTTATTTTAATTGTTAAAAGTCAGAAAAAAAAGAAACACTAATTAAAAGACAATTTTTTTTTATTAAATAGGTTATAGATTTGTCGTGTACTGAGAATGTTGCAAATGAAAAAATAAAAAAAATATAATTACCACTATATCATAATACATTATTTTGAACTCTTATTTTTATTTTTTTTATTCCATTTTTGGTTTTTACACTTTTTGTCTACTAAAATATTATATTATGTGACTGTTTTGTTTGTTCATAGGTTAGCCAAGTACGATTGTTAAAGTTACATACAATATACATACAATATTATTTTAAAGCGATGACCATTAAATATGGACGAGTCCATTTTTCTTCAAAAACGATATACCGTTTTCCTCCACAGTCCATTTTCCTAAAAAAAAAAAAATTCTTGATCATTTTCCTCCACTTTTCATTTTCCTCTAAAAAATAGAAATTTGTCAATCGTTGTCAAATGATAAATAATAAATAAAATAATAATTAAAAATAGATAATAATAAGTGGTTGTTAACGCAACCAGATAATATGTAATATATAAGATATAAAATATAAAATATAGTAAAATCACTACAGTTTATAATATTATATTTTTTATAACCATAGGAAATTTCAGAAAAAAATGAATACCTGTTTAAAAAAAATAAATATTAAAAAATATTGGAGGATAATAGACATAATTTTAGTCAAAAATAATGTGGAGGAAAATGAAAACTAAAAGTGGTGGAAGAGGATACTGTGGAGGATAACGGTATCTTGTTTTTGGAGGAAAATGGCTATGGCCTTAAATATATTGCTTTAATTAAACTTGTTTCGTATGGTCATGTATTTGTGTTCGTTAATATTGAATATAAAAATAGCAGATGAAAAAAAAAATATATATCTTCATCATACATCTATATACTCGTATCTACAAACGAAGGATATTATAGTTATGCAAAAATATATTTCGTAAAGATAATACTGAACATAGTAGTATTAATAAAACTGTGCGGATGGAAATATTCGTAGGCTTAAGCTCGTGATATTAATTTAATTGGTTATTTAAAATAATTGTTTGTTTAATTATTTGTATTTTAGCTAAGCATCAATACTGTATCAATACTTGCTACATACACATCTAACAAGAGTGTTACAAATTTATTTTAAAATTACACATTTAACTGATATTATGTTTAATTAAAATATATTAAATATTTACTATTTATTTATTTATTAATTCGGGGTGTGCTTAATTATATGATATACATAATAATTAGAGAAAAATTACAAAAATAACAAAAATTACAATTATTAGGTACAGGCCCGGCTCAAGTGTTTAAACAAATATAGGCGAAATTTAGTTTTTGCCGCCCCTTACATGTAAATATTTTATCAAATGTTTTTTTTTTTTTTTTTTACATAAAAATTGTTTTGGAAAAATGCCGCCCTAGGCGTGGGCCTATATCACCTACCCCTTGAGCCAGGCCTGATTAGGTATAAGAACAAATAGACAATATTTAGTGCTAAGTACTAAGGAATAGTGAATCATTGGCCAGTTTCATCATACGGACAATAGGACGATTTGTTAGATAGTTACAGCGGCTAAAAGGAATTTGGAAAGAGAAAGAGTATCTGGTATAGAAATTTGGAACTCTGAAATTAAGTTAGATAATAAATATTGGATGGTATCGAACACTATTCGTATATCAAAACAAGATAGTTGATTTTATTAATTTAGATAGATATTGTTTTATTATGAAAAATAATTTTTTCGATGTTCTGGAAATGAGAACCACATCAACGTTCAGACACATGTCATTCAAGTCTCTGAAAATATTTTATTCGTACGTATAAACGAATCATTATATTTCTGTTTTTATTTTCCAACATATTCGTGCACGAACGTTCCAAATCTAAATGATCCGCCCACGTAGCACAGAAATGCTGATTCACAGTCATTGTGCTCCGCTTTAAGCAAATATATTTTGATTTTACGATTATACGTTTGAGATTATAGAGATTGGTACAAAGACATCGAAGCGATTGCAACATTTAGTATAATATATATAATCAGTCTTTGACCACGAAGTCTTTATTCGAAACGGAAAAACTAATCAGCTGTTTCTTGGCGATCTCGTTTAATCTTCGTCCACGCGATGTCTTAGTTGTCAGTCCAGTGACGAATTACGATTTTCTTTTTCGTAACAGTCAGATGTATATTGTATAATATGTTCATCCCACGTTGGGTTCAATCAAAGGATAAAACGCAAACATGGTAATCGCATTATAACCGTATCTATGGTCTGTGTAGACATTTTGTACGCAGATATAGGTCAATCAAATTGTATCGAATTAGATTAGCAAACCGTAAGTAATACACATGATATACTGTAATACGAATTATACTATTCTGTATTGGTCGAATAATTTCAATCCTGTGATACAATTATTTCCATCGTGTTGAATACATTTTGTTGCGAAACGATCTATTTACTTTTAAAACAGCGAACATACGGTTTAGGTGCAATCAGTGACATATGTTAATTTATAATTATATTAAGGATAAGAAGAACTGAAAATAATTTTTATATAAAAATAAACTAGTATTTTTTACAGACCTATAGAAATTATATAATTCGGGAAGGATAATCATTTGCACATTTTTATCAATTGGTCCAAAAAAATAACTAATTTATTTCTTGACTTTACGATGTTATATACAATTTTATTATTTATTTATTTTTTTAAATATTTTAAGATTTTTTTATGTTTTCGGGTATATTTTTGGCTTCCGCAAGTATCCCGAGCATATTTGGGATTTTGTAAATTTTTAAGATGTTTTCAACTCGAGTACTATAAAATAACTGTTCGAAATTTATAAATACCAATATTCATGTGAACAGATAATATACTATATACTCATGTTTTAAATACGCGTAAGATAATAATTTATTACTAATAAAATTACATTGATATTTGCAAATCTATCGCAGCGGTAAGAAGTTTGTTGTGGACTTTTTTCATTATAAAATATATATACATCGGAATGTGTTTATAATATATTTAGCAAAGGCTCGATTCGTATTTATTTGGTACTTCGTCTGGTACTGTGAACATTTATAAGGCGATGATGATTGTGCACAAGCTAATAAGACTAAAACCTTTACCGCAGTGTTGATTTTATTCGGCGTAAGCCACATGGAGGAAGACGACCGACGAGGGATCTTTAATCGCCTTCAGTAATGCAATAAAAGGTAAGGCGTTGAAATACATAACGTCCGCAGAGAAATTGAAAAACAATGATGATGTATTGCACGGTACCAGTAAAACGTTCAGGTTTAAATATTTTTTCGAAGCCCGTGCTTGTTCCATAAAAATATGTAAATTGACATTTGCACGTGCACAACATCACCCAAAACTTTTCACGGAAAATGCATTAAAAACTTTTGGAACTCAAAAACAATTTTAGAACAGACAAGACTTCAATTATTCGATTGTGAAGGTTATTTTATATTGGAGAAGGTCTTGTCCGCTGTAAACGATTTAATAACTACACAAGTCTTGAATACGTTTCCGAGAATATTGGCTGTCCAAGACATCATAGTCGGATGTTTCGCAATGACGTGTGAAAAATATGATTATTCCTATTTATTTCAAAAGATGATTCCGATAAATGACAAACGGAAGATGATCAAAATTATAAAAAGATTAATTCTATCGTATACTCGCTGTGCATACATTATTGGCGATTGTATTTTTTCATTTCTAAATAAATTATTGATTATCAGAAGAACCCTCGTGCACATTCCTTGCCCTTGACATACTTATTACTTATTACTACTGGCCAGATATAATCTTTTATACTATAGTGATAATCAGCCAATACGCATCCGAATAATATGACGAGTTTACATATAGGTCACGTTATGATCACGATTCACGAAATGGAAATTAAATTGAAGTTAGGTCGAATTGAAAACGAATCGGTATCGGCGTAATGACGTGATCAGATACACACTTATCGTATAGATATGAAATTCACGTTGCATCATTTCGCACGAATCCAATAAATATTCGAATGGAACAACAACAATAAATTGTACTGCAGCATACTGCATATTTATTTGTTTTAATTATTAACACGTATTGAACTCAAATACACTTTTATATACAGCTAAAGCTCTAGCCATTATTAAAGCCATCGAATACACCATTTCAGAAACCAACCACAAAAATATCAAGATACATAGTGATGTATACATATAGAGATACACCGTGTCTCCCATTACTTATCCTACAATGATATAAAAAATATTATCAAAAATAATACATTTAACCAATGGGGGAAAAAATTTAATAAAATGACTAACAAGCTCAACTACATTATAAGATCAATGTAACCTGGGTCCTTCCCCACAAAGATACCAAAAAATATGAGGCAGCTATCAATCGTCTCAGAATCGGACGTATACGACTCCTGCAATTATATATAATGAAGAGATATGATCCCCTATCTGCACGTGTTGTAAAGTTCTCTCTCTTCATTGTTATACATATTCTCATCGAATGTAGTGTATATAATACGTAGAAAATAATGGTACAGATGTTCGATCTCCTAGATAATATATTTAGTCCGGAAACAACTAACTTCTTCAAGCTCTGCCAATTTTTATTGATAACAAACCTAACGACCTTACGTAACAAGCTCCAATAACCTTCCAACGATATCAGTATATTTCAACAGTTTTAAGCATCAAAGTATACATTTATATTTATTTATTTATGTATTTATATGTTTTTAAGCACAATGTTTATACATACATACATGTGTGTGTGTGTGTGTGTACCTACATTAAGTTTTACACTGTAACGTCCAATGGTCATGACAGCCACGGATTGAAAAATAATAGAAAAAAAAACTTGTACTGATTAATATATATTATACGGTTTTTTTTCATGCGATTCAAATTTATAATAATCGTTTTTACCTATGTTAATTTAATTAATAACGAATAAATTCTATATTTATTTGGTATTGTTTAGATGTGTTTTTTAATCGATAACGTTAGTAATGTAATATCAAACTATATCCGGAATAAAAATATCAATTTAACCCTAAATTTGAAAATATGCAGATGTATGTAGTGCATCGGAAAATGTAGGTCTGAATTCATCTGCAGTTTGACACGAATAATAATTAATCATCGCTAAAATAACTTAATTACAATTTATAAACGATTTCCAGCAACTGGTACATCGTGTTATGGGTTATGAAACAGCTTTAGTCAATACGAAGTTAATGGTGTTCGTAATAGCTCCGTAAAAAATACAACTATTACAATACCCCTGACGACTGTGTTCGATATGTTGCCGTTTTCAGCCCGTACAGCCACATTTTGAAATATAAATGTATTATTGCATATGATAGGATATTATATACCGTACTCAGTATGTCATTCAGTTCTCAAAATGTAAACAAAATTAAACTTACGGTTTCGAAATGTCAGCGAAACTGATCCTAGATATATAGTTACTGAATACAACAGAGACGTTCGACAGGCTCTTAGTATTGTAGTACCTAATATTTCTCCATCTGATCATTCTGTATACTTTGAACATAAAGCAATGAAATCGACACGAGTGCGAATTGTAGAAAAATATTTTTTCCTTTTACCACCAACTGAAAGTAAACACTAGGATTTTTGTCGACCTATGTTTTATCAGACTTCTTTTAAACACATCCGTTTGACCGAGAGATATATTACATCAAATGTAGTCGGATCCCAGAAATGAATCTGGGTTAGAAAAAAAGAAGTAATTGACATGATTTGAAAATAGCGAAAACCTTTTAGTGCGCTGCTATCATTTTCGAAACGTATTGATAGTACGTATTTGGAAATATATTTTACTCACTTGTTTTTCTATGAAATTTCGTAAAAGTTTTTCTAGACAATAGTGTGATTTTTTTTGATTTTTTTGGAGCAAGCCAATTAATTTATGCATAAATACATTTTTGAGTAATTGGTAATTATCTTTAGAATTCTAATTTTTCGTAATAACTTATAAAAATATGGATAGTTATGTTGACAGAATTTAATTGAAATCGTAATTTTTTCTCAAGACTACGTAAATAATTACGAGGTTATTAATGTTATTCAAATTATTCTATTCCTAAAAAAATAAACACTACTTTTAGTATAAACAAACAATCAAAAAATTTTATTTTTCATGTATTTGATTTTTACGACTAAATTGGTTGGAGACCATTAATGAATTATCCTATGTTTTTGTCTATTTAAATTTGAATAAATAAATCAAATTTTCATAGTTTGATTTTTTTTAAGTATCATTTGTGTTGAAGTTTTATTGATTCGATATTTCAATTACATTTTTTTTGATTAAAGTGTAAAAGAATTTTTTTTCTAAGCGATTCTTTGTAAAAAAAAAAAAAAAACAATTATATAACAAAGCAATATAAAACTGCTTGGGTGCTTGTACTTAATTGATTTTATCATGATTTATATATTATTAAAGTGTTTATGAGATAGTTTCGTATGATGATTCTGGAATTTTCATTAATATAATTTATATTAAACGTGAAGATTATAATTATAAATCTTTACAGTTGTTAATTATAAATATGTGTGCCACTGAGATATCAATATAGTTTATATAAGTTTTTATACATATTTATTAGTTCGAATAAAGGATGTGACAGTATCGGTATTTAAAGTTAGTCAGTTGATCAGAAGTTAATTACATCGTTTTTTATATAAAAAAACGTACATATATCACCTCTCTTGGGAGTATACCATCATAGATAAAGTTATTAGACATTTTCTAACGTATTATGAAATTCGATTTTACTCAAAATCCGTCAAGTAATGATGTGAACTTTTTTTAACTAAAATAATAAAGCATTACTAAAACAGTTCATAGTTACCGTACATATTGTTACCTTCATAATACTTATTAGTATATATTATAATTAATTATTGATTTGATTGTGTTATTTATAAGGATAATTTATACATTTCTCTAACGGTATATATTGATAGTTAATATCGATATTTTAAAACAAAAAGTAACATTTATATAAGAATTATATTAAAAATTAAGTTTGTTTAGTTTATAAAGTATGATTTTCAAGCAATAAATTGTAAGTAGTTAATTAGTAGTTAGAATTTTAAGTTTATATGAGAGAAGACAACGACGATATAGTGAATACAACACCGCCACATATCGATGCTTAAAATAATTAAATTAATTAACTTTTGGTTTGTTGTTTATATTTTGCGAGGTTCAAAAAATAAATCTGTTTTAAAAATATATGTTCTAATTTATATTGTAAGTCTGAACTAGAGATGTTCTTATAAATAGAACAAAAATGTATGCAATTGGGATGAGTATGTTTATAAAATCACCTGTTAGTTATTTTATATAATAGAAATATTCTAATTCACAAAATAATTGAAAAACGAAATTATAACAATAGATTTTGAGGCACTATTAAAGTATAACAAAATTCGTTTTGGTTGAGTTATGTTAAATTAACCTATATTAATGGATTGTTTAAATTACGTATACGTTCAAATCATTGTTGTTCAAATTCATATTAATAATAATAATTTATTTATTTTAATGGAACAAATCCAATATACAAAGAGCAGTGATTACCAAACGTTGATATGTAATATATATCATTGTACCATTCATTTTGTACCATTAATTAGATAGTTTTATATAATGAATAAAGTAAAATAAGAAAAAAATACAATAGTGGTTTAATAATGACAAATAATGTTTAAAATGTTGAATTAATTTTATTACAAAATTTGCTTATTTGATACATTTAAAGATTTAATTACACAAATATATGTCGTATTAAAGCCATAATTATATATTTGACGCAGAATCAATAAAGTTGTATTAGATCTAGGGGCATAAGGTGGAACACAGATATTTTTAACAATGTAAGACTTCAGGATAAAACATTTTTATCAAGTAAATTATATAAAAAATTTAATCTAATTTCGCTCTACGAATTTTGAGTGAAACCAGATTTAAGGAGGCAAGAACAGGAACATAATTTGAGTGAGACTCTCTAGGAATATGGCAGTTAAAACAAAGGAAACATAAAAACGCATGCTAGATATTTTCTAGAGATATTTCTTTTAAATTGCAAATGGGGAGACCTACAAAAGAACAGTATTTTAAATTGGATCGAATGTAAGAGCAGTAAATTAGACGTAGAACATACATGACCTTAAAATTTCCACAACTTTTTATAAATTCTGCTAATTTTATTGCTTTATTCCTTTTAAATATAATGTAATTGTTAAAAGTTCATTTTTTATCAAAAAATTTGCCATGTAACCTTTAAGAACTTCAACTTGTTCCAGCTCAACACCATCAATTTTATAAATAACCATAGAATAACGAGATCTAGTGTAGGATATACATTCACATTTGCTGGCGTTGGGAAATAAATTATTAAGTATTAATGTTGAACTGTTATAGATAATAAAATTATACTTTTTATTGAATGCTAAAAATTATCGTTATTTTTATCGATCATAGGATAAATAATATAATCTTTACTAAGACGTAATATGTAAATTGTGCTTGAAAACTGTATAATTGTTTTTTATTTGTCACTTGGTTATTTTCATTTGTTTAATCGTCGGTTGTTTGCGTATTCCACTTTGGATTTTTATGAGAGAGATAGAAATGAGCAAGATATTTGGCTAAGATATATTGATAAAGCAAAATTTATCAAAATGTATATTTGAAAATATTATTGTGTCATGTTAAGATTTAATATAGATGGTGTTTTTTTTTCTTTTGTTTTTAGAAGATGACATTTTACAAGTAAAAAAAAATAGCTCATTACATCGGTGGTGGTTTTGTCATGTTGAAATGGATCATCAAACTAAGGTCACTTTGATTCAAATCGTGAATACTTATTTAGTACTTTCATGAAGATATTATGATACTTACAACCGAAATAACCCATGAACATACATTCAAACTAATAATTCATTTTCAAGTATAAATTATGATACAGTTCGTTGGGGTTTCTGTAGATACAATGTACCATCGTTTTTTTGTGAAGTATCTGATATGTATTTTTTTCTAGTTAATCATCAATTTTAAATTACGTGCTAATCAGTATTAATAAGAGTTGGGCAACATTTTATCTAAATAATTATTGGAATAAATATGTATTAATACTATTTGAATAATTGTGATAAAATCATTCGAATAAACAATTACATTTTTCGAATAATCGATTAAACTCTGAATATCTACAAAAATGTTTTATTTTTGTTAAGTTTTGAAATTTATAATATAGCTACTGTTTTAAAAAATTAATTAAGACAAGGGTCTTTGTTTATTGTTATTAAATTGTGTTGCGACAACAATTTTTGTCATAAAGCTTACTATCGGTTTCTATATTATTAATAATAGCACAAAAAAAATAAACTTTTAAGATTAAAATTAAAAGTTCACATTGTAGTGTTTATTTTACAAATAATATTTACGACAACATTAACAATATGGACGTTTAACTCCCAATACAATACCTTTAAAACAGGTGGATTGATTGAGTGGTATTCATGTAGTCAGGCGACATCCATACTTATCAAATGATCGGTATTTCTTCGACTAAGTCCGAACAGATCTTAATATTTTATAGAGGTAAAATAAAGACTGTCATCTGGTTGCTAGTGTGCATAATTTTTCATAGGATTGGACTATAATAAATTTTAGTAAATATTACGCAAAACCCGATATCGTTCAAGACAAAAAAGTCGTGACATTTTTGTCACCAATTGGATGGTAATTATTGAAAATTAAATTTTTTAAATGTATGTGTTCTTCAAACATAGCTCTGAAATTTTTCTTATAGAATTTACTTGTAGTTTTCAGATTCACCATAAACTATATAAAAAAAAATAATTTAACAAAAAATAACCCGACAATGGAAAAATTACGAAAAAAAAAAAAAAAAATTAAAAACAGTAAAAAAAAAAACAAAAAAAATTACATGTAATAATCTAAACATAGAAAAATTTTCAATATCAGTGATACTAATGATATTCAATTAATATGTATAATGATGAAAATTCATCTTTGGTCATCAAATTTGAATTTGTATGATAAATTCTTAGTTTATTATTATCTTTGTGTCTTAGTATATATATATATTATTGTTGAAATGAAGAGGGTGCTTGATTACAATGGTATGTTAACTTAATAAATATTAATAGCAACCATGAATTAATTTATTACTGTTTAGTTTATTATACATAATTTTGATATTATTATTTTTTTTTTATTACGTTATTTTTTCCGTAGTTTCTTCCGATTTCTTTTTATTAACATATTAAAACCAATACACAAAAAATATTAAGTTCAATAGTTCTTCTCTTCTTCTTCTTCTTCTACTTCGCCTTCCTCCCAACTATTTGGGGTCGGCCACCCTTGTCCTACACCTCCACTTTACTCGGTCAATCACATCCCCTCTGCACACACCGACAGCCCTCATGTCATTCTCCAAAGTCTCCAACCATCTCTTTTTTGGTCTTCCTCTTCCTCTTTTCCCTTCAACGTCCATCTTCATAACCACTCTTACTGCATTCATTTCCCCTCGCCTCATCACATGCCCAAACCATCTTAGCCTATTTTCTCTCATCTTGTCCACAATTGGCGCTACACCAACACTACCTCTCACGTATTCATTCCTTATTCTATCTTCTCTTGTCACTCCACTCAACCATCTAAGCATTCTCATTTCCGCGACACTCATACTTTGTTCTATTCTCCTGTTAACCGCCCAACACTCTGAACCATACAGCATAGTTGGTCTCACTACACTTTTATAAAATTTACCTTTCAGCCTAATTGGAATTCTCTTATCGCATAACACGCCCGATGCTTCTCTCCATTTCATCCACCCGCATCCACCCGGGGAGGATGGTGGTAGCTTGCTCGTAGCCCTCCCTGCATACGTTAGTCCGCTGAATTCCACGCGATCTAGCAACAACTAACGTATCAATACCACCACTAGGCGCTGATACCCAGCAACAAATCAACGCCAATGTCAGTCATGACAAACCAAAACGGTCCTTTTAAGGACCACCTATCATTAAGTATTAATGGCAACCTAAGGGTGTGCCACCTCAACATAGAAGGTATTTCAAAATCAAAGTGTGAAGTTCTTTCAAAAATTATGGATAGTGAGAGGATTGATGTGATAGCATTGCAAGAAACCCATACAAAAGACAACGAGGATATAAGTAAAAGAGGATATATAAAGGGCTATCTACTACTCGGAGCGATACATCATAAACAGTATGGCGTGGCTACGTACATCAAGGAAGATATTGACGCATGTCAGATAATATTCAGAGAAAATCAAGGTGATACACAAATATTGGCAGCACAAATAGGAAAGGTAACGGTTGTGAACATATATAAGCCACCCCAAACTAAGTGGAGGTCTCCTCCAATCAAAGTATTTGAGCATCCTGCTCTATATATTGGTGACTTTAATAGCCACAATGTCGATTGGGGATATGATCAAAATGATGAAAATGGTAACAAGCTCCAGGAATGGATCGTCCTACACAATATGAAGCTGGTTTATAATGCCAAAGAAAAAGGAACTTTCCGATCAGCAAGGTGGTTGAAAGACTACACACCAGACTTAAGCATAGCCTCAAGGTACTCTCTAAGTGACAACACGATGGTCACAAGACGCGTCCTTGGAAATTTCCTCCATAGCCAACACCGCCCGGTGGTGTTGGACTATGGTTTGCAAATACCACTGATACGATCTATACCGAAACCACGCTGGAATTTTAGGAAAGCTGATTGGGTAAATTATGAAAAGGAGCTAGATCACATAATTTCTTGGATTCCACCTAAAGCCAGTTCATATGAACGATTTGTTGGAGCAATTAAATCTGTGGCGAAAAAACACATTCCCAGAGGCTTTAGGAAACAGTACATTCCAGGTTGGGATAATTCATGCACAAAACTGTTTGAAGATTTCAAGGATAATAATGACAATGAAATAGCAGACAAACTCATCGACAGGTTGAATACAATAAGAAAGCAAAGATGGAGTGAAACTACCGCGGGACTAGATTTCACCCACTCAAGTCACAAAGCGTGGGGCCTCATGAAGAGATTAGGTGATCTTAGTTATGGTGAGGAGAAACAAAGAAAAGTAAGACCCAACGAAGTGGCATCAAGACTTATTGAGATGGGGAAAATTAAAATGTGTAAAGATCACAGCAAGATCATAAAAGCAGAACTAAAACGTCAAAAGAAACTCTTACAGGAAGAAGATATAGTCGGCGAACCATTCACAATAAGTGAGATTGATATTGCTGTGAGTAAAACCAAAATAAATAAGGCAGCTGGATTTGATGGGATCTATCCCGAATTCATAAAATATTCCGGCCCCAAGACTCGCGAGTGGCTTTCCCAGTTCTATAGTGATATTTTAACTACATCAAATATTCCGAAACAGTTCAAAAGGGCCAAAGTAATAGCACTTTTAAAGCCGGGTAAATCTGGAGCAGAGGCTGCAGATTATCGCCCAATCTCACTGCTTAGCATCCCGTATAAGATCTTAGAAAGACTTATACTGGAACGAATACAGCCATGCATCGAAGAGGCCATACCAGTAGAACAAGCAGGCTTTAGACACAATAGAGGTTGCGAAGAACAAGTACTTGCCTTAACTACTCTAATAGAGAATGGCTTACAGAAGAAGCTAAAAACCAGTGTAGCCTTCATTGACCTATCAGCAGCGTACGATACGGTCTGGAGGCACGGGTTACTGTATAAATTTAGTAAGGTTATAAAATGCCGAAAACTAGTGACGCTCCTAGAAGAAATCCTAGTAAACCGACGCTTTCAAGTATACTTAGGCAACAAAGGAAGTAGGTGGAGAACAGTGAATAATGGGCTTCCCCAAGGCTCGGTGCTAGCTCCCGCCTTGTTCAATTTGTATGTACATGACATACCAAATACGGAAGGGGTTAAGTTTCAATATGCGGATGACGTAGCTATCGCGTACCAAAGTAAGGACCTAAAGGATGGGAGCGTAGCGTTAACTAATGACTTAGAGGTAATGAACATATATTTTCACAAATGGCGCTTAAAACCAAACCCAGCGAAAACTGAAGTGTGTGCATTCCACCTCAATAATAGACAGGCTAAGGATAAGCTTGAAGTAGAATTTGACAAGATAAGAGTGAACCATAATTTCTGTCCTAAATACTTAGGTATTACGTTAGACCGGGCACTTACATTTAAAGCGCATCTGATTACCTTAAATAAAAAGATCCGATCTCGGTGTAACCTCGTACAAATGTTGGCTGGTACAGGTTGGGGTGCCGATGCAAAAACTTTAAGAATAGCTACTCTGAGCTTAGTATATAGTACAGCGGAGTTCGGGTCCCAAATTTGGTGCAATAGTGCGCACGTAAATAAAGTAGATACGCAACTAAACAGTGTTATGAGAACAATTAGTGGAACTGTAAAATCTACACCACTCCAATGGCTACCGGTACTGGCAAACATTAAACCTCCAATCATTCGAAGAAAAGAAGCACTTGTAAAAACTGTTCAGAAAGCTGAAGACCTAAAACGATCACTACTATATCAGATGATACTCCAAATTCCGGAAAAAAGATTAAAATCAAGGAGTCCACCTATTGAAACTGCCAGGGAACTGATCAGTTCAAAATACAATAGTGCTGAAGATTGGCGCCAAGAATGGGCTAACTTCTCCGCACCAAATCAGAAGCTAGTACCTGACCCCAATGAAGGAGTCCTAGGTATGAATCTCCCTCGAAGCACCTGGTCTACATTAAACAGACTTCGAACAGGTCATGGCCGAAGCGGTGCTCTTCTACACAAATGGGGGTTCCAAGACAACCCAGTCTGTGACTGTGGCAACGGAGATCAAACCATGAATCACATAGTGAAGGAGTGCCAGGGAAGAAAATTCAATCAAGGGTTTGAAGGCATACATGCGATAACTCCGGAAGCAATTAATTGGATTTCAAATCTCGATATAAGCTTATAAATATCTTAAGGACTCTTATACCCTATCTTTTCGACTCTCTTAATCCCATTATTTTTGATTATGATTCTATTTAAGTTAAACAACTATTTATATTTTATATTTTATGTACCTATCAGTTACTAATACTATTGCTTGTAATTTTATGATTTGTTATGATATTGTTTAAAAGTTGATTTGTGTAAAGCCATACGAAATAAAATAATAAAATAAAATCCACCCGCACTTAATCCTATGTTTTACATCAATGTCAAAGCCCCCGTCCTTTTGAACAAAAGATCCTAAATATTTAAAGCTCTCAACTTCACCTATCACATCACCATCTATTGTCAGTTGTCTCCTCATTCCTTCAACTTCTTGGTCTCTTTGTCCAAAATCATACTCAATATACTCAGTCTTATTTCTACTAATTCTCAATCCCTTTTCTTCGAGGGCTAACCTCCACTCATTTAACCTATTATTGACAACTTCTAGGTTTTCTCCTACCAGAACTATATCATCCGCAAACATCATACACCATGGTATCTCACCCTGTATCTCCTTTGAAACCTCATCCATTACCACTGAGAAAAGGTAGGGGCTTAGAGCTGACCTCTGGTGCACACCTACTCCAATACTGAAACCTTCTGATATTCCACACCAACTCTTGACACTAGTACTCGACCCTTCATACATATCCTGAATCAAATTAACATACATTTTTGGGACTTTTTTCCTCATTAATGCCCACTTTAAAACTTCCCTTGGCACCCTGTCATACGCCTTTTCTAAATCTATAAACACCATGCATAGTTTTTTATTCTTTTCTCTGTACTTCTCTACTAATTGCCCAACACAAAATAATGGCTCCATTGTCGATTTTCCTGGCATAAAACCAAACTGGTTTCCTGATATCGAGGTCTCACTTCTTATCCTCTTCTCTATAATCTTTTCCCAGATCTTCATACTATGACTCATGAGCTTTATTCCTCTATAGTTCCCACATTCTTGTATGTCTCCTTTTCCTTTAAATATTGGTACAATAAAACTCTTTCTCCAATCTTCTGGCATTTTTCCCTCTATCAGTATCTTATTAAAAAGATTTTTCAACCACCCAATGCTTACATCTCCTAACATTTTCCACACCTCTACAGGTACTCCATCTGGTCCTACCAATTTTTTCTTTTTCATCACCTTCACCGCATCTCTCACTTCCTCCTCGCCCACTAGACCAATCAATCCTTCATTCCATGACATACTCTCTAAAACTTCCTTTGGATATTCCTCGTTCAGTAATTTCTCAAAATATTCTTTCCATTTTTTTTTCACATCCTCATCATTTGTTAAAACTCTCTTATCCTCATTTTTTATACACCAGACATCTTGGAAATCCTTGGATCGCTTTTCTCTCACCTTCGCCAGTCTATAAATTTCTTTTTCTCCTTCCTGTGTTCCTAGCCGCTCATATAACTCATCATACCTATTAAGCTTTGCTTTGCTTACAGCACTTTTCACTATTTTACATACATTTTTATACTCTATCCAATCTTCCCTCTTCCTACTTTTCTGCCATACCTTAAATTGCTTTTTCTTACTCGCTACTACTCTCTGAATCTCCTTATCCCACCACCACGTTTCCTTGTCTTCTGGTAAACTACTTTTGGTTTCACCAACAACCTCTTTTGCTATGTTCTTAACACAAGTGACCATCCTTCTCCAAACCTCATTTATATCTCCCTCAATATTCCACACAGCTTTTTCTTTTAATTTCTTTATAAACTCCTTCTCTTTGTTTCCTATTAATTTCCACCACCTAATTCTGATCTCCTTCCCTGTATTCCTTCTTTTGTTTATCTTTTTTCCACTACACCATACTTCCATTATCATCAACCTATGTTGTGTTATTACATTCTCTCCAGGAATTACTTTACAATCCTTTACTCTTTTTATATTGTCTCTCCTCCACATAAAATAATCAATCTGCGACCTATTTCTTCCACTCTTGTATGTTATATAATGCTCTTCTCTTTTCCTAAAATATGTATTGATTACTGCAAGCTCATACGATTCTGCAAAATCCAAAACTTTTTCTCCAGCCTCATTCCTCTCGCCAAAACCATACCCTCCATGCACTCTTTCATACCCTACCCTCTCACTCCCTACGTGACCATTCATATCACCACCAATCACAGCATCCTCATTTCCTGGTATTCCTTGCATCACCTCATCCATCTCTCGCCAAAACTCTTCCTTTTCACTTTCTTCACATCCTACTTGCGGTGCATACGCACTTATTACGTTTAATACTTTCTCCTCGAATACCAATTTTACCGTAATAATTCTATCACTTTTCCTTCCTACGTTGACTACCTTAATTTTCATCTCATCATCCAATATTACTCCAACGCCATTCCTAGTACTAGTCCTACCTGAATATATTACCTTATAGCCCTCTCCTATTTCTTTTGCTTTCTCTCCTTTCCATTTAGTTTCCTGTACACAACAAATATTAACTTTCCTTCTCTTCAATACTTCTGCTAATTCTCTACTTCTGCCTGTCAACGTTCCAACATTCCACGTACCTATTCTCACTTTAAATCTATCCCTCATACCTAGACTCAGATTTAACCCGGGGCGCAATGGTGATGTCCCAACACCGTTGACATTACCCGTGTTGGGTAGACCTGCACACATAACTGGTGGAACAGCTACCACACTGGCTGTCCGGGTGGTATCACACACTTCAACATCCAGGTCTCCTCCTCCTCTAGATATAATATTTCCTCTCACTTGTTGTCCCCGCGCACATCCGAGATGGGACAAACCGCCTAAGTATCGATAAGGACTCCTCATTTTATTTGACATAATTTTACACCGGCTGTCGACCTGACGCAACCACATTAGTCGCCCCTTACGACTGGCTGTGGAAACCGTGGAAATATTCTGACACCGGTTTCCACATGGGATTATAAAAATTTTCGATAATAAATGAAAACCTGTTGAATGTCTCTTAACATCGCGGATTAAAATCGTATTTGTTTATTTTTGGTCTTAAAAAAAAAAAAAAAAAAAAATTTTAGAAAATAATTATCACTTGTTGATTTCCGGTTGGCAATGTCAAAAAAAAAAAAAAAAAAATCGAAAGTATCAAACCGCTAGCAACGCGGGTTGCTAACGAGTTTGTTGATTATCGTTTATAAATGGATTTTTTTGTTAAACATTTTATTTTCTTGATGTTAAAACCGCCCCCGGGGGTGCGCGTTTAAGTCTAAAGAGTTGATTTCGGTATCAAAAGAAAGGGAACAAACGTGGGTATGCTCCCTGTAAGTTTCGAGGGTATATGACCGTCCAGGTAAGATTGATAGCCCCACCCGTTCTGTCGTTAAGGTAAATTATACTTCTGACCTGTTTTATCCCTTGTATCCGCTGTAAGTTCTCACTCCTTGGTCCGACTTCGACGAAAATGGTATGGGTGCACGGAGCTTTTTATTGAATTAAGTTCAATAGTTCATTAGGATAATATATATAAAGAAAATAAAGATTTAATGAAACTATAAAAATCAAGTATTTCAATGGCAGGTCATCAAGTCATTTTCTTTGATGAAGTTTTATATTTTGCTGTATGGGATACACTTGGGTTAATTCTCTTTAGTGAAGCACCTTGTGATATACGACATCTTTCGTTTTTGTTATCGGCTAAGTGTTCAGCCGATTAAAGCTTATATCGAGAAATAAATAATACAATAACATTATTTAGTCGAAATTATACACATGGAGTGTAATTCGGCGTTTCTAGTTATTGCATAGTTATCTTTTTTACAAAGATCGAATAAAGTGGTGAGTGCCGTTTTTGGAGGAAAAGATAGTCGCTCTTGGAAAATATTTTTAGTAAAATAAACACGTTCACCATTTTCTAGGTGCACACGGATGTGTGACTCATTTGCATTTTTCTGTTGTTATAGCAACAACATAACTAATACTGCCCGTTCGGGCCTTATTAAGTGTAATGATGCTTCCTTTTTCTCTTTTTTATAAAAAAATTTAGTCTATATTCTTCTCCGAGGTCTAATATACCTCTGCACTTAATTTCACTGCAATTCGTCCAGCCGTTCCTAAATTATAAATGGCTTAACCAACCCCACTGTTTTATTTATATAGATTTTATAATCACTTATGTAAAGGTGATTACAAAATCTCATGCATTATTAAATCAGATTTCCCTTATTGAGTTGATGTTTTTATAAGTATTTCATTTATTTATATACATAATCTATACTATATATATATATATATATATATATATATTTGTATAATGTATCAATACGATAAAATCGATTGCAGAGTAGTTGGTGATCGCCTCACAATCATAGAACACTATAGCATAATAAGACCGTCGCCGGTGACGATAAACAACGAGACGTTACTAATTGTTAACAGCCAGGACAAATGAAATAAACGGCAATAGTACATAAAGCAAATTTTACAGTCCAAAATTTATTAAATCTAGCTAATAACACTTCCGGAAGCTCACGGATCATTTTAGTTTTTGTTTCATAAAAATCGGTCCATTAGTTAAAGCGGTAGGCGGGTGGGCATAATTACATCTAAACACATTACTCTCCTTCTGTAGACGGGTGAAAATAATGTTGAACGTTTTGATGACAGCTCGATATTAATCAGTATGTCAGGATCCACTTATGATACTGGTGACTGCAGTTATTTCATTATTTAAATCTATCATTCATATTCATTGACTGTATACATTTTTGGTTCTAATGTTTGTAATTATAAACATACCGCTTTTATTTCTATAACTATACGCTCACAGGTGGGACATATATTTATGCGTATTTATATAAAAAGAAAGATTTTAGTTGCAGATTTAGCCAAAGACTAGAATCAAAACTGTAATGAACCGATTCTGGAACCAGTCAATCATAAAAATATAGGAACCGGAACCTTTATTCCAAAAAAATGAAAACCCATAACTTTAATTATAAAAGTTTAGTTTTGGTTTGTTGTAATATTTTATTAATCGGTTCAGAATAATAAAATTCAATCTTTTTAATGATTTTATTCTCTTGTGTTGTATATGTTAATTTTTAGTGCATAATACACAACTATATAATTTTTTTTTGTTTTTACTTTGGCCGACAAGTCATCTTTTGCTCGTATAATCGAGGATTTACTAATAATAAAAATAATGCATATTGTGGGTAAAAAAATATATATACGGATAGAGATAATCTGTGATACGAGTGTTTACGGTAATACGGAAATATTATTGTTCAACATTGTAAAGTAAAAAATAGATAGTAACTTCATTCAGTGACTATTGTGAGTGTCATATTATTGTTTAATTTGAAGTTTTAAAATGTGGGTTTACCAAATAGGAGTAATATTAAAAAAGAATCGGATGGGCCTCGCTCTGCTGTACAATTGTGGGTGAAGTGCGACTCTTCGTAGGATAGGTCATTATAATGGATTTGTTAAATTTGAATTTAATGATAGGTATCATTGTATACGAAAAACGATTCTGAACGGAGATGATATGTTTGTCTAGAATATAATACAATGTTATTTATAAATATTGTAATAAGTATATTTTATTTTGAAACGAAAAATTTAGAAAAATCGAAAATTTAAATTGTCTATATAAATAAGTCAAAATATGTCAAATTTCAAGTTGTTGCGGTTTTTCGTTTTTGAGTTAAAGCATTTTAAAAAAAACCGATATCATTTGTCAGTCTAGAATATTATATTATATTTTACATGTAATTTTATGTCAATATTCGCTGTTCAAACGCTTATAAAAAAAAAATTGTGTCTATGGATTTTAATAATTTTTGAATGACATTAAGAACTACTTCTGTAGAATTTTCTATTAAATTTTCAAATATTTTGTACGAGTCAAATTTTTTTTATCACCGATTATAAAAATAAAATGTTAAAAAATCGAATATTATAAATGCCTATAAGTGGCTTAAAAATCAATATGATATTTTGAAAAAAATATGTCATAAAGAAAATGCCAATCTTAACATCTGGTAAAAATTTAAAAAAACTGCGACTTATACTTTTTGAATTATAACAAATATTTAAAATCGTTTGAGGATAAATCGCTATTTTATGCAATTTCGTAAATATTTAAATTTCAAACAGTCATACAATTTTTTCCTCTAAGTCCGGTAGAAATTTTTTTAAAAATTTTTGAAGAGTAGCTTATAGATAACCTAGTGTTAAATTTTTGAACCTTAAGTATGAACAGTTTATGAATTTTTATCTACAAAATAACTTGCAAATTATCGTGATTTTACACATTTTATACAAATTTGAGCTCTAAGGGTTTATAAAAAAAAAATTGAGAAAACCGATCACTGATATATTTTAGTTACGATAAGTTTAACTTATTATAAACCTTGTATTAAATTTTCAAGAGTTTTCGGTATGCCAATTAAATTTTACTGCCAAAAAAGGTGTCGTCAGACACAAAAAAAAAATAAAATAAAAAAAAAAACACACATCATTGTAAACCCAATAGATTCCATCACTCCGTTCTGAATCTAAAATATTACGAATATAATAATATAATATAAAACTTAAAGGAAGTACCTATCTACAAAATGACTAATACCTAGATATATCATTAAGTTAAGAAAAAATTACTTATGTTCCTACGTTCTACTTAAAAAAAATATAATCTTTTCTATAGTTCTATAAAATATAAGTATTTATAGAAAAGGTTTTATTTCTTATTTTATTTCGTTATTTAATAACGAAATAATAAAAGTAAAAATATTTTATAAGGCTTCCTAAGCAATCGCACATTATAAGTCAAAGTCCTTAGTAAATTGTCTAAATTTATTAGTCACAAAAAGGTATCGTACAACGTTCATTAATAAGTGTCACATTTTTTTTTTTAATAGTAGTAAACGATATTTTCCAAAAAATATACTATTCTACCAAACATATAATTTTTATTAACTGAAATAATATTGATATTACATTTTAAATTCATACGTTACACACTCTCCAAAGCTGGTCTGATAATACGGGTTTTACATTTTTCCCTGTTAAAAGTTTATGTATCATTTTCAACTATAAAAATGAAATAAATCATAATTTAAGAAATTCATAGAAATTCATAAAAATTCACCAATCCCTCTAAGCAAAACCATAATAGTACTTGGAATAATTTTCAATGGACACCCAATTTAAAATAATTAAAAAACCCTTTGCCAAAACAAAATTAATTTAATTAAAATACTAGCACATCACATACACAGGGAGCTTACTAAAAGTTATTTCTAATTACCTACAATTCTCTAATCTTATCTCAAACAAAATATAGTTCCATAATATTTAATTCAGCAGAATTCAATCGTCTCAAGATATTAAACCCAATTCATAGTGATGAAATTCGTCTATCAATTATTGCCTTCAAAACACGCTTAATAGAAATTCTACATTGAATAAATACCTTTACAGCTCCAAAGAAACAACGAAACACTATTACACATTATAAAAAAAAAAAAAAACTCAAAAAATAACATAGGTTAAATAATCACCTATAATAACCATATTGCACCCTAAACCAGTATACAAAACAAGAAAACACCATAAAATTTACGAGATAAATTAATCGAACTACAGAAAACAATGAACCTACACACTTCAATTGAAAACAAAATTTCATTCCAAAATCTATCACCATGGACATGGGAGCTACAACTAAACACATAACTCCTCGAAATCAATAAGATAAAAATAAACAGTGGAATTTTAATTTCCTAATTTAAAAGTATAATCCAACAAACCTTCTCAAATTACATACAGATATACACTGATTCATCTAAATCAGATTATGAGGTAGGTTTTACAGTCGTCAAGGACGAAATTATAATACAACACAAACTCCTAAAAATATTTAGTATTTTCTCCACTGAATAATTATGGCATCTCTTTGATCCGGGAGCGAATAATAATAATTTGCGACCCAGTTTCTTTTGTTATTTCGCGCGCACAACTACTGATGCATACCTTACGCGTGGTGCTCACCACATATTGGTAAAAATGTTGGCCTTTCTTGCCCAACAATTAAATAATAATAAATAAGTATAAAAATAAATTACAGCAATATAAAAGTATAAATAACAAAACAATAAATATGGCCCTTTTAATCTAACAACAAATAAATAAATGAAACAAAAACTCACAATCTGTGGAGCACAAAACTGGTCAGTCACAACTATATGTACCTGAACCTATGCAGAAATTCACGCTCAGCACAAAATGATATAATAATTAAATAAAATGTAATAAATATGAGCTTTTGCGGTGATTTTAGCGCGTAAAAAAACTACATAATACGACGATTAGAGCATACAAACAATAATAAACAAAAAAGTAATTAACTTGTTATGTTTAGCGCCATAAAAAAAACAATGATAAAATTGATGTAGAACCAAAGGACATTCAAGTGTTCTCATTTTGGTCTCTCCGCAACAACGTAGGGAATAAGAAAACGGCGCGCCGCGGCGGTCTTGTTAAATAATGGAGACCCATCGAGTTGTCGGCCACCGATAATGTGTCAACTTAATCTAAATATTATATAACTCATAACACAATTAATACAAAAATAAAACAGTACGAATATGTTTGTGCGTGTGTTAATGTGTATGTGTGGTCGGTCGGTGACCGTGGATTCGGGTAAATTGTAGTTAAAAGTGCTGCAAGTAGACGTGGGCGCGTTTTCATAAGTGGCGACACCATCTCTGAAGGGATATAACCACAGGCGCAATTTGGGGAGTGCTTAGTTTTCCCAAACATTATATTAGCATCTCCAAATTTTTTTAGTTGCATCATCGAATTTTTATTGGTTATAACTTAATTATTGAGTCATTGGTATTGATATTTTGTCATAGGCTTAGGATAAATTTAATTTTAAGATTTTCCACTTTCATATTAATATTATATTAGATGTAGCTAATTTATTTTTGATATTATGACTACCAAATTATTATGTATTTAAAATGCAAGAAGATTTTATAGAAGGCTAAACAATAGACGATAACGATTACGCCGAAACATCTATTGAAGACTATCGCATCTCACGATAGAAAGCTAATCAATATTTTTAGGCCGGTGCGGGTTGATCTGTAGCGAGCCACATGGAAAAATATAAATATAATAAATGATACACAGCTTACCGTAAATATACATACGTCTTTAATGTATGTTTTATTTTGTTTAATGTTATTAGTGTTATTTTATTATAAATTATTTATTAGTTAGTATGATGAATGTGTGAATGGCGGTGTGTTAAGGGGGTGTGTGGAACAAATCCTTCACGGGTCACTTTGGTCAACTTAAATCTAGCAGCATCTCCATAAATTTAAACCAAATTGCGCCTTAGGATATAACTAGCAAATAACCTCGAATAAAATTATATACCAATAATCAGCGACTCAATAAACACTTTATTATCAATTAAAAACCCATTTACGAAAAAACGAAATCGTCCAAAATATTCAAGCAACTCTTATTCAAACATAGAACTTATGCGTCCGGATTGACCATTGCGCAGAGAAGGGCTAAAAGTGACTTCGAAACGTGTAATGAAATGTCCATAACCAAGTCCTATAAAGTATCATTAAAATAGGTACCTATGCCGGTATTTGGGTTTATACTTGAGATCTTGAATTGCGCGTCATGAGGGCAGAAATGTATTCTGGCGTATAATCGCTTTCGGGAACCAATTGCTGCGATAGAACAACGAATGAAATTCGACGACGAAAAGGGAGGATAAATAAAAATCATGCGTTTCGTTCGAAAAAGCTGACCCGAATGCAATATCCGGACCGGTGACGACTCGTGGCAGCAGCGATTTCCAAACGTCGTTCCCGCGTATCCGGCGTTTGCGAAAACGGCATTTCCGCCGCCTGGATCGTATATAACGAGTGGCCATATGGTTCACGAGCATCCGGAAAACCGTATACGTGAAACTTATTTCGCTACATCGTGGCGGTGTGCTAGGAGATGTACTAGTGCCGGTGCACTGTTGTAGGTAATCATCATGACATTCTGGTAGATCGTAGAAGGAATGACTTTTCTCTCGACTCACTCTCTCGACCCATATTCCATTTCAAAGTACCTTGGTATGGTATTAATGTGACATCCGTTAAAATATTGTTAATGCTTAAGATGATGATGAAGATATTTGAGAAAAAAAACAATAACATTGTAAGTAGGACTTCTATGAACTTAATGACATCGCGGTGTAAGGAATTTATTGGAATTTTACTTGGATAGTTTTTTGTTGAAAATGTTTGGAGTGATAAAATGTTCAAATCGTTTTGTGTAGTATAGCAAATAAATAAAATATTAAGCGTAGGTTTTATACTTTAAATATACATTTAAAATAATTTAAAAAAAAATTTTTTACAATTTTAAAAAATAAAAAATAATTTTTTTTAATTTATTGAACATTAAACAGTGCTTATATTATTAGATTTGTTTAAATTAAATTTTTAATATTTATCACAGAATCCTATTTCAAATATGAATTTTAATTAAGCTCTGGTTTTGAAAATGATTTGTCTTACTAACACATATCAATGTCGTCAGAAATATCACGTTTGTTGGTCATTATTTATTTATATGCTGTTTTATTTTATAATATACGTAAACTCTTAATTTTTAAATGTGCATAGTATCCGATGTGAATACTTTTCATTTATAGAGTGTGATACTTGTTTATCTATATGATTGGGTAATACTGATGTGTTGTATATAAATAAAAAAAAAAAATATGTCTTGAATTGGTACATCGAATAAAGCTTAAGACTGAATTTGAATATAAAATTATAATTAATTTTTTATTTTTGATAAGTTATTTTCCTGTACACAGTTTGAAGTAATTTATACGATTAAAACATTTGATTTTTTTTTTATGACTTATCAACTCGTTGTTGAATTGTTATCATCTTATAAGGCTTATGTAATTGAAACAATAAAAACTGTATGTATATGTATGTATATCAAGCGTAAATTAATTTCAATTCATATAGATATCGGTGTAGTTTCTTAATTTACGATTTTGTTGGTTGATGTATAAGACAAAATAAAATGTTCGTTGGTTGCTTTATTATAGTATGTCCATACCTGTCCCAAGGGGGGGGGGAGTGAGGCAATTGCCCTGGAGTGTATAAGGTATTATAAATCTAGGGAGCGTTATAAAAATTAATTTCATTAAGGAAAACTAGGTGTTTTGTTTTAGATAGGTAAACATTAATTATTATTTTATAGTGCAATATCGAAAATGAGTACCTATCAAATTGTATAATATATATTATTAGATATGTAACTATTTAAATATATGTTATATTCCTACATTTATAAATAATACTGTAGGATAGAATATTACTGATAAATTAATAATGCTAAAAATTATATATTAATAATATTAATAATAAATAATATATATTATAATTTATTACTATACATTTAATATATATTAATAATTATGATCACAAATTATAACTCTGTAGGTATTGAATAGGTGGTAGATACCAAGTACCAACGTCTATAAACTTGATTTTATATTATAAAGAATATTATCTGCGAATCATAAATACTAGGATTCAGATTTAATATTATTGAAAAGTACTAAAATACGCACTATAATATGACCGAAAACGCCTTAAAATATAAAAAAATAAAATAAAAAGAAAAGAAATCAAAATCAAAATGTAATATAATTTACTATCTTTTACAGACAATTTATTTTATTTTTTGAATTAATATCTACAATATAATCTTACGAATTAATACGTTTATAAAAAAAAAAAAATAAATAAAATTATCTACTGTTAAAAATATAAAATAATTTGAACAAAAACAAAAATGTAAGCATTTTTCTTATAATACATAAATAAATACTATTTTTCAGTCAATTTAAATAATATTTATGATAAATTCTAAATAAAGCATTATGTTATTATGTGTAATAGATAATAATGGCACCAAAACTTCGAAAATTATATTAAAAATCTAAAATATTTAAAAAATATTATATATAACTCATAATTACATGTAATAAATGAATACAAACACTTTTTATAATTTTTATTTATAATTTTGTGATAAAAAATAATTGTTCTACTATTTAGCCAAGATAATAAATGTAAATTTTGAAATAAAATTAAAGCAAGATAAATATGACAACAATAATAATAAAAATAAAAATAAAATAATAATAATAATATATATTTTTTAAATAGGTATCTTAGTTATTAAATATTAAACATATAATGTGGTAAATTATACGCCAAAAATGTAAAGTCAATTTCAAATTCAATTAAAAAAAATGGAGGAGTAGAGGAGGCGTCAAATCTTGTTGCCTTAGAGCATTATTTGTAGTTAGGACAACAACGAGTATGTCGTGGTGCATCTATGTAAACTTTATCTAACAGTTTGGCCGAAGGGTAACACCAGTATGTGCGCCTTGGTGTGATATAATGGTTTTCCGAAGGGATGCGATCATCAGTATTGTTTGTTCATCGAGCGATTGTCATAACATAACCCATGCCATTAGGAGCTAAAGCGTCTTTAATTGAGTGAAATTGCGTGCTAAATGTTTACCTATTATATTACGTAGGTATATATTTATACATTTAGTGACTTGGTCGTTATGTCTTTAAGTCAAGAGAGCGACCAGATTCGTATTACAGCTATTTGCATTGGCTATTCGTCTAATTATCTTGTAGATCTAGTTAATTGAATGCCGCTCGGAGTTTGTCTTCAAACGTATCTCGTGAGGAGCTATATTTCCTCCGGGACCTGAAGAACAAGTAGACGCAGCGGATGATATTTAAAATTTAAATACACGCTGAACGGTTTTGTTTCGAAGTATTTGCACTGTTCAAAATGTTCGTAGTAGATGTATAAAAATATATTTTTATCATTATACACTATACATTTTACAAACACGTGTACGGGGAGGGGGATTTCCCGGGGCATCACAATTTTATTTGAAAAATACTGTTTGATAAAGTGTTACATATTCTCTATTTGTGTTTATAATTTAGTTTGAAATTACATAAATAATATTCGATTAAATACGTGGAATTTCGAAAATAATGTTTAGTTTTATATAAAACACTATAAGGAATTTTAGATCATCCATATTGATTTAATGATTTTTATAAACCAATACTCATCAATAATTCATTATGTAATAGATTTAAGACACAATTTTTTACACCATAAAAGTAAATTAGTATAGCAAAATCCGAAATTGACCTTTAAAATAAAAGTACCATACGATGAATTATGTCAAGACGACACATCGTTTGAAGCCAGATAATCGTTTAAAATCAACACATATTTTGTCATTATAGATTCTTTACTTTCAGATTCAAGAAACATAAAAACTCTTATATTAAAATCATTACTACATTTGAATTATTTTCAAACATGGATTTCATGAATACTTAAAAAGTTTACCAGAAAACGTACCACCATAAATAATTTAAGAATTGTGCAAAATCATCAAAGATCAAAATATAGCAAATTTTTTTCCATATAAGTATGTAGATATTCCGTTAAATATTTTTTTATGCTGCCCGATTTATAATACTTGGGCAGAATAGTCATTTAGTGTTCTAAAAAGTGTAGTCTTCAATGAATGACGGTCGCTTAAATAATTTAGTGATATTTAAAATAGAATATGAGATAACCTAATAAATTAGCTATAAATATGTCATTAAAGAATTTGCTGTCCAAAAACTTCATCGTATAATGTACTTTCATACGTTTCTTTTATTAAGTAATTTTTTTTATATAAATGTTCAACATTATATTATGTTCTAGGTATGTATGTTTTCGTTATTTTTGAATTTCAAAATATTTTGCTTATGATCATAAAAAAACTGATAAAAATTGTTTAAGCTTCGAAGGAAATAGATTATACGTTCAGAGCATCAGATCTCAAAGTACATCAATGATGTACATTGTAAAGAAATTGTCGAAAACACGGCGGAACTCAGCTGAAATTTAAACGAGTATACCATGTGTAACAATATCTATAATATTACGATTATATGAGATGTTTGGAGACGAATGTCTATAATAATAAACCATTTTGTTGTTATTTTTTACATCACAAATTCAAACCGTGAAATGTTGGAAACTGTGCGAGTAAATCGATAAGCCCATAATTTAATTGCTGTCACAGAGTATTAAACCAAGTAGATTGATCGAAATGGAAAATGTCCTCGAGCGCTTTCATATTATTTATTAATATGTGACTAAAAAAAAAAAGAAAAATATCGGCGTAAATGATGTTGGTAGGTAGTTTCAATTAAGTAACATTTTTATTTATCAAAAATTCAATAACAAAAAAAAAAGTATAGAATTATCTAATTTTTCAGTGGTAAAGTTGATAAAATATTTCAAAAATAAATACAATACAAAACAAATTAAAAAAAAAATAATTCGATTATTAAAAATTCATTATGGTATTGTTACGTATATAATATTCAGTAATTAATAATTGAGGTGCTACGAAGAAAAATGATAACAGTCAATATTCCTAAACTGTTAAGTATTATTAAGAGATTAAGTACGAAATAATTCAAAAATTGTATTGTGGTACTACAAATAATTTTTGATAAAATGAATAAGAAGAAAAAAATTAAATTTCTTTTATAAAATAAATAACAAGATGCTGTAACTATCAGAATTTTTTATATTTTGGTTATTATCGTTTTGCCCTATTGCCCTTCAAATACAAATTATCATTTTGTGTTTATTAGTTAGTTCGCAATAATATTCTTTGATAGTTAAATGTTTAAAAAAAAAAAATCGTTGAGCAGATATTAAGAGAAAACATCCACTCAATTTACTATTAATCATAATTCATATAAAACAAATTAAATTATCTGATTACGTCTCTTGAAAATAATTCACTGATTTTACTAAAAAAAAAAACTTACTTTTTTTTATTAGCTATTAATAGAAAATATTATAGCTTGAAGATTACAAAGACTATATGTTAAAATTATTGGATTAAATAAGAGAATTTCGATAAGGAGCATAATTAGAGAATAAAAAAAAAATAATAATAACAATAATAGTATTAGCATCATAGATATACATAAAGCCGGTCCCACACGACTTGTGTACTTGGAAATCATAATATTCGCATATGTTCGACGAGTATATTTTGACCTGTAGTATATTGATCATTAAACATATTTATTTATTATTAATTTAACTTGTGTCATATTTGCTGACAATTAAATGGCAACGACGAGTGTCTCGGCGAGTAAAAGTAATCACCGTACTTGAAGATTAAATACCTTCAACATGACTCATAAAGCATCGCCATTGACGAATATTCATCGGCTATATATGTTTTATTTCGTAATGTAATAGATAACAATATGAAATAATAAAATTACGGTTCGAAGAGATAATTATAAATGGGATTTATTTAATAATTTAGTTAGAATGAAAATGAGGGAAATTAATTGTAATATTTTTAAATTCGGAAGTTAAGGAACTTGATATTTTTTTAATATTAGAAGTAAACTGAGAATTATTTTTAGTTGAAGAAGTAGATATTAAACTTGAATTTCAATTAAACGATATCTTTTAATAATAAAGGTTTTCGTTCAATTGGATGGATAGAAAGTTAAATTTTTATATTCTTGACAACTTTTTAAATTGGAAGGGTGCCTACCATCACATAGGGCAAAATTAGTAAGAAAGGTACGTGGTTTGATACAGATTTCCCCCATCTAATGCAACGTGGATCATGGTGGTAGTATTTCCGGGCATGACAGTAAGCCTGACATGTGTGGCACTCTGGTGGGCCTTTGAGCGAGTGTGCATTTTTTAATTATTACTTTTATGTTCAAAAGAAATTCGTTCTTATAGTCCAAGTAGTTAGTAGTTGTTTTAATATCGACAAAAAAGTAGCAAAGGTAAATAATCGTTTAATATTGTATACTTTGTAGACATATTGTCCTAAATCTGAGGGCTTGGAAATTACGTCATCATGTAATGTAGTTGGATAGAGATTCGAATAACAACGTGTAACGAACGAATACAATTTGGCTGATATGTATGAAAATTGTTGTCGATTTTCATTAAATAAGATAAAAGTAAATTATGATTCTCACAAAAATGTGGATGAGGATTGGTATACGAGTGTTAATTTTCAGACAGAATTTTTTTTTAGTATGGACATCAAATTGGAGACGAAAACGGAAATATTACTTACATTTTTAACGTAAATTGATAGTGTTTTTGGTGTGACGAGGTCTGGATCTAAGGGGGGCCTCAAATTACCAAATAGTAAGTCGATATATTAACAGTTTTTATTTTTAGAAAATGAGTATTATTATATAAATTACAATTTTTATTTGAATTTGGCTATGAGCACCTAAATATCACATTTATCTCTATGGTTTCAATCCGCGGATTGGTTTGCAACCATATCTTCCCTCTTATCTTGAAAAGAAGACATATCTGTTACTTGGGATATTAATACGGTGGTTTCCCGTTGCCTTCCATATCGCAGTGCAGCTATCAGTCGTACAGTTTCCCGTATCTGTTGGCTGCTTTCTGGCGTGTAGATGATAAACCTACACCCAATATTGTAATAGCTGCTGCCCTATTACAAGCCCCCTTTTAGTCGACTTTTATTAGATATGGTTGGATGTCGAGTCCTTCTAATTTGTGATTTCTTGTGTATGGTTATTGTATATGTCTCTTTCTCTCCCTATGGATTAAATCCGTAGATTGGTTTACAGCTATCTTCCAGTCTTTTTTCTTATCCGCCTTCCTTTTTATTTCCAAATATGAGTCACATCCTTAGTTCTTTATTATCTGTTGAATGAATTCAAATCTTGGTCTTCCTTTGCGGTTCTTTCCTTCAACTATTCCTTCTATTATCCGTTTCAACAGCCCTTCGTGTCTCATAATATGGCCTATCCATTCGTTTCGTCTTCTGACTATGTTATTCCATAGTAACTTTCCATCTGATATTCTTTCCAATACTTTTACATTGGTTACTCTGTTTATCCAGCTTATCCTTAGCATCCTTCTATAGCACCACATTTCAAACGCCTCAAGTCTTCTTTTTTCTTTCATTGTTACTGTCCAGGTTTCACACCCGTACAGGGCAATGCTCCATACGTAAGTCTTTAATAGGTTTCTTCCTATGTTTAGACTAATACTTCTTGATGTGAAAATAGTTTTCTTTTTGTTAAAGGCTATTTTTGCTTGACAGATACGTTTTATAATTTCACTTTTGTTTCTTCCATCCTTACTGAATGCGCTTCCCAGGTATGTAAATTCATCTACTTGTTACATTGTTTGATTTCGTATTTTTATGTGTATTCTTGTATTATTTTTCTTTTCACATACCAGTAATTTTGTTTTATTCACATTTATTTTCATTTCCAACTCTTTTTCGAATGTTTTATCTATCGCTTTAATTAGTTGAGCCAGGTCTTCCTTGATTTTAGCAATTAAAGCTATGTCATCGGCAAAACGTAGCATACTTATTTTTTGTCCATTAATCTTTATCTCTAAATTAACATTTTCCTTTAACATATCTATTGCTTCTTGAATATATGCATTAAATATAATTGGGGATAATGTCCACCCCTGTCTAACTTCTCTGTTAATTTTTTATTTCTTCTTCCTCATCTTGGATCCTTATAACTGCGAATTCATCTTTGTATAGGTTATACAGAAGTTTCCTATCTGCGTATTTTATTCCTAATCTTTTCATAATTTTAAACATGACCTTCCAGTTTACGTTATCAAATGCTTTTTCGATACCCACAAAAGCTATACATGTTTGTTTGTCTTTCCTATAAATATCACATACAGATTATTTATGTATATCAGTAATAAATATTTATTTTATTCACAATTATTGGAGTACATTGTATTGTTAATAACATACTTAAAGATTACAAATTACGATTACCACAAGATACATGATGCTGAATGATGCATGAAAAAGACCTGAATATAATTGAATTTATTTAAGAAATTGAAAGTTCTAAACAATATATTTTTGTATTTAAGTAATGTATAAGTACATACATAAGTATAATAATAAGATTACGAATATAATGATATAAGGGATAAATTTTATGTATATCGAATTCTTCTAAATATTATACTTTGAAAAACAATAAAGAAGGTAAATTAAAAGTGTGATTAAGAAAGGAAAAAAAATTATCAATGAAACCTTTGTAGAAAAATGTCCTAATAAAATAATTTCGTTCACATTCATACAAATTACGCACTAATTATTTGCAAAATACATTTTGTAAAACACGTATTTTTAAGGGGAGATACTGGAATAATGTAAATTAATTTTACTCGGTAAACGAGTTTCGTACAAATTCTGAAAATTATCGCACAAATTCATACAGATAACGTACTAATTATAAACATGACAAAAATCATATATTTCTAAATGGTGGTGGTGGAATAATGGACGTGTGAAAGTGAATATGCAGATATTTCTATTTTTAGATCTTTATTTTTTGATTGTTGTCGAGGTTTTCTTCTAAAGGGCGCCATACACGATGTGATTAGTTGCGATACATGTGGCTATTATACAGTATCATGACACAAGTCCATTGGCGCAACTAGGGGGGTGCACAGGCGACTTGTGCACCCCCAAAAAATATAAGCCTTTTTCCAAAAAATGTGTAGTTACCATGTGCGGCTGTAACCCGATTGAACACAGTTTATCTTTTTTACTACCCAATTGGGCACAGTTACAATTAAACAATAGAAATACGAAATATAACACGATTGAGCATAAAAAACGTACAACGTTGCCGTACTACATAGCTAAATAATAATTAAAAAAAAAAATTGAAATTTTTATAGGAATTATTTTATAATAATCATCAAAGTAATAATTAGTGTATAAAAGTATAAAATTAAATTATTTTACAAATATAGGTATTAATTAATATAGATATTTATTTTAATATTTGTTTATTTTATACAAATTTTATTATTTGTCAAAGTTTTAAAGTGGCATCCCTAAATACTTATTTCCCACTTTTAATAAATATTTTAGTAAATCTTTAGAATTTTTATTTCTTTAATATTCATCGTAAGCCATTATAGTTGAATTGATTTTTTGCATTTCAAAGCACAAAAATTACGAGTAAGTATACGAGTATTTCAAAAGACGCATGTATAGCCTGGTTGTGGTCGGACAGAAAAATTGGCAACCTTGCATCCATTTGACTGTGCTCAATCGGGTTGTTAAAAAATATGGACCGTGCTCAATCAGGTTGTTCCAAAATAGGGACCGTGCTCAATCGGGTTCCACCACCATGTGTTGCCCCTACGGGTCTGTTAGTTCTTCACTATTTGTGCACCCCCAAAATTATTAATCTAGTTGCGCCTATGCATAAATCTCATAGTGAATGGACGTGTTTCAATGATTATGTTTCAGTATCTGCCTACAAACTAAATCTTAACGATTCCCCCTTCTGAACTCTCCACTTAGAAGAAAGCATCTGTGATCTATCCCATATTCTCTTCCATTGTCCTTTCTTATCCACTAAACGTCTTATCCTATATAATTCTCTGAGTTCCCTTAATATCCCTTTTAATATTCCTGATATTCTAAACTCAAATTCTAAACAAGCTATTATCCTCATTACTTCCTTCATTCATGAGCATCATTTCTTTTCATGGCTTCCATATTTAAATTTAATTTCATTCTAAATTTGTATTCATAATCATTATTTTGTATTTAATCTATTTATTTTCATGTATTTTGTACCTTATTTTTTAATTGTTGAGCCTTATTCTTCTAAAAGCTCTAATAAAAATAAAAAAATTAAAAAAATTTTCAGCATCACCTGGTCGCGAAACATGCATCGGTATCCCGTCGTGGTCGGGATACTTTGATACCGTTGCAACAGTAGCATGTGTCGCAACTTGTCGCCTCGTGTATGGGCCACTTAAATTTTTACTTATGATAAAATATTCGTTTTGTTGAGACGATATAATAACATAAGTAATATGAACTACAGACCGAACCGTAAAGGTACACTGCGATTAGATAAGCGAGCATACTGCTATAGAAATTAACGTGCGCATTCAACGGCGGTTGAAACCGAATTGAAACAATTTGAAACAAAATAATATCTCTGAACATACGAAATCGAAAAACGTACGGTATGTATTTGAAGTTTTAATTAAACCACAAACGACATGCATGATTCAGTATTATACTAAAATGTATTATTCTCTGGAGATAATCAAAACAAATATGTTTGCCCTAATATACGTATAACATATGTGATTAATATAATAATTGTGTTATGGTGACTTTATCTTTGTTTTGGTCATACGCAACATATGTGTTAGTGCAAATGTATTCGAAACCGAAACTTGCGCAATATTTATGAATCCACGGTGGATCCTAAGACTTAATTTTCGTTTCGACATCTGTAATTATCCGATAATGCTGTACAGGTGCAAATATTAGGACAGTTTTAATAGTATTTTGTGATTTTACGTATTATATTTTGCGACGGTGGTAGAGGAAAACAGCATCAAGATATTTGGTTTCTGCAATGCTGCCCACCTCGTCACCGGTAATGTAAAATGCCACCGATCGGAACTGAACGATTTGACCGTTTGTTGGTACCCCGGGGGATCGATTCGGTGTTTAGGTGCAATATTTATTACCCCGAGTGCACACTCCTTCCAATAATGTTTATGACACTAAATCACATTTATGTTATTAATAAACGGTATTATCCAAGTCCTGAAAATTGTGTTAAATAAAGTGTTGTTCACGTGCGGTTTTAAGTTAATTTTTTTCCTTCTATTATCATTATATTATAATATGATAATTTGTAAACATACATTTATGGCTCAAAATCCATATTGAATACTATATAAAGTAAAATTGAATAGTTTTCTTTTTAATTGAATCAGTGAAAAAAATAAAACTATATACGTGAAAATATCGATCTAGGACAAATGGACGCGGCCGTTTGGACGTAGCCATTTTTAACGTTAGGTCATTTAGACGTGGCCGTTTGAACGTGGATACATTTGAATGTGAAAAAAACATAAATAATTATGAATTTATTTTATTTGGGTGTACGTAACTTTATTAAAATATGACATAAAATGTGATAATATAAATAAAAATAAATATAAATTACAATATATATAATACAATTAAAAATGTAATAGTTACGACTATAAGATTAGTAGTACGACTATAAGCATTTGATATAAAAAAATAAAAAATAACAGATAAAAAGAAGTTAAGACAATTTCAAAACATCAATTATAATTATAATATAATTTTCTCTTAAAAATATTATTATTATTTATGTTTCTTTCGGGTCCAAACGGCTGCGTCCATTTGTCCCTGTTCGTAAAAATATCATCACGTAATATCAAAGTAACTTGTTATTTACAATAACATGCATATTGAAACGTTAATTTTTGTATGTACATTTTTTTATCTTTTTTCTTATAATGATAATATTTACATCCCTAAATGTTTAGTATTTGCCAACCTACGAGGTTCATTTGATAAATCATTGATTTAAAGATGTATGCGTAGAAAATTAAAACAGGACAATATATGATTTAATGAACTCGCGTAGAGTTAGTTTGAATTTTAATTTTACGAGTATGTACGTTGAAATAATGATGCGGAATATGTTCGTTTGAGGGAATATATTTAAATGTAAAATATGTGTTTTAACTTCATATGGAGGGCGATAAATATCTTTTTAATCATTTGATATTTTTTTTCGTTGGTTTCGTGTGTTAAATTCATATTACATGTGATGCTTCGAGAAAATTTACTAATATTGTGACGTGCATTTTTGAACGAACACTCATTTTATTGGCATTATTTTACATATAATTATCATTATTATTGTTACT
The DNA here is from genome assembly GCA_034509805.1 of Sipha maydis. Taxonomy (NCBI): domain Eukaryota; kingdom Metazoa; phylum Arthropoda; class Insecta; order Hemiptera; family Aphididae; genus Sipha; species Sipha maydis. Next base: position 258,201 of record JASXSY010001132.1, read on the forward strand.
AATACGTGTGACGTGTGTTAGGGTATACTCATGGACTCATGTACCCGCCGATCAACGACTATAGTACACACGCGTTCCTTTGAGTCTCCATCCATGCTTCGGCAAAGTTCGGCCAACACAGCAGGCAACTTACATAAATAAAATCCTGTCTCTCACATAATATCAACCAGATCCAGTGAGTAGGATAAGTTTTTCATTCGTGCTCTCACCATCGATCTCGTTTAATACTTTAGGGAGTTGTCTGTAAACAACTCGACGACCGCAAACTCTAGCACTATTTTCCTCATCGTCGACCCAACAGCAGCATGTTTGAGTTTGCCTGTATGCCTTTGGTGCGATCATAAAAGTATAAAAACTCACAAGTGTTATATGTTTCGATATATATTCGCTGTTCTTAATTTTATTATTCCTTTGTTGTGGCCGTTATTTGATTATAAGAGTGTAATCCATCGAGATTCTCTGTTGTTTATTTAATATATATATATATATATATATATATATATATATATATATATATATATATATATATATATATATTAATTATATAACTATGTATTGTAAATAATATACACATATATTAATTTATATATTAAATATTATATATATAAAACCGAAAGCAAGCAAAATTGAAAATCTTTGTTATGGATTGACTTTGAAACTACTTATTTAATCGTCATGTAAATTTTTTTGTTAAATAAAGAAAACATCGCAAAGAAGACTTTCGGCATACATTTAGTCTGATAGAGTTAATAAATAATTAGTAATTAATTAAAATAACGTAATCGACGGCCAGTGACTTGCATACAACACTATAAAGGTATGGTTTTCAAGACGCAACCCATTTCGTATAGAGTGGTTTCCAAGACGCGACATGTCGCAGCGACCGAATTGCTTTTCAATCAGCGTTCGTAGTTAATACGTTTTTAGTTTATTTTCAAACTTGTCCGAGTACGCACGTCTTTTTTATTTAATTTTACAATGAATACTTATATTTTTAATAATAATAACATTCTTCTAATACTTTTACCAAATTATAGCTGCTACTTCATTGCCAAAAAATAATTTAATATAATTAATATTATATTTTTATAATTTTTATCTCCAATATTGAAAAGAACCGAAGGATTCTTTTGTATTTCTTGAATAAGAATTTCGTCTTCGGACGCAGAAAAAACCAAAGTAGACGTCATTATGCAGAAAATTCACAACGATCGCTGTGAATGTCGCGACGACTTGTCACGCAGTACTGCTCCCTGGTCGCCGCGACGGTCGTGCGTTGCAAACCAGTCTATATGATTTTCGTGTAAGCAGTTACTAACGACCTTACCGTCGTCCGACTGTTAATATGTAATTTCTATTAACTGGTTTCCAACACACGACTGAACTTTATCGTGGTGACCGGTGACACTACCAGTCCGAGAGCAATGTATTGCGACCGTCGATTTATTTCAATCACAAACCAACTCTTGGATAGTGAATTTCGATCGTCACGTGCATCAGTATGGCTAAATTGCATTTTTTGGAAGAAGAAGAAGAACAACTGAGTTCTGATTGTGTTGTGATTAATAAATCATCATCCTCTTGCTCTTCCTCGAGAAGAAGTAACATTATTTTACTATTGTTAATAATTGTATTCATACTCATAATAAATATAAAATGTAACTTGAAAACACTCGCCCTCAATACACGAAAACCACAATGATACTGAATGCAGATGCAGAATTTGACAGTTTTTTTTTTTTTTATGTCACTGGAGACTGGTCTTGGCGACCAGTCGTACTTGGGAAACCGTACCTTAATAGACAACTTGAAGTAGAACAGTGGTCAAATATTCTTTTTTTATACACCTGGTGTGACTGTGATACGTGCCACCGGCTAAATTTCAACTTGTGCAGTCGATGATGTATTTAATTTAATAAAATGTGAGACTTTAACTTTTACAATACGTTTATTTAAATAATTCAAAGTATTAAAACAATTCATAAAACAGAGTGACGTGAAGTTGCTTGCAGTTCCGTGACTAGAACTCATCTAATTAGTGGTTGATTCGGACCCTCTTTTATATGGCTCGATTGACGTCTTATAGAATCTGCACCCGGTTGTTTGGTGATTTCTAGGAATAGGCTAATGACTTCTTATGGCTCTTTGGACTATTGCCCTCGCTGACTAATTGCTTTAAGTGCTGAATCACCTTTGATCTCCTTTATCAACGCTTTTAATACTTATTTTTAGTTAATAAACATGTTTTTAACATTTAATATAAAGAATATAATTTAATCGTTATTCATGTTCTAATTATACCTGTAGGCATAACATACTATATAATGTATATGGAAGCCCAGCTTGCGTTTTATTATCTCAATAATCATTACCCTGTATTTTAAATATATCGTAGTTAATTAGTAAATAATATATTGTATAATGTATGGAGGGCCATAACAACTGAATAAACTTTCTTGATCCATCTTTTGCTTGCTAAATTTAGAATGCAAGGAAAAATTGCATTTACAGTAGTATCACTTGCTGCAACAGAATGGAAAAACCGCTCACGCAACTTTTAAATTGCTTTTAGATTTATAATACCAAAAGCGTTCATTTTGTAGTTTTTAAACAAAGTTCACTAGTTAAAGTTAATTAAATTGAATCTTGTCTTAGATACCTAATACATCCTATATACATATTAACTTATCTTATCTTATATTTTTAAATGTAATTAATACTATAGAAAACTGTTAACAGAAATATTAAAAAACATGAATTCCAAATTTTAAAAAATAAAAAATGTAATAATGTTCAAATCTATTGGTATTCAAAACTATCTCTAGTCCTTACTGGAAACAATAATGATTGCTAATTATTGAAACATAAATTTATGTTGAATAACTTATTGAAGTCTCCCAAATACTTTTTAGCACAAAATATGAAATATCTTCAACTATTTTAAATATTTTTCAAAGATGATTATAACTAGATCCAAAAATCGTGTTTGATACTATAGCTTCTAATATAGGGAAGTTGAATAGGACATGTATGCTCTTAAAAAAACATTTAGAAAGAGATTTATAGTTTTTTGCGTTCAGACATCAAAATTTTGAATTTGTTTTACTAGGAGTATTTATTGAAGTAAAATTACATCACATGAACCATATATTGCTTATTGAAATATTTCAACATGTGTATGAAAAAATTGATAAAAGCAAACCATCCACGCCAGTTTCACATATTGATATGATAAGGAATACTAAAAAATATGAAAACATATTATAAAATAACTAAAAGTTATAAATAACTCATTTGAGAGAGAAGTCAAGCTCATTGAAGAATACGAGTTAACCACAAATTTACAAAATACAAAAGAAAAAAAAATAATTTGCATTACATGTAAATAATTTGTCTAATTTAAAATAAAAATGTCATTATATCTTATAGACCTTTCAAGATTACTGGAAGAAATATCCATAAAATGATAAACAACCGCTCATGAAACAATTTTAGGAGGTATAAATTAATTAAATTATACAATAAATTTGATGAAAAGAAATTCATATAAGTATTATTTTTTGTAAAAATTATACGAAATTCTAGTAAATAAAACTAAAACTTTATTAAAGTTAACCATACGAATTTTTCATCCTTAACCTTATTTTTAGATAATTTCTATAAAATATATTTTATTATATATCCAATGTTGCATTATATAAAAAAAACCGAAAATATTCAATTTCGATAATTATATATAATATTTTGATATTTTATAATTTTTCATAAAGAAAAAAAAATAGGAATTTACGTGAAACACTTCTTTTATAGAAAATATCTATTTTAATTATCTATTAAAATATCATTATCTGTCATTAATTTCTTTGCATGTTCATGATAAATCCTATATATTCTGAGTTAAATAAAAAAAAAATAAACAAGAAAACAAGAAAACTACTCTCTTTTGCTATATTTCAAACTTAATGCGGCATCAGAAGTAGTTGAGTGATACCTTCCAAATTTCACCTAAAAAGTCCCTGCGCTATAAATAGACATGCGCATTATGTTCACCATTCTATAGAATAGACATATTATATATTATACATTAGTATATATGTACATAACAAGGTCCTGTCATATCATTATGATAAAATATGTAACTCGTCCTATTTCCCGCTGAAGAATAGCTTTTTTACGGTTTCCGGATTCTAACAGGAGCTATACCGGAAAGAGCACTCATTCAAATCTAATTCCTGTCTATTTTTTATTTTATTTTTCTCGTAGTTCGATGGCCAACAGTGGTTGGTCTGGATGAACAAATACATTTGGATTCCACGAATATCAATACGATCGTGTTCAATACAGTGAATTATTATAACGTGAAATCAGCGACATTACGTGTGTACAGTTCGCGTGGCATTATTGCATTATTGGTCACAACAAACGACAGACAAAATTGTATGACATCGTTTGAACGCAGCAATTGCATAATTTAATAAACGAATTTATAGTGTACGATAGTGATAAACACTCGTGCAAGTTTTAGCGTACCGTCATCTAATTAGTTCCGTGTGAAAACGCGTATTTTTCGTAAAAAAATTTCCCCCGCACGAATCTTATTGTAATGTTATTTATTCGGTTGTATTCACCACCATCGTTCTATACGTATGACAATGCATTTCATTGAACTCGTTTACATGTAATCGTATAGTATTGGTTCGTGATAAACAGAATTGATTTACAATTAACTTTTCACGGAAGATATCAATTGCTACATCACACGCCGAAAGTTAAAATTTTTAACAGTCTGTTATCAGCAGAGTTATTTATCGGAATTTGGTGTCGATAAGTTTTCGATTGACGGTCTTATATACTTACAGTATATTGTAATTATTGGAACGGTAAAGTAGGATGTGAAAAACAATTAAAAGTTACGAAAATTTAAATGATTTATACATTTTCTTTTTAATAAATCACTTTTAAAATATATAAGTGCATATTACAGGATTATTAAGTGCATAAGTGCATATTTAGCATATTTAGTACTTTTTTAGAATTACTAGTCATCTACTCTAGTCATTACATTAACTATGATAATTCAACGATTACGAATTGCGTATACGAGGAATTTGAAGTACTGGTATTTTCTATTTTAAAGACAGGTTCCTTAATAAAATATATAAAAATGTTTATTTCAGTTTAGACTTCGTATTATGTATAGAGTGGAGATTAAAACAAATGGTGAGAATTTAATAAGATTTGACGTTTAGTCTGTAGAGCAGATAATCAATATGAAATTAATACCGTTGATTTTTATATTATATTATATTCATTATGCAAACACATAATTGGCCTATTATTCGATATGGCTTATATTATTTTATCGACGTTAACTAATTGAAGCTTTCATACCTGATGTAATATTATCACACAACGTGTATAGCAGTCAGACATTTAAAATTAATTAATTAAATTAATTCGTTTAAACGTATTATCAAACTATAAAATTGCACATCCGTGAACGTTATATAGTATTACAATATAGTGGAATATCATTTTTTGGTTCTATATTTTCTACATGTTGTCAGAGCTGTCATTCCCCCTAAGTGTTATACTTGTATAAAAGGAGCCGTAATAATAGATACAAATATGTACGTGTAGATATCAAATTACTTATATATACACGCTTACCTTGTTATTTTAACTAATTTTCGTGTGTCAATATGTTAAAATTAATACATATTCTATGCATTTCATGTCGACGAATGACAGTCGCTTATATATTTAGCCATCTCGTCGATTACTATCACTGCGTTATCATTATGACGCTCCTATCCTAATGAATTACCAAACTCATCAGTTACGTTAAAAATAACGAGTTCTCAATATTACCCGATGAATAGTTCTATCTGAATTAAAACCCGTGCTGAATGGAAAAATATTATTTTCAGCGAGGAAGGTAATCGAACGGATTTGAATTTTGGGCGGAAACGGCTGTTCGGTGGAAAAGGAAAAACATATATTTTTCGGCGGAAATGATGGATATGCCCCATTTAAAACTCATCGGTCGGTAGATATAATTGTCTCGGAGGTTCGTCTTCGCCATTAAAGTCTTCCGGGTCAGAAGGTGTGCCGAGGGTGTGATCATCAACCTCTAGCGGAATCATGACGATGTGTGTGGTGATTTTCGCCTTGGGATGAGGACGCAGTAAAACCGATGTCATGTCCAAAATTAATGGACAGCGTTCAAAGAGATGCGAAACAACGATGTGGTCGTTGAATATATGAGTATATAGTACATGAGTATAGTATAATATAAGTAATACAACAGTAATTGTGACGGAACAATATCGACGATACGGCAACGGCAGAATCTATGCAAGAAAAAAGAATTAGAATCCACATAATAATCTATACGAAACATGAATACTTACATTTGACCGACGAAATGTCGTATGAAAAAAATTTTTGTGGATTTAATGATTAGAAAATCTCAGTAAACCATCATGAGAATTCAAAGAGAAATTAATCGATTTACAGTACAACTAATAAAAAAATCATATACGATTCTTACATTAAAATAACGGTGTATATATACAAAATATTCCTTTTATACTCGTCAACAATTTTTAAAATATTATCACAATATTTTTAGATCATCAAATCCTACGATAAAATTCTATGAATATATCCAAAAACAATATTGTTCAAATACATCAGTGATATAATTTTAAAACTATTTTGCATACAATATTAATAAATAATATAATATAATATTTTATTTAATATATTATGTTATATATTAGGATATCCTAATATATAAATTAAGATATATAAAAATAATTATATTTTTATAAAACTATATAGTGCATTTATTTTAGAAATGTTTTGATAAAGTTATACAAAATATAAATAAGTAGTATCTAAATATAATAATGTTACAATTATAATTAAAAAAAATAAGTAAGTTGTCGTGGCCCGGTTGTCTTGAAGACATGGGCCGCTTGTCGGTACGCCACCATCTGCCATGGTGTGGTGTCGGCGATAGTTGGCCGGGTTTGTTTGGGTAGCGGAGTTGGAGCGCGGATGACCTGTGGCCTGTGCCCTGTTGGTCGTTGATCGGTAGCCTGCGTGGTGGTGTGGTGCGGCGTTTTTCGTTGTGGGTCGTCGACGGTCGGTTTTGGTACGCGGCGTGTCGACTTGTCCCGTTTGCTGGACTGGGCCGGTATTATAATCAGCCGTGCCAGCTCTGCCAACCGGTCCTGCTGTCCCTACCGGTAGGCCGCACGCAGCGACGGGTTTTGTTTTATTATGTAATATTATTATCATTTTTAGTAATATACTTTTGAAAATGCTTCGCTCACTTGACTTTTAATTTGTTCTTCTGATCCAACGGCAACAAGTGTAGATTGGACACACAACGTTCGGCATCTTCGACGTCGTTTAGCTCGACGAGAACTTGTCTATCTTTTAATATCTTCACAGCCGTCACGTTGCCATACAGGCAGAACATATTTAAGACCTGATCGAAATTTATTTCACGTCCCAACCCGTGTACGAGCAATGTTTTTCCTAGTCCAGCGCCCAGTGATGACCGGTGGCGCGGCTGTACAGAAGAATCTCCGCTGCCAGAGTCGGGCTTTCTGCTGCATTTTCGCTGCATTCTTCTTGACCGTACCTCGTGGTTCTGTTAACGTTGCTCGCATTTGAACATAATTAATACCGTTATCACAGCTATACTCATAACCATAGGCGCAAATTGACTAAATTTTTTGGGAGGACTCAAGCCCCCCTCCCCAAAGGCCATAATATAAGTAATACACATTTTGGAGGGAAACGCTCTCCATAAATCCCCCCACCCACTGAGCAATTATTGTTACGGATATTATATAAAAATACAAAGTATCACATTTTTAGAATATATTTATTTTAACAAAATTCTCCGTTCTTTTTCGGCAAATACATTTAAAATATCTTCTGTATTTATATTATTAGATAAATCTCTCTCAATATGTAGAATAGATAGAGTTGAGAACCTTGTCTGATCCATAGTTGACTTACTCATGGCTATTTAGTAAAAGATACACTGAACGACTGAGCATTGACTGAAAAAAATCACGTAGGTTAAAAACTGAAATAAGTTATACATGAAACATGAATTGTGCAACGGCCAATATAAATATTGCAAACATACAGCAACGCTGCATACGGACTGGCGCGGGCGACTGCAATACGCCAATAAGGGAAAACACTTTTTTAAAACCAAAGAATAAAAGTCATAGACTTATAGACCAATTAGACCATGACACTTCATAGAGGCATAATAGAGATTCTGTTATACCAAAAAATATTAAAATATAACCTAACAAGTAGGTAATAAACATATATCTTACTAGTTAGGTACTATCTTAGTCCGTATTAACTACCAACTGTTAACAAATAATAATTATTAATGATAACAAAGTGCTTGTTCAAAAATTGGAGCGTAAATTGTCGACAGTGTGGAGGTTAACCTATCTATAGCTGTGGTGGAGGTCAACAACAACACAGACCACGGCTAAAGATAATACAGATATAGATAATAGTATTATCTATAAACCTTGGCACAGCTGACGACAGACCCTCATAGTTTATCACGATTGATAATCTAAGACCGTGGTTTATCACATATAAATTATTTATCTATTATCAATTATCAGTTTGACCACGAGGCACCATATAGCATATTATATATCTATGCGAGGCACGGACTAAGATTTGTATTTTTATAAAGACTTATAAAAAAAACTATCATAATAACAATTTTTTTTCAATAATTGTATTTTGTAATTTGGTTGTTTTTTAAAAAATTTAGTACTACAGAATATAAAAATTAGTACTAATTACTAGATTTTGAACTGGAGGGACTTGATCGAAATCTGGGGGGACTAAGTCCCCCAAGCCCCCCCCTATTTGCGCCATTGCTCATAACTAATTAATCATGCAATTCGATAATTCGCTTTCGTGTACTTAAAGTATATTTATCATTATTTAATCTCGATTGTATCGTGGATATAAAATATGTGTTTACAATTGTTACTTGAAAGGTTTCTTATAAATTACCTAGTTGAATCTAAATACATGGCTACTTTAAGCCTTACAGCGATGAATAATTTAATATTTTAACACAGCTTTACCAAACAAATATAAGATTGTAAAATAAATAGTCTGTTTCTTCTGTTTATTATCAGTATTTTAAGTACTTAAGTGTAACATAATTTGCCGAGGATTTTTATGGATTTTTGAGATTTAATACGTGAAAACGATATCCAAATGAAAATCAGGGAAATCAACCTTCTTGATAGAATATTTAAATTAGTTTATTATTTGTTTAACAGTGGAAAATTATTGTTTCATTAAAATCAAAATCCATGTATCGTAAGAATTAATCGTATTAAATTATCATAATAAATCGTAAGGCCCTTTATTATTTTGAATCAATAGTGTGTTGTAATTTTTGAAAATAAATATATGCATGTGTGCAAACACACACGCACATGCGCACATTATTTTAATATATGAGTCTACTGGTTTGCTCAAAGTTGAAAAATTCAAATTATAAAACTTCTTTTTTTAATTATAAATGATTGTCAAATGTTAATAAATGCGACGAATAATAGATTTATGATTTGCATTTGATATTTTCTTTTATTATTATTATTTTTTCAATTATTTATAATATCATTGATACAAGCAAATAATAATTTTTTCCCTTTTTATAAATTATATTAAATTATTGTTGTCAAACTATATAGTTTTTATACTGATATAATTATCAATTGTCAACATCTAACAATAAATTAGAGTAGATCATTAAATATTTTTTTTTTTTTTAATAGTTATATTGATCTCTATACTATATTTAAATATTTATGTATAAAAAAAAGTTTTTAAAGAATTTCTATTAACTTGAAAACAAGAATTATTTTTCTTATTATTATTCTGTCTCAAATTAATACTTGATTAATCTCACTAAAGCTTAATTAGAAAATTATTACAACATTTTGTTTACCCATTTTAAAAGTCTAGATAATTACTTTTACCATTATTATAGAAATTAAAACACTAAAAATACTATAGACTTTTACTAAAATTTATTTTAGTTTTTCTGATGACTTATTATTGCTTTTAAATTAAAAATTATTATTCATTTTTATTTCATTTATTTTACAATCATACAACTGAATGCCAGAGAAAATCAAACAATATTATTGAAAAAACTCTTTAGTGTTAATATTTTGTGTTCACTTTTAATATTTTTTTTTTTTTTTCATACTAATCAAAATAACATGAACGTAATACGTGTTAAGCCATTACATTATTTTTAATTACTTTCAGCAATAACTTATTATAGTTTGATTTATTTAGAGAGTTTTCATTGTATTCTTATACATAATGTTCAATAGAAAAATCGATGAATTTAACTATGAAAAAAAAAAATAAAAATGAAAAATTATTAATACAATATGTTATACACAAAACTATGAAGTCAGCTTTCAAACGTTAGTGGAATAAGAGTAATAAGAGTAATAAGCGGACGTACTCGTATACCTGTATAAAATATAGTGTTGTAAAAATATACACACCTTTTTTTTTTTTCTATCGGCGTCGCACAAATTGTGTTACGCTCTTATATTGTTTGTGTGTGCATGTGTGCATGTGTGTGTGTGTGTGTGTGTGTGTGTGTGTGTGTGTGTGTGTGTGTGTGTGTGTGTGTGTGTATTTGTGTGAACGAAAGAAGAGGAGGTGAATAGTATATGGCCGTGATTTACGACGATTTCGAGCTCTATCATGAGAGTTTGAGCGCAAGGGTAGCAATCAAGTTTGCACATAGGACAGTTCATTACGTCCGGTCCGGGAGACGTCACCAATTTACCGGATTTATAGAATCAATTTATTTGAATCACTTATGAAAAACTGAGATCCATTTACAAACGATGTTCGATTCTTGTGACAAAATGAGAAATGACAAAAAGCGTTTGTCGTTGGAAGGGAAAAAATTAATTATTTTCAAAGTGATCGATCGGTTGTGACAGTACATATTTTACTTTATGCGTAATTATACACATATCATACATATTATGCAAGACAATAATTATCTTCTATGTTGTATTGTTATTTATTATTAAGCTATAAATCGGTTTTTTTTTTCGTCTTATACCGTTTTGTTTAGTTTCATAATAGTCATAATTGACAATGTGACATATTATGAATTTTACAGAAATTAACTTTCGTTTACAATTATTTTTCATGGAACAAATTGTTTTCTCTCTCTACTCTCTTCTGTTTATAAAAAATAGGTAGAATATTTATTGAAAAGTTTTATTGAAAATTAGGTATAATATTATATAATATATTATAATAATAAAACAATGGAAAAATATTAAGATAGAAATAAGGATTGAAATTAATAGATGAATGAAGAATACGAATTTAAGGAGACAGTATAGAAGACGGTATAAAATGTTTTAATGTTATTCTTAATAAAAGTAATAATGGGTTGATAAAAGATTTAAAATCATTGAGAAATTTGAAAAACAAGTTTTAGGAAATAGCTGAAGATTGTATATGCTACTAGTGATATTGACACATGATTAGAATTTTTGTTTTTGATTATAATTGGGACTGGGAGCAACATTGCTTGAAAATTGATGTGTTATAATCGGGGATGTAATAGTAATAGAAACCATTTTTTTGGTTTTTACGGTAATTTACGACAAATTTTTTACTCTGAACTTTTTTTATACCATTATTTATATTGTTAGTTTTTTGAAAGTAGAAAATTCATAGATTCAATTTATATAAAAGGAAGGTGAATTGAAAAGTTATCACTTAGAGAGGATTCTACTTTAATAGGTGGTGTGTTACATTGGTTTTGCAATGGTTTTGCAATGTTTGAAAACAAAACTAACCTCTAGAAAAAAGTCAAGAAATAGGGATATAAGAGAAGTGATATAGTGAATTAGAGTAATGAACACAATGTTTTTTTTATTTTTATTATTTGTTAGTATAAACGAATATGGTGATATTGAATTGCGTTTAGAAAAATCCCGAGATGTGATCGGACTTACTGTAAATTAATTTAAGTCATTAGTGTGAATAAAATGATAATGGACGAGCGTAATGAACGATTGATGCGTACTACATATATTTGTTATTATTTATTATTTTTTTTTTTTTTTTTAAAAAATTATCATAATACTTTCAACTTTATTATAAGACTATATATGAATTTTATCAGTATAAGCCGAATAAAGTATTTATTTGTCATATCGTTTAATTGTTCCGGTGGTTTCGTAGTAGTTTCTATTAAAAACAGTATAGATTTAATTGATATACATTTAAATGTCATGAAGTAAAATTGATTGAACATCATAATGAATTATAATTAAGAGTGTTAACATCATGAAATATGTTATTACCACACACATATTGTAATAATACAAGATATTTACAAGTATACAAGTAAATAGATAATATGATGAAAACAACAATTTTAAAATTTGTATTTATTTAATTTTTTAGTAGTAGTTTATGGTTTTAGACGTATTCATTAACATTATAGTAACCAACTCACATCCATCGTAAGGTGGCTTAAACCTTTGAATAAAGAGAAGTGTAAAATCCTTCTTATGTGAAAGCTATCCGAGGTAATTAATTTTCTTTTCAAAGGATTCGCTTCATTTCATCTCATGAGCCTAGAAATAAAGGCTTTTTAATAGGTTTCTCGTTTTGCAGCACTGTTTTACAATACCAAGATTGTTAAATGTACATACTAATGTACTATACATCTACATAATTGATAACATCTTTACTTGGTATTTTAAATTAAAACTTTTTTCGATATAATTGCTGGAGTTTGTGTTCATTAAGTATCGGTATGCAAATTTTTTTTTTTTTTTTATTATTACCAGTTTGTAGATGATACTGGCGTAAGTTACTTTATAAAAGAAAACTTTTCTAATAAGAAATAATTTTAAGTAAGTAGAGAAAGTTTGTAAACTCTAAATTATTTTTATCAGTGATCACATATTACAACATGCAATGATAGAAAACAATAAAAACCAATATAATTTAACATAATACATTAAATCAAATGTTAATCAATGTTTAATTGATATTTTGGTTTCATACGTAGTTGCAAGCATTAGAAATTTAAAGTTTCTAATAGTTTTACGTGCATTACGATAATACAAATATTTATCTACAGAAAACAGTTTATTGTATACAAGTACCTATTAACTTGTACGGAGACCTCTTATTTTAAAAATATTTAAGTAACCGAAAAATATCTTATATCAATTTATTAATTTAAAATGTCTGTACAGCATTAGTCTTCTTTCGAATACTAAACTAAAGTTTTTTTTTTAGGTTACGTAAGATTACGTTCGGATTAACCGTAAATTGCTATATTTTTAAGTATATTAATTTATTGATTTTATAGGACAATATTTAAGAAATGATTAAATATTAATTTAGTTTGGTAGATAAAATGTATGGTTCAGTATATTATTATATTTTATGGAAAATTAGGTAGATATAAAGTATTTTTTCTTTTTATCTAAAACCTGGTTTAATAAATTAATATCATATTACAATGGTTAAAATTGAAAAGTTATCAATCTAATTCGATTTCATATTGCATTTATAATAATTTGATCTTACTATTTATTCTTAGAGATTTTATCTTGAAATTTAAAGAATAGTAAATTTATTTAAAACAACTTATATTAATAATTTTAATAATTATAATATATCTACTAAATCGCAATTGTTTTACTAAAATAATTCTCAACTCTTTGAGCTGGTCTTGATAAGTATTCGTTTTTGGAAGTTTGCTTTGTGCACATTATACAACAATGACTGAAAGTTATAATTTATTATTATACATACTATAAATTAACTGGAATATTCGTAATTTCGACGCGGTAATCTTGACGCACGTCAAATGGACGCGGCCATTTGGACGAACGACAATTGGACGCATACGTCATTTCGACGCATGCAATTTTGACGCTACCATTTTTAGGCGCCAGTCAATTTGACACAAAAAAAAAAAAAAGTATAATTTTATAATTTATAATATAATATTTTATATAATTTTATAATTAAAAAAAAATAGTTTATAAAAATAAAATATTTATAACATACATAGGTATAAGCCAATTTCAACGTAGAAACCTGGTATTTGTATATCTGTAATCTGAATCCCGGACGAAAAGACTTTTTGACCGATTACCCTGTAATCTTTATATTGTAGTTTGTTAATCTTTATGGTCACATAAATGGTACACATTTTATCATTAAATCACAATACACATTATCTTAATATTACGGTTTGCCGTTCAATTATACCTGTACATTAATACAAGTTTGCGTTAGTGTGCATTATATCGCGCAGTGAGTCGTACGTTATAAAAAAAAATTTTAACATGCCATTGGAATTTGTAAAAAGTCAATGGGGAAAAGATCTCCTCATTCATGGTGGATTTATTTATAAAAAAGATAGAGAAGGTAAAGAAAAAATGATATGGAGATGCAACGAAATTAAAAATTGTCTAGGACGAGCGCATACAATGCAAGGTATATTATTTCTTTATGTATTTATTTTTATTTTTCATATTTTGATGATGTCAGTCACAAAATTATTATTAATTATTAAATTGCACACAATTTAAAATTTTATAAATAGTAAATTTAAAATTATATGTTTTTTTACTTCGTATTATTTTACTTAATATTATAATAAATAAAAAATTATATTTTTGTTTTGCGTCAAAATTGACTTACGCTTAAAAGTGGTGGCGTCAAAATTGCATGCGTCGAAATGACGTATGCGTCCAATTGTCGTTCGTCCAAATGGCCGCGTCCATTTGACGTGCGACAAGATTGCCGCGTCGAAATGACGGGACACCAATTAACTGGCTATCATATGCGGTATTCGGTCTTTTAACAAATATACAAATGGATAAACTTTATGAATTAGACAAAACGAGGACCTACCTATGTAGAATTAATTTATTTTATATTAAAATTGTTTTAGTCAAAAAATAAATAGTAAAAAAAGTCAGGAAAGTACTGGTTTCTAGTTCAGTCCTTTTTGTGTTAAACTTTTATGTAAATTTGAAATGTTTGAATGTAATAGTTGACCATTCCTGAGTTAAGGACAGTATAAATTTAATATTTAATATAATTATAATTGTAAATATTCGTAAAACTGGTCCTTTACAGCTTATTTTAAACTTAAAGATTTTAAGATAAACGTTGTTAAATTATGTATAAAATATGCGTTATCTGTCGCACCGAACCGACCAAACCGGTATGCCAGCCAATTCAAAAGCCATTTGCGGAGATATCGATGTTCGAGAACATTCGATTCCCCCCCGGCCCCCCGCCTGGCACGACCTTTTTTCGCCTATCTTTTGGCTTGCCATCGGGACCTAAGCACTCCGCTTTGTGTGTCGCGAGCGTGCGGAACGGACCTACGAGTCGCCGAACGTGTGTATTTGGGTCTCCGTGGTGCTTTGCATAGTGTTCGTGCTCCTGAACTTGCGACGCGTTTGTTTTGTCGTCGTCAATCGTCCAACTTCGGGTGGATCCACCGGCCATTACTTTTGTTACGTGGTTTAAACCGGGCAGTTCACACGTGAGCATATTAAACGGCGGTCATCTGGCGGGTTTTAGTGGTCGTCGCACGTGCCTTTAGCGCGGTCGCGTGGGCGCAACCAATCGACACTAAACCGTCCCAAGTACGGACTTGTAATACTCATATATTTGTGTATTTTGTATTATTATTATTATCATCATAATTGTGGTTATTATTATTATTATTATTATTATTATATTTGGAGCCGTTAGATTAGTGCTCATTAATTAGTTTTAGTTGATAATATTTACTGTAATTTTTTTTGTATTATAATTACATTCGGACGTCCGTATAATTTTTATGTTATCTACCTCCTTAATAATATAAGTTGGGAATCAGTACAACTTTTGTTGTTTATTTATTAAATTTGAGGTTACCCTCGTCCTCACTATCTGATTGCAATTTCTTGAGTGTAAACGAATCGGTCGATTTACCTCTGGGTCGACAGTGAAGATTTGTGTTTACATTTTGGTAGCAGAGCGTGGTTCCATCCACATACTGTTTAGTGCTAAGCTTAGGATCTATGGGCCCGTCCTAATTTAATTTAATTTCATTAATCAGTATGTATATTGTAAGACTATAGGACGTCTCCGTCATTATATTGGAAATAGTTTCCGGTTTACAATTATTTATACCCATTTGCGAGTCGATAGTACCTAGTATAGGCAACGATATCAGTGCGCGATAATATTCGCGTGTCACCGTATGTGACGATAACATTTATCGTATACCGTATTACCGTATACGTATTATTTATTATTTATATGTTACGTATTGTTGCATTGTGCGCGCAGCGTACTTATTTATTTATTTTTATTTTTTTTCTCTTTTCGAAAGGTAACAAATAATATTCATGTATTAATTTATTAATGTTGTATGGTAATTTTTCGTCACTTTGAATTAATTTGGTTGAATTATTTATTTAATATTTAATTTTGTGATACATGTAAGTAAACAATTGTGATTAAAAATGGCCGTTTGAATTTTGTAATTTAGATACTATTAGTCGGATATCTGATTGAAATTTCGTATTATTAATATTCAATTTACTTTAATGGTTTGATCTTAATACTGATTTGTTCGATATCATATTTGATTTAAACGCGTATTATTATCATTTTTATTCTGATTTAGTGATCTTTATCACGGTTTATTATTTACCAAATTATTTTGATTTTTTTTCTACTCAATTTCATTTTTTCGTTACTTAATTCTTATTTTCTCGTAAATCTGTCACCATAATGTCGAGCGATGATCAAGCGCGGGCCAATAGGCTGAAACGTCGTTGCGAAATCAGACGTATGAATTGTGTGAACAAGATACGCGCAGTTTATGATTTGGCTGTCCGTAGTGCCGCAGATTCGACCGTTGTGCCTCAGCTATTGGTTTTAGTAGATACACTTGATCAGTTGATGTCGTCATTCAATACCGAAGACGAAGCATTATTAAATCAATTAATTGATATGGAACTAGATGCTGAGTATCCCGACAGGGAGTGTGTCGCAATGCTCGAAATGGTTTCATTCGCGCAAGCGACCGCTAATCGGTTAATGCAGTATTGTGCACCTCAAACAATCTTGTCTGTACACGGCGGTTCACAGGTGGCCTTGAATAATGCCGATGTGAATGAGCCACAAACGAACGTGCATGCGTCTAATGGCGCCGGGGCCTGTGATGGTAGTCCAGGGGGTGTCCAATCAAATAATGCGGGTTCTCTAAGGTCCAACAGCGTCCAGGTCATCAAGCCTACCCGTTTACCGGAAATTCCGTTGCCCACATTTTACGGCGACATTTATAAGTGGATTTCATTTCGAGATAGGTTTGCGGCCATGGTGGATCGACGATCAACGTTATCTGACATTGAGAAATTTTATTACCTGGTGGGATGCTGTAAAGGGGACGCGTTAGACGCCATTCGGGGCATACCTGTGGCTGACCACAATTATAAGCTGGCGTGGTCCACGCTTAAAGAGAGATTTGATAAACCGCGTCTGGTAGCATGTTCATTAATTGAAGGATTGTTAAGCGCACCGCGAGCCTCTTCTGAAACTTTAGCTGAACTAAACAAATTATTGGTAATTTTCGATGAAGGTGTGTCAGTGCTCAAATCTATGGAAATCCCCAACCTAGGTGATTTCATATTGTTTTCCATAGCGTCACGTTGTTTGCCCACCTCCAGTATAAAGTTATTCGAAGCTCAATTAGCCAATGGGTTTCCCACAGTACAAGATTTGTTAAAATTTGTAAAGTCGCGCGTGGCCATATTGGAGTGCATCCCGCGAGAGCCTACATCGAAGCTAATTAATGAGTTAAAAAACAATAAGGGTGCGTCATATAGTGTGAAGAAGCCGCCGATTCATTCTTCCATGGTTGCAAGTAGCAACCCATCACAGGCGTCCCAGTCGTGTATATGTTGCAAGGGTACTCATGTCCTGGCTTCATGTCCCAAGTTCAAGAGTTGGACACTTGAAACACGTAGCAATTGGGCACGGGACCAACGTATATGTTTCCGATGTCTACGTACAGGACACTGGGTGTCCCGGTGCAAATCTTCAATTGTATGCGGTCAATGCTCTCGACGCCATCACTCACTGTTACATCCTGCTTCATCTTCCGGGCGTCCCAGAGAAGAGAACACCTCAAATGCAGAGCAAATGGACTTACCCACCACATCGTCACTTCTTAGTCAAAATACTTCGCCGTCAGTCATTCTTGGGACAGCCCTCATACATATGCCTGATAGTACTGGCGTATTGCATACGGTAAGAGCGTTAATTGACTCAGCATCACAGATCAGCGCTATTACTGCTGAATGCTCGAATCGTTTGGGACTTCGGATAAAGAAGTGGACGGTACCTGTGTCTGGTATTGGTGGTGTCTCCGTACACAACGTTTTGGGGATTGTCCAATGTAGAGCACAACCAAGGTTTTCTCCAGACCCTGTCTTTAACTTCGATGCGTGGGTGTTCTCGACCATAACCACTGATATGCCGCGACACCCGTTGACAAAGTCACTGGTTGACAAATACAAGCACCTAGCGTTGGCGGATCCGTCGTTTGCCATACCAGGTAGCATTGACGTACTTCTAGGAGCGGACCTTTTTTCAGAAATCTTAAATGGCAAACGCGTGTCGGTGGGCAGTTCATATCCAGCAGCCTTTGGTACCGTTTTTGGATGGACAATTATTGGAGCTGCCCCACACACAATTTCCCACTGGCCGGTTTCATGCCCTACGTCTCTTACTGTGTCATGTGAAACCATGTTACATAAGTTTTGGGAAATCGAAGAACCAGACACGGCCCCGGAAGAGTTCACTACAACGGGTCAATGTGAGTCGATGTTTCGAAAGGGATGTGTTCGAGTAGATTCTGGAAGATATAGTGTCCCTCTTCTTTTTCGCCAACCCACCACTCAGGTCAATTTTACCGGTTCAAGAGCGGTAGCTACAAAACGGTTTGGACAGTTGGAGAAAAAACTCATGTCGGATCAGCGCCTCCGTAGTTTATATTGCCAATTCATGGCCGAGTATCAGTCTGATGGTCATATGTCACCAGCGTCGTCGGTTGGGTCATATTTTATTCCGCACCACGCGGTATACCGACCATCTGATACGAATCCGAAAATCCGCGTAGTGTTTGACGCATCAGCCAAGGATTATTCCGGTACGTCATTGAATGATGTTTTATTTCCGGGACCTAAACTTCAACAAGACGTGGTCGATGTTCTACTGTTATTCCGGTTATCTCGGTTTGCCTTTACGTGTGATATAAGTAAAATGTATCGCCAAATTCTTATCTCACCGGAACATCGACAATTTCAACATGTGTTATGGCGAGCTTCACCCGAGGACGAGCTACAAGCCTTCGAGTTAAATACTGTAACGTATGGGGTGAATTGCTCACCGTTTTTAGCGATACGTGTGCTCCATCAGATAGCTAACCTGGAATGCGACGGTTTCCCATTTGTTCGCGAAGCCCTGTTATTCCACACCTACGTCGACGACATTTGTGTAGGCGCTGATAGTGAAGCCGCAGCCATACAACTACAGTCTGATTTAATTACTATTTTGCGTCACTCTGGTATGGAACTCAAGAAGTGGACCAGCAATATTGAATCAGTACTTAACAACGTTCCTAACGAAGATAGAGCATGTGATGCACTATCATTCCATGGCGGAGACAGCGTCGGAAGTAAAGTATTGGGTATTCGCTGGGACCATCACGACGATTCATTTAATTATTTTGTTAAAACCGAGACATTAGTTACGACAAAGCGTGGCATGCTTTCGCTAATCGCCAGAATTTTTGACCCTCTTGGGTTGTTAGCTCCTGTAATTTTCCAAGCGAAACATTTGATGCAGAGTGTATGGAAGGCTAACATGTCATGGGACGAGAACTTGCCAAATGATATATTGAAACCGTGGACTCAATTTGTAACGGATCTTCCTGAGTTACAGCGGGTTCGAATACCGAGATTTGTTCAAACACGGCGCGGACTCCGGTGCGTATTTTGTGGTTTTTGTGATGCGTCTGAGCGTGGATACGCGGCCGTAGTATATATAAAATCATTGGACTTTTGCGAGCGCCCGTCCGTATCGTTACTCGGCGCAAAAACAAAGCTCGCTCCAGTGAAGGCTTATACCATCCCACGTATGGAGTTGTGTGCGGCGGTACTTTTAGCGCGATGGATGGCACGTCTAAAAAATATTCTCGATAGCAGACTTCAAATAGTTGACACTCTAGCATGGTCAGATAGTACGACAGTACTCAGTTGGTTGAAGACACCGCACGAGTCGTTCAAAGTGTTTGTGTCAAACCGGGTTTATCAGATTCATACGGCCTTGCCAGAATGTCACTGGAACTATATTGCCTCGGCTGACAATCCAGCCGATTGTGCTTCCAGGGGATTGTCGCCCGTACAACTGATTGACTTTAAGCTGTACTGGGATGGCCCAAAATTTCTGCATACAAGCAATAATTTGCGTGACAATAACGTTCAGTATATAGCGCCAGATCAGCTTCCGGAAATCAAGACCGCCAAACCAGTGACATTAGTGGCGCAACCCGACGAAGAATGGTATTGTCGGTTTTCATGCTACTTGCGCATGACGCGAGTTGTAGCGTGGATGTGCAGATTTATAATGGGCTGCCGCGGACAACCAGCTCAGCTTCCTTATTTAACTCGCAAGGAGTTGGATCAAGCAGCAGTTAAAGCAGCTCGAGCGTCGCAACTTCATGATTTTAAACACTTACTTCACGAGTTGTCTCGTAATCAACCTGTTTCTGTGAAACCTGTGGCACGCCTCTGCCCTTTTATCGACAGTCGAGGTTTAATCTGTGTGGGTGGACGTCTATCCAAATCAAATCTCCCAGAAGGTCAGAAACATCCAATTTTACTGGCAAAGAAGTCGCATATATCGCTATTATTGGTGCGCCATTGGCATGATGTCACTGGTCATGGTGGTCCGCGAGTACTAACTTCACTTATCTGTCGGCAATACTGGATTTTGTCTGTCAACCGCTTGATTCGTACCGTCATTAGTAAATGCGTTAGATGTGTTCGTCGTGCCGCTGTTAACCCCCAACCAGTTATGGCTGATTTGCCCTCCTCTCGCATTGTTGAATGCCCTCCATTCTCACGCGTTGGTGTTGATTTTGCCGGTCCAATGACTATGAAGGAGCATCGATTGCGAAAATCACGTCAGTACAAAGTGTACGTGGCTGTGTTCGTTTGTTTTATAGTTAAGGCCGTTCACTTGGAGTACGTGTCCGACTTATCCACTGACGCTTTTCTGGCTGCCTTGAATCGGTTCGTGGCGAGGCGTGGTATGCCGACAGATATCTACACGGACTGTGGGACCAATTTCGTGGGTGCCGCCAACCACATGCGTCAACTGCTAAATGATCAGAAGTGCCAGGAAAACTTAGTCAATACAATTACATGTACCTGGCATTTTAATCCACCCGGTGCCCCACACTTTGGTGGTCTGTGGGAGGCGGCCGTGCGATCGGCAAAAACATCAATGGTTAAAATCATGGGGGAGCACACCTTCACAATTGAAGAATTTAGCACGATTCTGTGCCGCGTGGAGGCAATCTTAAATTCACGACCACTCGTGTCCACATCTCCAGACCCCGCTGAGGCGGATTGCCTAACACCAGGTCATTTTCTAATAGGGCGGCCATTGCTGTCAGTACCTGAGGTTGACTATCTACACTCTCAGCGGCCGATGGTCCAAAGATGGAAATTGTTGAACCAAAGTGTGCAGTCATTTTGGCATCGTTGGCGCCGGGAATACTTGCATACCCTACAATCACGTAGTCGGTGGACCAAAGATGCTCCTAATATTGCCGTGAATGATTTGGTGATAGTGAAAGACCTTCAAGCTGCACCACTCAAATGGCACATGGCACGAGTGACTGAAGTAATTCCAGGTAGCGACGGTATAGTACGTGTCGTACGTCTTCAGACTGCCACTGGTACGTTGACTCGCCCAGTCGTAAAAGTAGTTAAATTGCCTACAGATTAACCAAGCATATACATTCCCTTTTGCCACATTGACTAGAGTATTATCTGAATAAGTGATGTGTGAGATGGGTCTTCCAATCGTTGGGAAAATCATGGGGGAGAATGCTTTCATGAAATGTTCTGGTCTTACATATTCTTTATTTGTATTACCAAGGTCCAGGTGACCAAACCCTGGTTATTTTTTTTTTTTTTTTTTTATTATTATTATTTATTTATTGTCGATTTATCGTTAATTTATTATTATTACACTTCCTTCTCGCAATTTAGAACTGCAATCAGAGGTCACGGGGGAGGGTAATCTCGTTTGTTTGTAAAATAGTAATAATTTTGAATTGTACAATCATATTATTTTTTATTTTATTTTTCTTATTGTATTTATTTATTTATTGATTAAATTTATGTGATTATTAATGTCATATGATAAAAAAAAAAATGTATCCACCAGCGTATCTCCAGATGAAGCCCGCACGAGAATACATTCGCTATATCTCCGTTCACCAATATGCTCCAATCTTGATCTTTGCAATGCAGCGTCACGAGTCTACCGTCATTGTAGTAAGACGTGCACGTCTTACTAGGGGGAGGATGTATAAAATATGCGTTATCTGTCGCACCGAACCGACCAAACCGGTATGCCAGCCAATTCAAAAGCCATTTGCGGAGATATCGATGTTCGAGAACATTCGATTCCCCCCCGGCCCCCCGCCTGGCACGACCTTTTTTCGCCTATCTTTTGGCTTGCCATCGGGACCTAAGCACTCCGCTTTGTGTGTCGCGAGCGTGCGGAACGGACCTACGAGTCGCCGAACGTGTGTATTTGGGTCTCCGTGGTGCTTTGCATAGTGTTCGTGCTCCTGAACTTGCGACGCGTTTGTTTTGTCGTCGTCAATCGTCCAACTTCGGGTGGATCCACCGGCCATTACTTTTGTTACGTGGTTTAAACCGGGCAGTTCACACGTGAGCATATTAAACGGCGGTCATCTGGCGGGTTTTAGTGGTCGTCGCACGTGCCTTTAGCGCGGTCGCGTGGGCGCAACCAATCGACACTAAACCGTCCCAAGTACGGACTTGTAATACTCATATATTTGTGTATTTTGTATTATTATTATTATCATCATAATTGTGGTTATTATTATTATTATTATTATTATTATATTTGGAGCCGTTAGATTAGTGCTCATTAATTAGTTTTAGTTGATAATATTTACTGTAATTTTTTTTGTATTATAATTACATTCGGACGTCCGTATAATTTTTATGTTATCTACCTCCTTAATAATATAAGTTGGGAATCAGTACAACTTTTGTTGTTTATTTATTAAATTTGAGGTTACCCTCGTCCTCACTATCTGATTGCAATTTCTTGAGTGTAAACGAATCGGTCGATTTACCTCTGGGTCGACAGTGAAGATTTGTGTTTACAAATTAAGTTTTTGAAGCCATTAGTTAAGTAATAAAAAACAAAAATAAATATGACAAAGCTAAAAAAAACTATTTTTCAGAAAATAAATTATATAAAAATATAGTCATTGTACATATATAGCTAAGTGTCGGATATTTTGACCACACGTGGAAGAAATTATACCATTTTAAATGTAGAGGACTTTAATGGAAAAACTAGTATTTAAACAGAAAAGTTAGACAAAATTCTAGAACATTTTACTTGACGAGTTTTCATATTGAAAACATGTTTTGATTAACTAACTAGTTTTAAACGCTTTTATCGAGATAATTTTGAATGTCTAACTAAATGCCCAACATGACTTATTTTCATTTATTTATACTATGTTAAATTAAATATTATGCATCATTAAAATATTTTATAGCTAACATTTTAAATAAAATAAAATATTTTCCAGGTAACTATAAATTGAAAACATTTTTACTTCCAACTCAGTGCCCAAAACTGTTACGACATTTAAAAATGTGAATTTTGTAAAAATCTCTTTTCAATACATCAATATTTAGTTATAAGTACATTTCCACAAAATATAGAATGAAACAGTGCCTATGAATGTTTTGACTATATAATAACCAGCTAGTAAGTGAGTAGTATTTAAATTATAAATATAAGTAGATAAATGTGTAATATATTCTAAAAAGATATACTTATTCTTTCTAACTCGTTGCGTTTGTAATTAGTATGAGTCTATGATCTGAAATATAATAAAAATTTACTTTTTAGTATTTAAATATTGGTTGATCTGAGAAAAAACTACTGGTTTGATCGAAAAATTTTAAATTTTAGTGTCTTGGGTAAAAATGTGTGTTATCATATTGATTTGGAAAAATGTCAAAACGGTTATCTTAAAAGAATAAAATAATTTTTTCTCTTTAATTATTTCAAGTATTAAATCGGCAAGTAAACGTTCTATTTAAACCACAGTCTACAATGTAGACTATTACTTACCTATATTAGTCGTTGAACTCTTTTTTTTTTTTATTAATGAGATTTTAATGTTAAATTATGATATCTCGACAATTACATTTATATTGATACATGATATTTGTAAAGCTCACACTATTAAATTTGGAGGCCTGATTGTCTTATAAAATTTACTGTATGTATAATTAGTTTAATATTGTTGGTTAAGAGGGCGATAATGAGGGAAAAATTTATACCGAAGGTGGAAAAGAGATTTTTTAACTGAATTCTTTGGATAGAAAGAGATGGGCAGTTCAAGAGTAGACGTTGGAAGTCACAGTAATCCCCACCGCAGTTGGGTAGGGGACAATATATACTGCTGTTGAGTCCCAATTTAAAAGAATGGTGTGGTAGTAGGCTGTGGCCAGTGCGTAGTCTGGAGAATTTGGTTATGACAGCGCGGCTCATTTTTAGCGATTGAAACCATGGTTGGATGGGTATGTTGATGAATAAAGATCTATAAAATACAGCATAAGACTCTGGAAGGGAATCCCATTCCGCCTTCCATAACACCTGTATGGATATTCGATGTATGGAAATTTGATCCGTATAAAGACACCACAAGGGGCCTGAATATAACTGATTGGTAATAGAGCCGGCTAGCGAGTCGGCGCGTTCATTGCCGCTTATGCCTATATGCCCTGGAGCCCATAGGAAAGATATAGTGAAAGACCTGATTTTGAGGGATAATAATAAAGCACGAATTTTTAGAACTATGGGGGAACACTTAGAAAGGAACGGGTTGTTGACGATAGCTAAAATACTAGCTTGAGAATCAGAAACAATAAGGAAATCTCCGCATGGAAGAGAACTTATACAAGTGAGAGCTTCTAAGATAGCCCAGCATTCAGCAGTGAATGAAGAGATGAAAGCAGACAAGTTGGAGGATGACTGTATATGTAATTCTGGGAGAAAATAAGCAAAAGCCGCACATGATTGTGAGACTGAACCATCAGTGAATACCGATGTACACGAATTGAAATTGTCGGCAATAAACTGTCTGAATAAATTGTTAATTATACATGGGGGCATAAGGCGTATATCATTAGGGGTGTGTCCCAGGAAGTTGGGAAGTAGTACATCAAAGTTAATGTCATATAGAGGTTGTTTGTGTAATTTGTAAACATGAGGAAAGACCGTCGAGAATGCTTGAATCATGGATGTGAGTAGCGGTGTGAACTTTCGAACGAATCTCCATTTTATATTAATCGTATTAAACATATCAATTATTGGAGAATTTGAAAAAGATGAGCATTTTAATATAAATTTACCAGTGAGCCAGCGATATCTTATTGGAAGTGGTAGGCAAGAGGACCAAACCAGGGTCTTCATTAAAATAGGCTAATTGGCATTTAGAGTTTGGGGATTTTATAAGGCAATACTTCTGTGAATTAATTTTGAACATTACCGAGAATAGCAAATGCAAAACTAGTTTTGCTTAACACGAATTTATTATGTTCAACCTAACTTAAACCATGATGACACGAATAAACAGCGCATAGCTTGTGTATGGATACAAGCTCACGACATTTTAAAATGGTTTACTTCCTCATGGACATTAAAAAATAATCTTAGCATCTCATTACGCTCAATAATAGTGCATATTTTATGCGGAAGTGGAAATACATAAATTGCCCGTATATTCGCCGAAAACAGGAAAAAGCTCTGCACCATAGTGGTTGACCTAAAGCAATAGCATATTTTATATACATTTAATGTTCCAACAAGACATTCCTTGTAAAGTATTGCCTTTTTTTCGAATCGTCCATCTTTCGAAATAGTCACTGCATTAATGAATCCGGAACCCTCACGTATATTTATACGGATCGATGGCGTATAAGATTGTAAAAACACTTGTTATTTAATTGCAAACACTATCAGAGTAATGCAGTATTGTGATTTGCACCAAGTAGTCTGCTGAATGATTCAATAGGCTATAAATATCTGGCACCACGTGCTATAGTATTTTACTATTGAACGGTCATTCTAATGCTTGTTTTCAAAGTTGAAATGCATTACCTATATTGTTCAATAAGGACGGAATGTTATACTTTCAACTAGGCATATAGATTTTTGAGTAGATTATAGGTATAGTTTCGTCATAACCGTTTATTTCTATGGACGAATCATGTACTAGTCGAATTATTACAAAATTGTAAGAAGTTAATGGTGTATTAATTGGAATTAATGTTACACTAAGAATTGGTCACTCAGTTACCCAGCAACTATGAAAACCTTCAACGGAAATGTTCACAGTAACTTAACGTAAGACTAAGACTGTTTTCATTAGCGAGAAGGGATATCACTTCATTTTTTTTTGGTTTATTTAATTTTTTTATCGATTTAAAGTAAAAATCAATGGAAATGATTTGGTTATAATAAATGTTGGCAATAATAATTCTATTATCGCACATAAAATAAAACAATGTTTTCCAATGCTATTGATGTCGTTATTATTTCGTGTATAAATTTGGTAAAATGCATGTGTTCCGTTAGTTCAACTAACTAACTTAGTTGTAAATACGTTTCATCAGAATTGTACTGGAAAATAATATTAACAAGTTATAGTAAATTGAAGATTATTTTAGCTGATTTCAAATAAATTTATGAAACAAAATTATATGTGATCGAGAGGAACATAAATGTATTCTGTTGACTTTATGTAGTAAAAGAACAGTAAGCAATAATAACGAAAAAACAAAAATGATAAAAAATGAATCAATACAAACAATATTCGTTAAGAAAGCCTTTTTAAGTGTATTTATGAAAGTAAAATACATATAACTGAATTATCAACAAGCGTCGCAAATGACTTGAAGGCAACTTGAAAATAATAAAACAAATCAAATGCAATGTACATTTATTTTTATTTTTTATTAATGTCATCTCGTTTATTTGTTTTCTGTTTAAACATGTAAAGGGTTCCACTTAGACCACATTACGAAATTCGTTCATGGCGGAAACAATATCAGGTTGAGAGACTATAATACGGAGACATTCGTTGTATGTGGAGTGGGTTTAGTTGGTGACCTAAAAACGCAGACAGTAGACAATGTTTTTTAATTTTTTTTTTAATCAACATATCACAAGGAAATTACAACATAATCGGTTTTGCATCACTGCCTTGGGACGACCATATTTAAATCGTATTCACAGACTTACGCGAAGTACACGGTATTAGAGTAATTCCATAATAATACAATGTATTATTAATTACACGTGTTACACATCATGAGAAATTTAAACTTAAACGTGAGATAACAATACGATTTTATTTTTATTACATTCGTAAACAATGAAAATATATTTAATTTTTTTTTTTTTTTTTTGCGTCACGGTATTGTCATGATGATACATTAGAAATTAGATTAAGATGAAGTAGATATAGTATACAAATGTTATGTATGTGAAAATTGGGTCCTTATTACTTTAAATTGATTTCAAGATAGTTAAAGAAAACTTTTTAGTGGTTTGTGAAATTTCTCAAAGAATTTATTTTATTTTATAAAATGTTATTTATTGCAACTAGAGCAAGTAACATTTTTGCTTACGCATGGTTTATGTTCTGTTCAGTGTAATTATCACTATATGACATGACTAATGCTACGTAATGATAAAACGGACTAAATAAAATATAAGCAATATAGCAAATGAGAGACAACAATGGAAATAAAGTAAATTCAGGTGATAAGAAACCTTAGTCTAGAAATAAGGCACCTTACCGTACAAATTGGAAAAATCAACAAGCTGTTTTATAGGCTAGAGAATATGGTAATATGGTAATTTCTAGTATAAAACATTAATTATACCCTTTAACATTGAAAAACTGTGATTAGCTTGATTTCACCGAAAATGGCGTTAAATGGTATCCATTTTTGCATGAACCAAATCAGTTGTGTCAATATTAATGAGTCAGTAATTGTTTTGTAAAACAATAATAAACTAATAAAATTAAGTAAAATTCTTAAATATTTTTATATTTTTAATCTGGGTGATAGATGGGGTACTCAATTTTGTACAATTAAAAATCCATTAAGTCTTAAGCTGTGGGGGAAAAAAAATCAAAGTACGTTTAATGCCACGGACGTTATTAAATCGCCAAATCGTGTAGATATCTCGACGCCCCATGCGAAGTTATTAAAGTATGAAAATCCGGATCATATCTATTTCAGCTGTAAGCTTGTTCTTCGTTTAGTCTTTTTTTTTTCATCCTTCTGTTTTGAAACCATACTTTTACCTAGAAAATTCAACTTAGTAAAACATATAACATAATATATAAATATAGTTACTAATTATGTAAAAAGTTTAAATTAAGTTGGGAAGCTATTTTTATAAAAACTCCATAGCTTAAATATATAGTTTAAATTCGTTACAACTTTCTAGGTTGAATTTAATTATTTAATCTAATGTGTAAAAAAAAAAAAAAAAGTATTTGGTTATTTATCAACTTATTTATTTTATAGAACTAAAATAAATTGTAATCCCAAATGTTGGTTAAAACATTGAAAATTTTGAAAAATTAATAGTTCCTAAGTACCATGGTGATTTATGATCGTTTAAGTTGTTGGTAAAAACTTTATTATAACTGTATAATCCTTAATGTCATCGGTCTACTCATAATCTAAAGGTAAATTCTAAATTGTTTTCTAACAATATATATATGTATGTGTATAGTAATGGCATGATTATTTATTCTTAAACTGATTTTATAAATGAGTAATTTGCACGTTTGGTCGTGTAATAAAATGCATTTACTTGTCGTTCAGTGAGACCAAGTATTAAAGCCACTTCGTAACGTCTTAATCGGGTTAAGTATTTACACTTTTCGAATTCTCCCTCGAGCCATCCTAATTGATATTTTGTGAACGCCGTTCTGGATTTTCGGCATTTTATGTTGAGCTCATCTTCTGAAACAAACACAAACAATTATATGTCACATAATTTTCTAAATATTATGTATTAATTACTGGATAGGACATAATATTTAGCTAATTCAATTCGATTGAAAGTTTCGACAAACGCAGTGAATTTAATAGTGTGCGCGTTATTTAGAAACTTTGGAAACAATCAATTGCGATAATATAAATATTGGTAGGTGATCATGTACGTTAAGACGCAATTCAATAAAAGGTTAATTTATTGCATTAAATCTAAAGCGTTATCGTTGGTTATACAAGCTTAGTGGCCTCGTGTATCCTAACGTAATTTCCGCTTATAACCTATAACTGTTTATGTTTACAATTTTTTTTGACAGTTACACTCGTCTGTATGCTTTACGCTTGTTCTCAATGTCTAAACAATACGTATAAATAAAAATCAGATTTATCTATAAAAATCATTTATTAAGTGCATTGTATATTTATTCTTTACTTTCCTTAATACAGTTAATTTTTAAGGATTCAAATGACAACTGCAGGCATATTAAATACATAATTATTGCTATTGATACAATACATTATTGGTATACAATAAATTGTAGTAGAATTATCAGTGTTGTACCTATTGCGTATTATTCATTTTTATTTTAATGGTTTTGAAAAACGTATATCTGTTTATGTATAATATTTAAAAAATATAATACTTGATCATGTATTGTAGTGAAACACATGGTGTGTATATTTATCGCTATTGTTTATAATTTACTTTAAATATAGTTTTTAAACAGAAAGTATTTAAAATCAATACTGTAATATTTCTCTTAATTAACTTACATCAATAGAAAAATATATTTTGTCCGTAGTATTTTAAATGTAATATTTTCTTAGGAAAATAATTTTTCAGATAAAATAACTATTCTCGAAAATTCCTATCAATCCACTTAAAAATTATCCTCATCTAAATTCTGGTTTTAAAAGATGAATTAGTATAAAGTGAAGGTCTTATCAATGACGTAACTGTGCTAGATATATTACCGCACCGTACGTAATTTCGCTATCAAAGGTATACTCGTAGTTTGCTAAGGAAATATTTACTCCTGTTAAGATTATTCTAGAAAACCACCAACTACGTGCTGTTTATATATCCGAAGATGTTATTATCGACGTAGGTTGGTTAGCATTTCAATATCGGAAATGTAATAGTTACTTAAATTATTACATTCGTCCGAGTTCGAGATTATGAATTGCTTGACCGATATTATTGTTTCGATATAAATTCCATTTAAGTTGTTGACTGGGTAATTAACACAGTTTTTATATGTCAAATTCTAACTACGGTAGATTGCACTTAATGTGAACACGTTAGGACTGAATCCATTTGTCCACATTAAACGATTAGAGATATAAACCAAATTTATTTCTAAAACATCAGTAGTTATTATTTTGGACATGTAAGCCATAAAATTGA
This sequence comes from Sipha maydis, assembly GCA_034509805.1. Classification (NCBI taxonomy): domain Eukaryota; kingdom Metazoa; phylum Arthropoda; class Insecta; order Hemiptera; family Aphididae; genus Sipha; species Sipha maydis. The sequence goes on from JASXSY010001132.1 coordinate 289,164, forward strand.
AAAAGAAAATGTTAAACTAAATGAATAGATTAATAAATATACAAAATAATAATGAACAATATATTATCGAAACGTATAATTTTTCAGACATTTTACGTTTAGTGTCTGGAAAAGAGATTTCACCTTGTCCAAAATCGTGATTTTTTCTTCGAAGAAAAGACGGTAACATTGAAATTCACGGTAAAACTGAAATGATTGTTGTCACGTTAAGAAAAGAAGCAACAAGTTTATTGCTTTATTTAATTTTAATTTTGTAATGCATTCCTATATATTCAGCTAAATTCAAAACAAATGCCCATTAAAATTTAAAAATAAATGATTTTTATTGTTTTTAATAAACACAATCTCATAGATACGATGAAATCCAATTGTATTAGTAGAGTTTTCATATTTTTTTTTTTTATTAAAAACAAACAGCAATGTTTACGATCTGAATTAATTTTTACAATAAGTAGAGAGATAATTGATTCCAGTGCTAGGCGGCTTAATCAAAGACGTGTACAAATAACACTACTTTTCAGTATTAGTTATTATACATATTCTAATGTTATGATAAAATAAACATTGCCCATATGAATCGAAAAAGTTTCCATATTATCCAATTTTTTTAATGTTGTTAGTACACATTGGATTTGAGATCAGACCATTTTACCCATATTACGTGGATGAGTTATATTAACCGGTTCTCATATTAGGCAGAATCAACAGTATTATATATATATATTTATTTCAAGTATCGGTATATTAACCATTTTTGTACATATTAAACAGTACGATGTTATTTACTACCAGTATTTTATTGTACATGTCGTATTGTATATTTCCACACGCAAAATTAATTTTTTTGCTAAACTAATAGGCTCTTTAGAATGAGGTAGCTCGTTTGATAACTACTATGTGACAATTCGACAAAAGTCATATGGCTGACTTGGATAAGTATCTTCATCACGGTAGCTAACCATGGATCGAGACCCAAAAACCGGAATACCGTGAATTTTTCGGAATATTGATAGTGTTAATAAATTATAGTAATATGTTAATAGGTTGATTATGAATAATTACTTTCATAGTATCATATTAATAATTATTCATGATTTGATTTACTTCTTAAACAATAATACTTCACCATGGTCACCGTACATTTTACCGTGTAGCTAAAATATAGTAATCGTGAACTAACTATACGTGGACATTATTATGTATAAAAAATATATCGATGAGTTTTTCTTGGATTTTATTCTATGAGAATCTATGGATAACTTTCACTGTAGTTGTATTGGTGGTAAACATTTGAAATGTTCTTGTATAAAAATCGCAAAATTAGTTTGCGTAGTTTTATCTTTATTTTTTTTACAAATTTGAAAAAATAATATAATTTATAGTATAATATATTGTAAATACTTTTACAGCAATAATGACAATCACGATAATTGTATACTATGGATTTAATTTACTTTTATAATTAATACTATAGTGATAGCAGATTTAATGGAATTGAAGTTTTTGATTCTTCGTAATAGTTTTTCGATGACATTAAATGTTTCCAATTCACTACAGATATCCAATTATATAATCGTTAAACGAATACAACTATAGTATATTATTGTTTTTAAACCGAAATGCATTTGTGTGTGATCAATAAATGTGATTCCATTAAGAACAATTACGCTATTGTTGTATGCGTATTCACGTTTAATCACAGATTTTCGAAGACGAATAAAAACAACGACAATTGAATTTCCACCGACACAACTAGTGGGATTATAAACTTTTAAAACAGTTAAGCTCAGACTTCTTAAATTGAATTTGTATTTAATAGAGTTGGTTTAATTTTAACGGGTAAATTATTCCGTTAATTTTAATGGCCAAAACACAGGTTTTAACGAGACGCGGATTCTTGTAAAATTTGGGTAACATTCACAGGAGAGCTTAATTTTTACATTCATTTTCATTATTTTTCATTACTTTTATCTTTTTTTTTTTTTTCTGTAGGTTGAAACGTCCAACATTTCTTTGCGAAATTAGTAAATCTGAAAAACGAAACGAATACCATTTAAATAATTATTCTTTGTCCGTTCTAACACTTTTTCCTATGGATACTCTTGATTGTACAATAAAAAGCGGAGATGCATTACTTTGGCTAATAATTAATTACAGTCTGATCTTCGTGAAAGTAAAAAAATTTAAATAAATACGAAAAAAGGAAAATGTAAAATGTTGAATAATTAATAATACACAAACGAATTATAGTATATAATATATAGATATTATTTTTTTTCGAGTGAATCCCGAGTCCATATAATTCATGTTGTATTTTCGCAGAAGATATTTTTATGTTATAGAAGCAAAATATTCAAATCAATTAAATATTGTATTGTTATAAGATTTGAAAAAAAAAATTCAATAAAGAATATTTTTAAAACCATATTATAAATTACATTTTTATTCTTTGCAAACGTTTCAAATAAATTTTGATTTATCTCGATACTTGAAAAGATTTTATGAATATTTTTATAATATTTTATTATTTAATTGATGTGCTGTATACAAGTACTTTGAAATATTTATTATTTGGCTACATATTTTAAATTTGTGAGACATAAGAAAATAATTTAATTTGATAAAAGTGATAAATGTGTCTCAAGTACATTAATTGATCAAATTATTTAATTTTTATATTTGACATTTTCACTTAAATATTCTATATACATGCAATTTATGATATGAAGTGTATAAATATATATTATTTATAATAATTTAAATTTATAACCATAACTTTTTTTGATTTTGAAAATTTCCATTGACAATAAAACAATTATATTTCTATAATTAAATAACATAAGTTTGTACATTTAAACACAATGGTTTGTTTTAAAAATAATTTATAATATCATATTGATAGAAATTAATTACTAAAACCGTTTAGTATTAAAATATCAATTATAACTAATTTTAAATATTGACTATGAAGTCAATTGGTTTTAAAATTTTACTTGTACAATTTAAGTTTCTCTATGAATTGGTTCCATGATATGAAATTGCTTAAATATTTATTTTATTGCAAATACTAGACTTCTACATTTTTATTCTTCTACATTATTTTTGTACTAAAATTATTAATAATGAGACTTCGTGTTTGATACATAATACCAAAAACGATATTTTCACACTAAACTGTTTTTTTTCTACCTGTTTGAAGTTCCAACTGATTCCAAAAGATCTAGTTTCATTCATAAAAGTTCTTTAAAACTTAAATAATTTTTCAACTATTTGGTTAAACTTTTTAGTTATAATCTGCTAACTAATTATTACAGTATACAGTATACATGGAAATTTAAAATATAATTACTTTTTTGTTTATAATCATCGTTACATAATGAGATGTAATGACATTAAAAGATCATTAGAGTAAACTAAGTTTATTAATCCAATAAGTTAATTTCAACAACCATAGTTAATTTAAAAAAAAAAAAAAAATGCTAAGTAAAAAAGAAAATAATATGTATGTACTCTAACTAGAATATATTTTTAGTATATTTCAATGATCATTTCAAAAATTACTGGACAATTGTAAAAATAATGGTTTTAACGAGCTACCATTGAGAAAGATTTTAATTTCATCAAAGTGATTTAGATTATGCGTTATGACAATATTTCAACTGTATTTTGTAGTTTTGAAAAGGACATAATATCATCATGATACTTCCACGCTTGAATAATTATCAGTTACACTTGATTGATATGTTTTTACAAATTATTATTTCTATTGATCCTAAGTAAAAATGTTTGCTCAAAAAAGAAACTCAATAAATATATATTAAAATAGTATTTATAAATATATCAAAATAATGTCATAAAGAAATACAGTTTTGTAATTTTTTTTTCAATTTAATAAAACCATAACTAGCACACATAGTAACATTTTTTTTGTAATTTTTTTTAATTTATAGCAATTCTTCACAGAGAATAATTTCAAGGCATTGACCACTTTAAAAGAAGTACTTCAGTTCGAGTTTCGAACTCAGAAACAGCGAGTCCAAAATTAAATCAACTATATGTTAAAAAATGTATCAAAACAAATAAAAAAAACCGTATGGGCCTCGCTCTGCTGTACCCTTGGGGGTGAAGTGTGACTCTTCATAGGATAGGTCATTATAATGGATTTGTTAAATTTGAATTCAATGATAGGTATCATTGTATACGAAAAACGATTCTGAACGGAGATGATATGTTTGTCTAGAATATAATACAATGTTATTTATAAATATTGTAATAAGTATATTTTATTTTTAAACGAAAAATTTAGAAAAATCTAAAATTTAAATTGTCTATAAATAAGTCAAAATATGTCAAAATACTTCGAAAACTTAACCATGTATAGAAAACGTCAATATAAAGATTTGGTGAAAATTTCAAGTTGTTGCGGTTTTTCGTTTTTGAGTTAGAGCATTTTAAAAAAAAACCGATATCTTTGTCAGTCTAGAATATTATACATTATATTATATTTTACATGTAATTTTATGTCAATATTCGCTGTTCAAACACTTATAAAAAAAAAATGTGCCTATGGATTTTAATAATTTTTGAATGACAATAAGAACTACTCCTGTGGAATCTTCTATTAAATTTTCAACTATTTTGTAGGAGCCAAATTTTTTTTATCACCGATTATAAAAATAAAATGTAAAAAAATCAAATATTATAAATGCCTATAAGTGGCTTAAAAATCAATATGATATTTTGAAAAAAATATGTCGTAAAGAAAATACCAATCTCAACAGCTGGTAAAAATTTAAAAAAACTGCGACTTATACTTTTTGAATTATAACAAATATTTAAAATCGTTTGAGAATAAATCGCTATTTTATGCAATTTCGTAAATATTTAAATTTCAAACAGTCATAAAATTTTTTCTTCTAAGTCCGGTATAAATTTTTTTAAAGATTTTTGAAGAGTAGCTTATAGATAACCTAGTGTTAAAATTTTGAACCTTAAGTATGAACAGAAAAAATTTTATGAATTTTTATCTACAAAATAACTTGCAAATTTTCGCAATTTTTACATATTTCGTATAAATTGGAACTTTGAGCACTTATAAAAAAAAATTGTGACTTACGATTTTAGATTTTTTTTTATCAATTAAGGAACAACTTATAAGAAACCATGTATTAAATTTTCAAGATTTTCTGGCCGGCCAAAAATAATTTTATCGTTATTTAAAAAAAAAAAATTAAAAAAATTGAAATTTTCAATTGTCTATAAATAAAAGTCAAAATACTTTGAAAATTTAACGGTGTATAGAGAACGCTAATCTAAACATTTAGTGAAAATTTCAAGTATTTACATCGATTAGTTTTTGAGTTATAGCAAAATAAAAAATTTGATTTTGTCGAAAACTGGTTTTGCGTAAAAACTCCCGTTTTTCCCTTATTTTTTTAGGGTTTTTCCCGTCGCATTTAAAAAATATTGAAAATTTTTTACTTTTAACCCCCCAAAGTACCAACTAGATTCACTTTCTTTCAGAAAAGTTGCTACATAAGCAAATCGAAGCATTTTTACTGCCAAAAAAGGTGTCGTCAGACACAAAAATAAAAAAAAAAATAAAATAAAAAAAAAAATTAATAAAAAAAAAAAAAAAAAACACATCATTGTAAAACCAATAGATTTCATCACTCCGTTCAGAATCTAAAAATATAAGACATTAATTCAAATGGAGCAGACATTTATTAATTTATGATTTATTAAATTATTAGATATTATAATGAAAATAATACTAATTTTATGTTGTTTATTACAGTACACGAAATATTTTATAATTATGTATTTTAGTTGTCAGTTGCGTATTAAAACATGTTATAAAAAATTATTTTAAAAAATTGTTCTATTTTATTAATTATTAATAAAATAGAACAATTTTTAGCGTATTTAGTTATAGTTGATTAACGATTTGTTAGTAATGACAATTTTACAGACGAAATCAGTACAAGTCTTCGGGGCTGTTTAAACTAGATTTTTTATATGCTATCAATGTATCAATGTCATATAAATGTAAGTTTATTTTGATTTTTGGTGGGTAAAAAAACAGATTTTCTTTTATTACATGTTACTGTAGAAAGTCAAACACTTTGGAACATATTATTTTACGTCATGTATTCTTGTAAAAAAAATTGTATGGCAATATTTTATTATAATTAAAATTAAATTATCAGTGTATTTACTATAAGGCAATGGAAAAAATAATAAAAAATACACAAATAACATGATAACTAATGGCTGTACGTGAAAACATTATTGTTTTTGACATTTGTCAAAATGTCACCAATGATAGGGTCTGGATCAATCGACCGACAGGACAATCGACCGACAACCAAAATACCGACAGGGTCAATCGACCGACAACCAAAATACTGACAAGACAATCTATCAATCGATCGACAATAATATAATATATAACATGTAATATTGTAATTTAATTTCACTTTATATTTATATTCTCGTTTTAAAATCTGTACATAATGTACAATATTGGTCATTGTAATAATACAAAATATGTATGTAAAAAAATATATTTATAAATATATATGTACATATTACAAAGAAAATGGTTTTTTTTTTTTTTTTATTAAAAATAAGCCTTAGAATATTGTGGAGAACACCGAAACTATCGGATATTAGAACATTTTAGATATAAATATTAGTCCTGAAATGGATAAGCAGTTTCGATTCGTGAAGGTAAAACACGACTGAAGTATCTTCGAGGTATTGCTCACAACCTAATCATGTAATCAATATTATTTATTATTATTTTTTTTTTATTGACTGTATTTTGGTTGTCGGTTGATTGTCCTGTCGGTCGATTGGTTGTCGGTCGATTGTCCATCTCCCCCAATGATATAGCCGTAAATCTTTAGATATGGAATAAATAAATATTAAATTTAATGTTTGATGTCAGAGTGTGGGACAGTTTTAAATAAAGGTAGTATTGAACTCTAAAAGAATATGGTCATCATATGAGTGTTTTTAAACAACTTACATAATATATCATTTTGAAGCTAGATTTCCGATCTTTTAAACTATATGCAATAATTTTGGTTGAGAATTTCATGGATTATTATTTTCAACATAAACGCTAAAATATTAATCAAAATTGTTTCAGATAGTATTTAATTAACGGTTTTGTTTATTTATTCATATTATATCATTCACTTTACATATATTCTGATAATTTATAGGTTTTCGAAGGCATGGGTCGCCCAAATAATGATTGATTTATACGTTTATACGATAATTACTTATGACATAAAATATAATAACACCAGTTTCTTAGTAGTTTAAGTGATTTCAATTAATTATGATCTCCGATAGATACAGTGGAAAGTTACAGTCAAATAGTGCCATGTTAGTAATTGTCAATGTTTGAATACCTATTTTTTTTATTCTGTTATTCCGTAATTGTTTAATTTACATCAGGTATTACGATGCTACAACAAAGCTCACGCGTTTGTGTATGACATTTTTATATCTAATACACTTCTATGCGTGTCAATCAATTTTGAAAATAGAACAATTTTTCAATGGGAATTTAAATAAAAAAGTTTTAAAATATGAATATTTTATGTTAAAGTTTTAATGTCCTAGTCAAATTTGTGAAAATCAGCGGAAATGAAATGATTTTTTTTCTTTCAATAATCTTTAGTGTAAGCATTTGATTTCTTATGATATATACTTCTAATGGCGGAATTATCGAGTATTTGAGCAAATCGAAAAGACACGAGGTACTTGACACGGACCTATTGTAGACGTAAAGTGCATTATTATGTGATACTATAGACTCGTGTTCCATTATTTTTCCTCGCAATTCTTAATAATTTTTAAATAACCAAATAATACGTTTTACTTTAAATAATACTCTTACAATAATCGATATAGAGACTTTAATATCGACGGTTAGAGAATTCTTACAATAGTTGTAGTATTATAATAAATAATAATATCTAAAAAAAAAAATCATAATGAAATGTTTATCAGCAAATTTATATATTACGTAAAACTAATTTAACGTTGCCAAAAGTTAAATAAAATATTTTGTATATTACTCACTTTTGTTTTCTTATTCATTAAATGATATTAAATAATTAAAATCACTAGAAAGAAAAAACTTAATTTAATTTTAAAATTAATTAATAGAAATTTTCACTTCGACACAACATTTTATAATTAAATTAAAAACCATGCAAGATTGATTTTTGATTTATTTTTTTTCTAAAGCTAATTTTATATTAAATAAAAACCTGCCCAATGTGACGTTAAAAGAATCAAAACATCTTTGTTTTTCGATGCCATCTTTTTAAGTTTTTTACGAGTATTATTCGATTTTTTTTAGTAATTACATTCGAATTTGATGTTTTGTTATTTTTTTGAGTGAAATTTTTGAAAGGAAATAAAAAAATAATCACATCAACTTTGGATATCCAACCAAAATAATTTTCATATTTTGCTATTTATAAAAATGTAATCAGTGAATTTCGGTTAGTACTTTTATAGTGACAAAAGTCGTGTATTTAATATTACAACTTAAACCTAAAAATAAGGGCCAATTTTTCATTTTCATGAATTTTAGAATATTATAAAATATAATGTTTAAAATTATTTCTAAAGCTTTTGTATAAAGTTATGGAAATATATAATATTGATATTGTGATGTGTTCATATAAATCATAAAAACATAATATGTGTCATAATTTATTTAATAACTGATATATTTTCAATAAAGCTATTATTTAACAGTTTATGTTTAAAAACCTAAAAATGGATAAAGACCTGGGCGTCAGTATTTTAATTTTAGGGACAGGGATACTTTTAATACGGTTAATTTTTATTGTAAATATGAATAATGAAAATATTTGAATAGAGTACTATAAATATTTTGTTATAAAATAAAAGCAAAAATTCGGAATGGTTATTTGGTGGCTAACAGGAAGAGGAGGAATAAAACGTAACGTCCTGACGAGAGATTTTTAACACGTCAAATAAAATGTAAAAATAATTATAATAACAATAATGTTTGTAATCCTGATTTTTTATCTATCTTGTTATATCGTGTTACGTATTATTATTTTTTGGAAGAAATATCGATGACATTTGTCTTGCACATATCCCCATAATTTTTTGTGGATGTTTTGTTTTTCACGGCAATGAATATCGGGCCGTATGTTTATAAACACATATTAGTCATAACATTTATTAACAACTTTTAATCTCTACATACCTGTAGGACCGAACGTCACGGCAGAGGTAGCATGATCGTCACAATCCTCCTCGATCCGTCGAGGATGATCGTAGAAATCTTCACCGGCCCCAACGATCAGGTCGCCGGACGGCCCTGCACTCGGCTTCCAGGTGTCCGCAGCAACGTGCCAGCATCCCTCTGGGAAGTGCTGCAAACAGTAATCGTCGCAGTAGCCGAAGCCGTCCATCACGCGTCCAGTCCGGCACCGCAGTGCCCGGGAGTGCGGCTGTCCGGCTGCATTTATCCCGGCGACGGCCGGACCACGTGTCCAAAGGGACCGCCGCCGACCGGAACAAAAACGTAGGAGCCGAGTTGGTCTCGGGCCGTTTGCTCGCGGCTCCCGCTCAAAGGGAACGGTTCACGGTGTGTTGGGACCGCTCCCAGACCGTATGACTCGCATCCACGGCCCGGACCGCACGTGCGGAGTAGGATGGACCCTGTTCCATTGCCGCGTACAACATTAATTTTATTATTATTCCCCGTCCGTCTTTAGTTGATGCACGTGAAGTAAAGCGATTTTTTTTCGTCTTATCATTGCCGCCAACGTATATATCTATAGTTATCGCGGTGCGGCCGGTTCGGCCGAAAGTAATTCTGATTGAGGCTCTCCGTAGAGGCTGCACGATCGATCGTCGTGAAAATAATAACAATGTAACACGATATACTCTCGCAATGCAGTGTGAGATCCGAATGACGAGTAAGAATATTGCAATTAACTGCCCTATAACCCAATGGAACTGTATCGTATTACAACAATATTACGTAAAAACGTCATAATACGTGTAAATATAGACACCCTCAGGTTTGAGACCTCAACAAATCGAATGAAATGAACCATAATGATTTAAGAACATTTCATAAAACTATAAAAAGTTTAACTTAGAGCTTCAAATTCAAAGTTATACCAATGAAGTTTGTTGTAATTTTCAAATGACGGTGTCCTGACTGTTTTAAAGTTTGGTTTAGACGCTACGACTTATTGTACATTTTACCGGATACCACAAAACATATAAAGTAAAATGGAGTGTGTAGACAGCAAATCGTACGTCTTATCGAATCGAAATTGAGATGGAAAACTGTATAATAAACGGAACATGTAGACATTCGTACGTTTTATTGTCCATTTAAGATATCCGATAAAACGTACAATATGTCGTAGCGTGTAAACCAGCTTTTACAGGTTTCTTGCTTTGATTTCAATGAATTGAAAACAACATTTAAATATTTCATATTATTCAAACCTCATAACCTTTTTAAATTGAACTCCCCATTCACATTTTACAGATAATTTAGAACAATTATACTTCTAAACATAATTGTTAATTTTAGATCTTAAAAGTTTGTCAAATGCACCAACTAATAATTCTGAACAAATGATATATTTGCTTAGCGTTTACGTTTCCTCTGTCAACTGATAAAAAAATATATTTTTCAATCGTTGTAGTTTTAACATGCAATATGTCTCTCATATATAGAGACTCAGATATTTAAACTATTTATTTTATAATTGGTAGAGATTTCAGGGCTTGCTTCTACTACATCGTAGATTAATGAAATACTGTAGTTCCATTGAGAATGGCTCACATAATACTTCTGAAGTTATCGATAATACTAAATCCAATTTGCCGATACACTATTATCATTCATGGTAATTCAAGATTACATATGATTACCAACGCCTAAATCAATATATTTTAAAATCATCGGAGTCAAGTAAAGTGTTCTATAGGTATCTAAATTATAACATTGAGGAATATAATTTATGTAAGTCACTCACAACTAGGGCGTAAGTACTCCATGTCTCCGATGGTAGTGGAATTTTCACATAACTATGTCCTACACGGCTCACATGTGTTCAGTTAATTATTGTTGATTGGTTTCAAAATCTGATAAATATAAAATTCTAATAAGAATATATTATGTATTATGTATAAGCAAAAATACATAGAACAAATAAAAATATTGTATCGAAATAAAATTGATGTAATTAATTTTCAAAAAAATACATTTTACTATATTGGTAGGAAACAATTTTCTACGTTATTAATTAAACACTGTTTAACCTAGCAATATGTACATACCAAATTTTTCGATGACCGATGTTTTCAATTCAACCTATTGTAGATAGCGATTTTTTCTTAATAATCGATAATTCCAAAATCTCTGGACCATGGCCGTGACTTGTTTTTTGTTGAACAGAGCTGAAACTGTACAAAATGACAAGATAAAACGCAAGGATTATAACCAGGTATACGACATAATATAATATGGCATGGCGGTCTATTGACTGTCCAATACACAAGTTTGATCCCAGTGGAAATCAATTTGTTAAAAGCTAAGGGCTATTAGTTTCTTCAAAAAGTTAAATCTTTTTCTACCAACCAAACCATTTTACTAAGAACTAACTGCCGATTATACCGACAAATGTCGTCTGTTACATTATTTTACTTCGTTGGTTCAATACTGAAAACTTTTTGGGAAATTTAGTTTGCCCATAGTGCTTTATACCACTTACCTTAACACGTTAGCTGCCATGGGTAGTGTCGGTGATCCCATTTCAATTAGTTATACTGAGCCGTGTTGATCGACGGCGCTACCCAAATGTTTTTTTTTAGATTCGTTATTATTATCAAAGAATAAACAGGAAAAATCAAAATACAAATAAATGTATTCATTAAAATTAAAAATAACGCATAGATTACTTCGTGAATGACTAAAATTTAATCTATAACATCGACTGGCCTGGTATGGTGGGACTTATGGGATTGCCAGCACTAGCCATGGTACCTAACGTACAAGCTACTTTAAGTTATCAGAACATACATTTTATCGAACTCAGAAGTAAACGATTATTTTCTTATGTATCTTTATATATGATTATGTAAAATATAAAATACGTATATAATTAAGTTAAACATAATTAATTACAATTAAAATACTTACATTTTATTCGGGGGAGGGGGGATGATAAGGAATTATTAATTATTTTTTGAGATGGCATATTTTGTGAACTTTCTTACTATGGCCAATTTTCAACATAAGAAATGTAACGTACATTTATATTCATAAACTTATAATATATATCATTTTTTACTTTTAAATTTGTTAAGATCTTTTTGACATTTAACTTTCAAAATAAAATTTATCATCAGAAAAAAATATTCAGACGAATTAAAAAATCATTTCATTTTACGAGTACAGTTTTTTAATGAGAAAGGGCATGAACTATTCTTAACTTGAGTTCAGTGTATTATTTATTTTATAATAAAAGTATAAGAAACATTTTTTTTTTTATAATTGTTTAAGTAAAGTTATTTTAAATAAAAGCGAATGAATTCATACAAATATAGTATTATAAATATTTTAATATTATAATTATTGCATAATATAATGTATAAATTCAAACGCGTAAATATAACATTAATTCTAAATCCTTAACTTTTATTTAACTATATTATGATATCAAAATGTTGAACTATTTCATACATAACCACTTATATTTTAGCTGTTCAGAGTGTTGATGATATATTATAATAGTTAAAAGCGGAGTATCAACTTCATACAGAGTTCGAAAACAGTTTTGATGCAGTTGTAACAATGTAAGTGGCTAAGTATATGGAAATGGAAATTTTAAAGTTTGTAATTGTCTGTTGCTTTCATGTATTTCTAAAAGCACACTATTCATAAGTGATATTTAAGTATTACATGAATGGGAAATATACTTTTGGATGTGTGAACTCTCTTGCCTATAAGTACAATTTAACATTTTCATCGGTTAAATTTTCAAACGATTTAAAGTTCAATAATAATATTATTTTAATATTATATTTCACCTTACAGTGTTATAAAAATATACGAATTTAAAAATGAACAATCGATATTATAATTATTGACGGTTTGAGAAAATTAAATACAATATATATTAACTATATTTGACTTGAACAAACGAAATAGTAGAAGGTATGTGTTCTAAGTATGAGTACATTTACTATTTACATTTATTTTCATGTATATTGTATTAACGTAATAATGTTTAACTTAAACATTTCAGAGTAATAACCACTTACACGTTGAGGGTGTCAGTTATTACAATTTACGTACATATTTGACCTCATGCATTTCAAAAATGTTTGAAAGTTTATTGAACGTCAAAATTCCAATGTTAATTAATAAAAATCTTTAGTAGCTTAAGTTTAATGTCAATAATACGTTTTTCAAATTTAGCCGCGTAATTTAAATACGTTTCGATGTAGTTTTATTTGTACAAAAAAAAAAAAAAACCATTTTTTATTCCTGTTAAAATTATACAGCAGTTACATTTTTAAACAATTTTTTATCAGTTTTAAGGACTTAATTGTATTGGAAAATACATGTGATGAATAAAAATTAATGAACGAAATAAATGTGACTTGAACAAAGTGTAATTGGGCAAAATATTGTACACATGTCGTGAAATTTAGGCCAATCGAATAACGTTCGAAATCTTGCAATATAATCGAGTTATTCAATGGACAAAGGACGATTGAAAAACTAGTTAATATGAACAACGTAGCTCGTAAAGATGTACAATTATCGAGCAGATCGCATCGTCTCAAAATGTATTAATTATTGTTACATGTTACAGGCACTGTCAATCAGTGGCGTATTCTTTTTGGTGAAGTGTTCTCAAATATCTTTTCAGAAGAAAAAAAAAGATTCATAAGTCATAAATGACGTGCTACGAAAGTATAGGTAAAGAAAACATGAATTTATATAATTTAATATATTATAATTAACTCTTCATTTGTAACGTATTATTTATAAAACAATATAATTATTAATTCAAACCTTATATATATATATATATTTTATAATATTATAAAAATCATTTATTTTTTTGAAAACCTTTACTTTCCATCTACAAAAAAAAAAAAAAACATTTAAAATACACCACTGCTATCAATGATTATTCGATACTGGTCAGTCGTTTGTTGCTTTATGTATCAAATTTCTTCGAACCATTTGGTTGGATAGTAAATACCATCCAGATACTCGGATATTTTTAAATCCGAATAAAAATCAGTTCGAATATCCGTAATCCGAATATTTTCGGGTATTCGTGTACTATTCGGATATATTCGAATAATCTTACTAGGTATTCTGAATTTGTACGATGTATTTAATAACAAAAATAATACAAAAAATTATGGTATGTACTCGTATTAACAAAATATATATATTATAAAGGATAATATTATATAATAAGGAGAACACGTAAAACAATAAATAACAAAAATAATATAAAATGATAGTACATTGAAAAATACTTATTTTAAATCATAATATTATTACTTTGCTTTAAGAAAACTAGAGTAGAAACATTTTTCGCATTTAATCTATTACGTTTTGATGTAACAATATTTCCGGCGGTAGAAAAAACTCTTTCTGAAGATGCTGATGACGTAGGAATACATAAAATATTTTTAGCGACCTTTGCAATTGTGGAGTATATTGTTTCGTGATCTTTCCACCGAACGCATGGATCTAAATTGTGGTTAATTTAAAATTCAATAATATACTGTTCAGATTCATTATATGATATGTCAGCTTCTCCAAGTAGTATAGTATATCCATAGCTGTTGTGTTTTTGATAATTTTACTCTGATCTTTTTCATATTTTTCTTCATAGCTTTGAATAAGAGATTTGACAGTTTGTCGAATATGTTGTTCAACATTCTTGGAAGTTTCATGGTTCAGATTTTTATGTCTAGAATCTAATAAACACGCAGATACGTTTGCTTTTGGTTCCCTGGTTAATATATCATCGTTATAAAAACCAAATCAAATAAGTTCACACAATTCATTTGATACTATTGATTTAAATTTTACAGATAATTCATTGTCACTAGTATTTATTTTAAATTTATTTAATATTAAATATTTAATATTAATATTTAATATTTAATATTTATTTAATATTAAATTTATTTATTATAGGACTTACAATGGATATGGTCATTTATTTATCAGCACAAAGAATGGTTGTAGCTAATTTTAATGGTTTCAAAAGTGATATTAAACTTCTGTATTTTTTCCAGTCATTTTTGAAAAACTCAAGTATTTTGGCCATTTTTTTGTAAAATATAATTTATCTGCTACTACAGCAACTATTGCTGACCCCACTCCGATTAAAAGTTCAAACATATGTAACGTCAAATTCCATCGTGTCGGAAAACATTGAATTAATCGTAATTTTGCTTAGGCTTCGAATAAGTGAAAAATATTGGACTTTATACGTTATTGTTATATGGACAATATATAATTACGATATCTCATTTATAACTATTATTATTATAATATACTACCAGTTTTTTATACAACGTAAAACCCAGTGTCTTATTAAATTTATCTCACAATAAAAATAAATATACTTGATTCAATACATTGAAAGTACAAAAATCCGAATACTATTAATATTCGTATGTTCAAGTATTTTTTTTATATCCGAATACTATGGATATTCGGATATCCGAGTATTACGGATAATCGTGAATATTCGGATTTTATAATTTAAATCAACCGGATATCATATCCCGGTTATCCGAATATATATCCCAACACTACTTCGAACCCACCCGTGAATTGCGTGTGAAAATATAACTATTGCGTTCCGATTTTATTCTCGACTGATTAAGTTGCTTCTTATCAAAAAAAAACTGTTATTGTTATCAAACCGATAATCTACTGATATTCTTGCGGTTTAACGCAATCATATCAATACTGAATCACACGTCACGAACACAATTATAAGTACAATATGTACCTAAAAGCTTTAACTTTTTGTATTTCAATCAGGGCTTATTCTTAGGTTTTTTTTAGAAGTGCGCATAACTTAAAATTCAACTCCCTCCCAATACTCTCAAAAATATTACTCCCTGTGTATTATGTGTGAATTAATTTATAAAAAAATTTAACAAAAAACTTTTTATTATGACTTTTAATTATTAATAACCCTGTTTCAATTTATAAAAAAAAAATATTATATAAAAAAACTAATAAAAAGTAAAAATTACTTTATATTTTCTTCATTTTTGACAAAACATTTTCGTCTTCAGATAAAGCTCTATGAATAATATTAATATTATTGATAATATTTTAATTAAATAAAACCAATAGACACTCTATAATAATTTAATATTTAAAGCCGGGTCCACACTATTAAAAATGTATCGAATGCGCTGAATACATTCAACGTACACACACACCATACGTTTTTTTGCATCACAACAGAAATGTTTAATAATGTGGACGTGACTTAAAGATTAATTCTAAAAAAAAAAAAATTGTAATATTAATTATTTACCAGAAAAATATATTTCTTTGTAAACTTTATATTTCCCAGAGCCCAAACTTCAGGCGTCAATGAAAACACAATTTAAAACCTATCCAATAACTAATAAGCTCAGCTATAGGGCTGTGCGTAGAAATGTTATTCTTCTTCTTGGAGTTTCTCTCCTATCGGAGGTTGGAAATCGTCATATTAATCTGGTTTTTCTCTTGAATAATTGATTACTGCTGCAACTAAACTATTGTTTTATATTTTGCATCCAATTCGTTCTAGGTCTTCCCCTACTTCTTTTACCACATATCTTACCATTTAATATGAGTTGTAGAATTTGATATTTTGTCCCCTCATCAAGTGCCCACAATATCGTAATATTCTTGCTTTTACTATCTTTACTACTCCCTTTTTTTTTCCTATTCTCCTCACCACATCCAAATTTGTAACGTGATCTACCCATGGTATATTTAAGATTTTTCTATAACACCACATCTCGAATGTTTCTATTTTCTTCATATCAGCTTCCTTAAGAGTCCAAGCCTCCACTCAATATAGTAATATGGAAAGCACATAGAATTTTAACATCCGTATTCTGAGCTCAATCGAAAGGTCGCAAAGAGATGTTAAAATACCGTATTTTATTTTTGTTGTTGTATAATACCGTATAATACCGGTATTATACCAGTATTATACCGTATAGAACCTTGCAGTACCTCTAACTATTGGAAATTTAACAGAGGTTATAAACCTATTAATAATTATGAAACATGAATCATTTAAAAAAGGAATATTTTAAAAAATCTTTAGAAGGTCAGAAAACATTTCTTACGGTCGTCTATAGCGATGCAAAATATGTTTCGAGTATACGATACTATCATAAAAATTGAAATGTTTCAAATAATATTGTTTTACATATGTAATTAGATACTCCTTTAGTATGATTAATTTTATTTTATTCAGAAAAACTTTTCGGTTTTTTTTTTTTATTTTTTTTTTAATTCATAATATAAAATATATTATATTTATTTATATACAGTAGAACCCCTCTCGTCCGCCCTCGGCTGGTCCGCCGCTCCGGTTGATCCGACCATAGTATTATCGATATGAATACTACGTAATTTAAAAATACAATTTGGATTTTCCACTTTATAGTAGATTTTAGGTTGAATATTGCAGCTAAGTCTAGAATGTCACTTGCTAAACAAAAATCTATAATTGACTTTTTTTCTAAGTAATGTAAAATGTAATTAATTTCTGATATAATCTTGTATATAATATGTAAATAAAAAAATGTTCTGTATATTCTGATAATCCGACCTTTTTCGCGTTCCGACCACACCCCCAGTCCCGAAGGTGACGGATTAGAGAGGTTCTACTGTAATAGGTAAGTTATTAGTAAGTTATTTAGTATATTTTCATTTTTGCAATGAGCAAAATATATGTAAGAGTAGTGATCGGATTGTAGTCTTGATAAAGGAATCAATCCAGTGATGGAACTTTATGACAGTAGACAGTTTCTAAGTTATTTAGAAGGTGCTGACACCATTTGCGTTTCAAACGCTTTCTGGGATCAACTGGTGTATCGAATACATTTTAG
This sequence comes from Sipha maydis, assembly GCA_034509805.1. Lineage (NCBI taxonomy): Eukaryota > Metazoa > Arthropoda > Insecta > Hemiptera > Aphididae > Sipha > Sipha maydis. Next base: position 307,371 of record JASXSY010001132.1, read on the forward strand.
TTTGAAACGAGAGGATCGTGGTGATTGGATTGGATTTAAAGATAGATTTGAGTGGTAAGGTTATAGAGAATTTTAGATACTTATTTAACTCTTTGAATGGGAATTAAATTATGAAATTGAAAAATTATAAAATAAATTTAAAATATCTTTCAAATAATCAATTGCGATAACATTGGAAAACCAACCACAAAAATATGGGTCTTCCACTCTTCCAACCTAATTGAATTCTCACGGTGAATAGATATCTTTTACAGATTGTGTCGAGTAGAATTTACAATCAAAAGAAATGTTTTTCGGTTACTCCTCTTTTTACATTATACAATTTATACTTTTTTTCGTCCTTCCTCCATCCACCACGATGGTTGACCCTTTCCTGCCATCAACACAATTGAATGCTCTCTTTTTCGTTCATGTATACTATACAAAATACATCCCGGGACCATTTAAAATTCTATGCTCGACCCGCGCAGAACTCGACTATAATTAAGTTATGCAAAACGTTTCGCACCAATCGAGATAACCGCTTTTACCATATAACAATAATGAGGTATAAATATGTGTGCGTGTGCGTGTAGATTAAATTACAGGGACTAAAGTAATGCGTCGTGGCCACCGTTGGACCGCGATCGAAACGTGATTGAAATAAAACATAATTGTATATTATTGTTTTGATGATGCTTCGATAGGAGGAGTGGGTGGGAACAGATAAGTATTGACGGTCAGTCGTAAAAACCCTAGACGGCAACTATACGTACAATAGTGACTCCTGACTCCACTCCAAAGCTCCGAAGAATTTTTTTCTACGACTAAATATTAGAAAATTACATCACGCATACTATACTGCCATATAATATTGTTCCGTTTCATTGTACCCCTAATTTAAATATGAATTACAAGCACAATAGTAGATTATGATGAATTTCAATTATTTCGATATTTTATATTATGAATGGTTAAACTGTTTAAAGAACTCGTCGCGTACTGCACGAATTATAAATCACATGATTATCAGTAGTCAACTTATAGAGCTAAATAAATAAATAACAAGTATAATCTGTATAGGAAACGAATACATATGTATTTATAAAAGAAGTTGTGACTGACTGATTCATTATCAGTTATTCATAATCGTGTTAAGTTCTTTAAGAAAGCATCAAAATCTATAAGTTCGTACATTTTTTTACAGCTATACGGATTAAGGAGTAGGCACATCAAAACGGAGGACATAAATATTGGCTGGGAGTTGAATTGCGTTAATTTTTATGTTAACCTCGTGGTGCGTTTTATTAAATATTTTTAAGCGAATCCTTCTGTCCCGAACTAAATGAGTCTTCCAACATAAGTCCACAAAAAATTACAAAATGAAATAGATTAAATAATACGTGTATGATGCAATAATGATTCATCAGCATATTATATTCAATCAAAAGTCATTATTTTTTTATGATAAAATTGATTTTTATATGTTTTAGGCGAGTACGAATATTTATCATTTGAGTATTGAAATTGTAGGACTTTGCTTATTGTTTTAGATGCTCTCAATTTATAGTAGACTAAGCTAGAAATCCGAATTATACAAGGGTTTATTTTAAAATCAAAAATTAAATATATAATATATATATATATATATATATATATATATATATATATATATATTATATTATGAATATTTAATAATTTATAAAAAAATTGATTTTAACCTGTAATAAGTAAAATCTCTAATACTTATTTCAAATAATTGTTGGTCATTTGAAATTTAAAATCTTAAGAAAGTATTGATAGTTCAATGCAATAACTAACCAGGCATTATAAAAATGTATTTTTTCGTGTTTAACTTAAAAATGATGACAATATTTTAAATTATATTTCCAGTTTAATAAGATGTATAATAATAATTTATATTTATTTATTTTATTTTTAAAAGACAGTCAAATGAATGTAGATAAATCATCTGATTCGCATGGTGTCTGTTCTGATGAATATCAATTTAATGGTTTATCAAATAAGGATGTTGAAGGTATGTTTTAATATTACATTTTTTAATTGTCAAGTTTAATAAGCAAACCAATGTCTTTTAATTCCAAATAAAAATTAATATGTGAATTAAATGTAGATAATAACATTTATAATAATAATTAATTTAGATTTTACATATTTTAACAGATATTGGTATATTGGTAATATTGTGGAGCAAGGTATAATGCAAGAAACTGTTCCTACGGTAACGCAAGAAATTTCTTCAGGATCATCAAAAAATATCAACACTTCAACCCAAGTCTAAAAGCGATTAAAAATACAGAGGGGAGTATTATTATGGAACCTGGGAAAAAGGCTGAGAGATGGAGAGAATATTTTATAGAGTTACTCAATAGCAATATACCAGCATACCCTGTAGGAAAGACAGTATTTCAAAAAGCTGAACCTTTGATAGACGATATAACCCAGGAGGAAACTGATAAAGCAATAGAAAGCCTAAATAATTGGAAGGCTCCCGGATCAGACAACATCCAAGCTGAACTGATAAAATATAGTGGGAAAGAAATGAGGTATTTCATATTTAAAGCATGTCAGAAGACGTGGCGGGAGGAATAGATGCCTATAAGCTGGCAGGAGGCCATAATCATACCTCTACATAAGAAGGGTGACAAAACCGATTGTTCTAATTATAGAGGTATATCACTGTTAAATACGGCATACAAAGTTTTTTCCAAGGTGTTACTGAGCCGATTAACACCATATGCAGAAGAGTGCCTAGGGCAGTACTAATGCGGGTTCCGCAAAGGAAAATCGACAGTGGAACAGCTTTCAATAATTGGACAAATCATTGAGAAGAAATATGAATATCGTCAGAATTTTTGGCAGATATTCGTGGATTTTAGGAAAACATATGACAGCATCCATAGGAAGAGTCTGTACAATATTATGGAAGAATTTGGAATACCCTACAAGCTTATATCACTCACCAAAATGTGCATGGAAGGGACAAAATACTAAGTAAGGGTAGTTAACATACTATCTGACGCCTTCACAGTAGAAACTGGCCTTAAACAAGGTGATGCACTATCCCCGCTACTGCTTAACTTAGCACTTGAAAAGGCGGTAAGAATGATGCAAAATGCAGAAAGTGGGGTAGCGGTCAATGAACATCGAGTGCAGATTCTAGGTTTTGCGGATGATCTGAACATCCTTTGTGAATAACTAGAGGATGCTTTAAATCGAACGATGGCTCTCGAAAACGCTGTAGCAAAAGTAGGGTTACAGATTAATGTGGAAAAAACAAAAATTCTAGAGATTCTCGACAGCGATCCATCACAAAACATATTTGAGTCAATAGCTTTCGAAAAAGTGGAAGAATTCCAATATTTAGGAGCGCTTTTTAGTACAAAAAATGATTAGTCACGAGAGATAAGTGCAAGAATAGCAAAGGCAGAAAGAGCCTTTTTTGCATTATCAAAATTCTTTAAGTCTAAAGCGTTGTCTAAGAAGACAAAACTAAGGCTATACACGGCAATAATAAGGCCTACCTTCACTTATGGGTGTGAAGTATGGACAACAACAAACGTGACGAAAAGAAGACTTAGAACCTTCGAAAACAAAATATGGAGAAAGATATGTGGACCAGTTCGCGACGCAAGAAAAAATAATTGGAGAAGAAAGCTTAATAAGGAATTACAGGAAGAACTAGGCCTAGCACCAGTCACTAGCTACATAAAGGGACAAAGGTTACAATGGTTTGGGCACATAATGAGGAGAAGCGAAGAAGAAACCATAAGGGCAGTGATAGAATGGCAACCAGAAGGGAAGAGACCTCGAGGCAGACCAAGGAAGAGATGGCTTGACATAATAGAAGAGGATCTAAAAACTGTGGGAGTTAAAGAATGGAAGGAAATTATACAAGATCGAGAGAAATGGAGGGACATAGTGTTGGCGGCAAAAACTCTAATAGAGTTATAAAAGCCAGTTATGATGATGAAGGTATAATGTATTTCCAATAATTTCCGAATGATTCATACATAATATTAGATTCAAAAATGTCTACAGAGCAATTTGCTTATATTGTTCCTTTACAACCTTGTCAACCCAAAGCATCAGAGTTGAAAGGAGGTAAATTTTCAACTAGAATGCAAGGCAAATGCTTGCGTTCTTTTCATGAGGATTATTATTATAAAAAAATTCCTACTGGTGAATTTGTTAAACGAAATTGGCTTTCATATTCTTCATCACAAGACAAAGTTTATTGTATTGTTTGCAAACAATTTGGTAAAGAAGGTTCAAAAAGATACCAATTAGCGCGATTTGGTTCTAATGATTGGAAACATATATCATTAAAACTTAAATAACATGAATCAAATAGTGCACATTTAGAGTCGGAAATTCGAAGAGCCATGTTTATAAGTAATCAAAGAGTAGTAGGTACAATTTTTGAAACTTCGAACACAAATGTTGCTGAAAATAGAAAAGTTGTTAAAGTAATTTTTGAAACTCTTATCTACCTTGCACATCAAAACATAGCATTTCGAGGCCGTGATAAATCTTGGTCATCAAATAATCAAGGACATTTTATTGAATTGATCAAATTGATATCAAAATATAATCCAATACTTTCGTGTCACTTTTCAAAAATTCAAAATTCAAAAATAAAGAATTGATTAACATTTTTATCCAATCTAAGCCAAAAAAATATGCTGTGTGTTCTTGGTGAAATGGTTCGGGAAAATATTTTGTTCAATATTAAAAAATCTGGAGTATTTTCATTTATCATAGATACTACAACAGGTGTTTCTAATATAGAACAGCTTTCATTAGTAATTAGGTTTATAAATAAAAATGAAGAAGTAGAAGAAAGATAAGTTGCTTTAGAAAATGTATCCGACGCAAAAGGTATTGGTATGTTTAATGTTTTGTGTAATATTTGTCAAAAATATGATATTGATTGGAAAAATCAACTATGTAGACAATCATATGATAGGGCATCTTCTATACAAGGCCAATACTCTGGTGTTCGTACATACATTCAAGAAAAAAATTCTTGAGCAATATATGTTTGGTGTTTTTCTCATATTCTAAATCTTGTTGTGGTGGACACTTGTGATACGAGTAAAACTATGAGAAATTTTTTCGGATATATGCAATCATTGATAGCTTTTTTAAGAGCAAGAAAACGTACTGCGATTTTTTAAAAACATCAAAAAATATGTTATCCAGAAGAAAGAGTTTGTAGAATAAAAATTTTTTTTTTCTACACGTTGGACATCTCATGGCCGTACTTAAACAATTATTTATGAAAAATATAAAGCACTTACAATTGCATTAATAGAGTTATCAAGCTGAACTGAACATAATATATCTTCAATGGAAACAAACTTAATATCTACTCGTACTATTTCCTCATTCGAGTTTGTTACAAATTTGTTATTAATGAGAAATATCATCGAGTACACAACTTCATTATCTATGTATTTACAATTGCTATCATTAGACTTCATCACTGCATTGACTATGTTTGATAATTGTGCTAGGAAATTATCAGAATTAAGAAATGAGCTTTATTTAGATATCTTATTGGCTGAAGCAAAAAGGTTTTCACTTGAAAATAAACTAGAAGAAGTATGGTTTCCAGAAAAACGGGTTCAGAAACGGAAAAGAATGGCTGGAGAAAAAACCAATGATGATAGTATATATATTATTATATATTAGAATACTATCAAATGCCAAGAATAATTTTAAAATAGAAGTTTATTTCACTGTTTTAGATAAAATATGTTCATTTATAACTAGTCGATTTGAAGGATCACGAGAAATTTTGTCTGATTTGTCCCTTCTTTCAGTCGATCGGCTTATTGCTACACATAAAGGATGTCCAATACCCGAAGATAATTTTGTGATAATTTTTATCTTGATAAGTGGATACCAAATTTACAAATCGATCAATTAAAATTAGAGTATGCTACGTTTGCATACAACTTCCTTAAATTTAAATCAAATACAGTAATTGAAAAATTGCATGAAGAGGTAATAATAAGTGAATCAGATGCGAGTACAAGTGGATGGAGGCAATAATGAACAAACTTAAACTAAAATGACAGTTTTAAATGTATTAAAGTTATTAAATACATTTAACTTGATATCTGCATTTCCTAATATGTACATGAATGTACATGAAAAAACATGATCTCTAAACATACTACTATTAACATTAAAAACCACAAAATTATTGTTATGTAGATGATCTTCTAATTTAATTGCTACATCTTTGTACAACATAGAAAATACCATTAATGGACTCATGGGATATACTAAACGTCGCATTTGGGCGTTGAGTCGCCTCTTTTGTTCTTTCTTATTAATTTTACGTTTGAATGGCAAACTTCTATTTTTTCAGATGTTGATTCATCCATACATTGACCATTATTTTTCTTAATCATATGATAACACAGATAAAACTAAAATTACACAACACAATATTCATAAAAATTTAAACAACTTATTTAGATAAGAATATGAACTGCGCCAGCATGACAGCTAAGGAAATTACGCCAAATAGAGAACAAGCAATTATTTTTAATTCTACCGACGGAACTCCGCAAAAAAATTATATTATAGCCATTGGTCAAATAGTACACCCTAAAAATATATTATTCGTATCAAGAATTTCTAATTACAGATTTTATATTTTTTTAACAAGTAAAGAAATACTTGAATCTCTTATGTCCAAAACCAAATCAATCATTGTAAATGAACACGAAATATATATACGTAGACTATTAAACCCAGCCTAACGAATAGTAATTTCAAATGTATGTCCGTCCATACCAAACCAAGAAATACTTCAGTCCCTCAAAAATATAAATATCACACCTACATCACAAATTAATTACCTCAAAGGAGGAATCAACCTTGAGGGTAATGAACACATTTTAAGTTTTCGTAGACAAATGTTCATTAAACCAGAAGATACGACAAAGCTTCCAGGTTCACTAATTATAAACTACAACCAGACACAATTTAGAATTTTCTTTACTGATGACACAATAATATGCTACACATATAAATGTACTGGACATACAGCACAGACCTGCAAAAAAAATATGTCAAATAATATAGAGAATTCAATAACTTCTTTTAATTTAACCGATAATGACAATGAAAAAACGGATGAAATTATCCCGATAATTCCTTCAAACTCATTAGACGCAATTGAATGTCAACCTCTTCAGGTACCAATAACACCGATGGACTGGAACAATAGTATATCAGATCAACCCCTCGAACACCCTTCACAATCTGTACAAGAAATCGATACAGTTTTCACATCCACACACTTACCTGAAAATCTTAATAATATTACATCGCAATCTGTAACCACTCTCGAAAAAATCTCTTTGAAAAACTTACCCGATAATCAAATAAAAAGAGCAATATCCGACTCATCATCTCAATCATCACCACCAACAGCCTTACTCCCAATAAACGATCCTCCGAAAACACAACCAGAAAAAAAAAAACCTACATTACGATCCCGCTCAAATTCCTCCACAAGAATAGATGAAGAAAACTTTGAAGACACTTTAAAACCGGCTGAAATTTGTTTTCAAACGATAAACCCATTTCATATGCCCAGTTTAAATTCTTAGTTGAAAGTTCCGCAAATAAAACCATAAACATGCGAACACTATGCGAAGAAATAAAAATTGAAATACCCACTCTCATGTCACTAACAGAAGAAGCACACAAACAAATCAAGAATCAATCAATGAAAATGAGACTAACAAAATTTCTAAACCTTTTATTTCAAATAATACCCACTGAACAAACAAACACCACTCAATAATCATCTAAAAATAATAAAATAAATAATGAATAAAACTGAACTAAATATCAGCCAATGGAATCCGAACGGGTTCTATTCAAAAATCGATGAAATCAAACTAATGATCAATACATTCTCACCAATAGCTCTATGTATTCAAGAAACAAATTTCAACAATAACCATTCAGGGTCTCTAAAAAACTACAAAACCTTCTCCAAAAATAGAACAAATTCTCTCAGGGCTAGCGGAGGAGTAGCCACACTTATCAGTAAACAATATCCATCTAAAGAAATCTCGTTATCTACAAATCTAGAGACAGTCACAGTTAAACTTTTTACTAAGTACGAATTAACAATTTGCAATATTTATATACCTAATTCGCAAGACTTTAGTTATACAGACGCCCAAAATATTATTAATAAATTACCCACTCCTTTTGTTTTATTGGGCGATCTTAATAGTCATAACATCATATGGGGTTGCCACGATACAGATCAGAGAGGCACAATTATCGAAAAAATTTTAAATAGCAATAACAACATAAACATTCTCAATAACGGTCAAGCGACCAGAATAAGTGCTAACACCGGCAATTTATCAGCAATCGACCTCTCCTTTTCTTCGTCAATTATTACACCTTATATTGAGTGGAACATTATGCCAGAACTCTCCAGAAGCGATTATTTTCCGATAAAGCTAACCTTAAATTACACTAACACAAACGCAAAACACACTCATGGCCTAAAATGGAAACTAATAAATGCCAACTGGAATACCTTTCAATCAGAAATCGAAAAAAATATAACAAAGCATAATTTTTCATTTTCAAATAGTGTAAATGTGGATGATAACATGGAAAAATTTAGTAATCTAATTTATAATACAGCTTCTGAAATTGTTGAACAAAATAGTTATTCTGGAAAAAGGTCACCTGTTCCATGGTGGAACAAAACAATAAAACATGCTATAAGGAACAAAAAAACAGCCTTCAATAAATTCAAACGCACAATTGATTTCCACGACTTTATTGAATTTAAAAAAAACAAAGCATTAGTTAGATATATAATTAAAAATGAAAAAAAAAATCCTGGATAAAATTCACCACAAGCCTAAACACTAAAGAATCAGCAGCAAATATTTGGAAAAAAAGTCAGAATTATCAAAGGTATCCCTCAAGTTCAAATTAAAACCATAAATTCCGTACATACTCAACCAGACGAAATAGCCCAATTAATTGGGCAAAATTTTTATTCTAACAGTAGTAACTCTCTGTTAAACCCTGATTTCTTAAAACTCAAACTTGAAAAAGAAAAAGAAAATTCACCTTATTTACAAACTAATCATGGTCAAAGTAAGATTATAAATGAACCTATCACACTGTTTGAATTAGAGTCATGTCTTCGTGGCAACAAAAGCAATATCTGACAAGATTCCATTTATATTCCTACAAAATCTTCCCTCAAGCGGCAAATTATTACTTTTAGACCTCTTTAACCTAATTTGGAAAATGGGCACAATACCAACCGAATGGAAAAGTGCAATCATCACCCCCATTCCGAAGAAAGATTCAAATAATTTCAAACCATCAGGATATGAAGCAATATCAGTTCTCTGCAGCACGAGTAAAGTTTTAGAAAAAATCATTTATAATAGATTAATTTGGTATGCAAATAAAAATAAATTACTTTCACATGCCAAAATGGTTTCAGGAAGCACCACTCGACAAATGACTGTCACGTAAAAATTGAAACAGAAATTATAGAAACCCTTGCCACTAAACAAATTATGATCTTAATAAGCCTCGATTTACAAAAAGCATATGACACGGTCTGGCACTTCAGAGTAATAAATTTACTAAAAAATTGGAATTTACATGAAAATATGATAAAATTTCTATCAAATTTTCTTAATCAACGATCATTTCAAGTCAAAATCAGAGATTACATATCTAGTACCTTTGTATTGGAGAACGGAGTACCACAAGTTTCCCCTCTTAGCATTTTTTTATTTCAAACCACAATCAATAACCTACCAAACATTATCATGAATCCGATCAAATCAATCATATTTGCCGACGACACCCACATATACATTCGAGGTACTCAAATCTCTACAATGACTAGCTTACTCCAAGATTGCCTAAATGACCTATCTAAATGGTGCTTTGAAGCGGACTTCATTTTCTCACCTCAAAAACAAAATGTATTATTTTTTTAAATAAAAGAAAATTAACAAAACCCAAACTTTATCTAGGGACTTCACTTTTTCCTTTTGTAGACAATATTACAATACTTGGTCTTACTTTCGATAAAATGCTATCTTGGAAATCCCATATAATGACACTAAAAAAAATGCACAAACAAGTTTGAACGTAATTAAAACACTAAGTCATTCTGAATGGGGCGCAGAAAACACCATTCTATTAAATCTATATAGATCACTCGTAAGATCGAAACTTGACTACGGTTTAATTTGCTATGAAAACACAAACACAAACATTTCAAAAATTTTAGATACAGTTCACAATGCAGGATTGAGATTTGCAATTGGAGCCTTTAAAAGTAGCCCGATAGCCAGTCTATTATCTTTAACGGGAGAACTTCCTCTACATCTTCGAAGAACCAATTTAGCACTCAATTATATAGCCCGAGTTTTAACTGCACCAGAAAATTCAACCAGTATCTATCTAAACATAAACCGCTGTTCAACTATATACAAATCAAACACAAAAGTAAGAAAACCATTAGGCCTGAGATTACAAAAATAAATGAAAAATATAAATAATATAATTGATACAATATGCCAACGTGAACATAACCTAATTCCCCCTTGGAGAAACCCAAATTATCTAGTAGATACCAGCCTAAGAAAACAGTCTAAAAAGGAAACACATAATGATATTTATAAAAATCTATTTAATGAATTAATACACAACTCTAACACCAATATCCAGATCTATACTGATGCGTCTAAAACTGAAATGGGCATAGGACTCGCTGTTGTACATCAAAATATAACTCAACAATTTCAACTAGAGAACCATAATAGTATTTACACAGCAGAATACTTAGCACTTCTTAAAGGAACCTAATTAGCACTCAATGCAGACGAGACAATAATAGATATATGTTCTGATTCACTTAGTGCCCTATCAAACTTAGAATCGAAAAAACTAACGGAGCCCTTAGCTGTTAAAATTAGCAATCTTGTCTTTAAAAACAATAAAAACATACGATTCATATGGACTCCAGGACATTGCAATATAAAAGGAAATGAGAAGGCGGACAAAGCAGCCAGAAATGCAATCAATAATCTGAACAGTGAATTACTTCCTTTTTCATCACTAGTAGATATCAAACGAAACATCAACAAATTCTGCAAGAACAAATGAAACACAGAATGGCACAAGACAACTGACAACAAGCTTAGAGAAATAAAACACTCTATCGAACCCTGGCCAAAACATACAAATCTAAACCGAAGAGAAGAGGTGGTCCTAAATCGACTACGAATTGGGCACTCTAGACTCTCACATGGCCACCTCATGGAAAAAACAGAACCACCCGTATGCCCCACATGCAACACATACAACTCCACCAAACATATCATCATCCATTGTCCAATTTTCACAGAAGCAAGAAACGAATTCAACATACCCGAAAACCTCTACGAAGCAATCGGTCCATTATCAAACATAAACAACTTACTACTATATCTAAAAAAAATTGAAATGTATAATTTAATATAACCAACAAAATGTACTTATTACTTGTTAAGCTTTGTAGTTGATGCTAAAACAATAAATAAAAAAATAAAAAAATATCATGTTTACAGAATATTCCAAGCCTGAAATTATAAATATACTATATGACTGCTGTTCTGTATATAAAGAGAGAGAAAATAGAAATCAATTTTCATATTGTTATATTTTAGTTGTATTGACTGTGCGGTGGTTGTAATGCTACGTTCCACCGGGTCTACTTTGTTTATCTTTATGACTGTTTATCTTTAAGCACGTGGTTCTTACTAATGGTCATTCAGTCATTTATAATCCTAATAACTGGAGCTTTGATTGTTCACAGGTCACTTGAACTGTAATCTCTCTGAAGTTTCAATCAGAGCATACCAGTGCAAAGTGTATGCGCTTGTGAAGCGTAAGTAATACTTGACTTCAGACTATTACGTAAATAATTTACAAGTGTGACTATGTAAGTCCCTTATAAATTGCACGCCGATCATCTTAAGCTATTAGTGATTTCGTATGATACGTGCACTTGTATCCTAAACCGTTTTGAATCCTTGATTTCGGAATAAAATCGTTATAACTGATATTATTATTATTATTATTATTTTTTTTTAATAATATACATTTTTTAAATAGTTATGTTAATTTAATAATATTGAATTGATATCTGGCAATCTAATGAAAATTGATGAACGATTATTGAACTTCATCTAAAGTAAATAAACTTATTTCGAAATTAATCATGGCATAATATTACTAGTTATTTATAATACATACAATGATGTTTTTAAAAAACAATAGTATTTGCAAATAAAATAAATCATATTTAATATCTATTATATTCGTATTTTACCCTTTTACACACAAATAATGTGAATGTAAAAAATATAAAATATGCAAATATTTAAATAATTTAGTAGAACAATAACTATATTAATGTAGTCTTTTTTTTCTTCCTTCATACCAATACACTTTTTTTGTATTTAGTTCATCCTATTTCGAATGTAGTGACAGAAAGTGTACTAACACAAAAGTTTGTCGCTTTGATAAATTTGAAAATTCCATTGCTGATTTTCATGGTAACGGTTGCCTATGATTTTTTTTTTCTTTTTTAGTTTGATTAGGTTCAATTTTATTGAACGATTATTGAACTCAAAAACCAAAAAATTTTAACAAATCCACAGAATATTATTACTTATTAAACTCGTTTAGTTAATGTAGTAAAACATGACATAGTTGTGAGTAACATATATTAACCTAATTAAACACTAATGGATTTAATTGTTAGAAGGCTTGGGTAGCTAAAAATAAAAATTATGGGCCCTTCATGTAAAAACTGCTAATGAATTACTACAGTAAATGAAAAGTACCTAACTACTAAAATAATTTGAAAATAAAGTAAAACAATGGTCAACTTTCACATGTTTTTTTGTCTGTTCGGAAAAATTTTACATTACCTACTCATATATACGAAAAGTTTAATCAACGTTCAAAATTAAATATAACCGTGGGCTTTTTACATTTAGAAAAAAAAAAAATGTTACTTATTCTTAAAAAATTAAATATTTCAACACTGTAACACTGTACAAGTAATATTTGCGTTTCATTTCTTGGATTTACTTTTTGGCATTTAATGCCCGCTACTAATTCTATGTTTAGAATGCATGGTTTTCGTGTCGCATATGTCAATATATTGATTCTTTTACTTTTTTCTTACTTGTATTTTTGCCTTTGACTCCATCCTATGTTATCTATTGATGTCAGTTATGCGTGCTTTTCGCTTTTTTTTTGTATTTCTCATTGTCACTCATCTTGATTACTGAAAATATATTGAACCATTTTTTCATCTCATTTTGTTTTTTCTATTTCTAAAAAAAAAATATGAACTCGTTTCTTTATTTGCTGTTAATGTCTGCATTACATTATATTCTGTTGGTGAATATTTAAAAAAAAAAAAAGAAATATTTTTCTACGGTGAATTTCTTTTGTGTTTGGTGGATTATCACAAATAATATATTTGAGACGCTTAAAAATATTAATGATTATATGTGAAACCCTGAATATTATTTTGATCTTCGTATATATTTTTTTGAATTTAACGTTAAGTTGGTACAGTATTTAGATTTTCAAAATATATCGGCATACAGTGTCAGTTTTTACATTTTTCTTTTTTTTTTTATCATACCAATTTTAATATTTTTTTCAACATTAACATTTTTTAATATAATTATTTTATCAACAGAATATAATATTTTTACTGTGAATTTTTATATCAAAAGATAAAGTGATTTCGAAATGTTTATTAAACGTAATAACGTCGTGAACGCAAAAACGAGATCGAATTGAATTAAAATATAAAATGTTAAACATTTAACAAAAAGAATGTCATGTTTCTCATTTGGAAAAAAAAAATATGATTCTAAATTAAATTGATTGCAGTTCGAATAATGTAACATTAAAAAATATAAAAATGTTGAATCATTATGTATTAATGGATGACAATATTTCACGGAAAAAAAAATCAAGTATAAACATATACATATTGGTTCGTTAGGATTATTTTATTAACAAAACTAATATAGTTTACTTATCTATTGCAATATTATGTTTCAAGGTGAAATAATTACATTCCAATATTAACGACTATATATATGTCTAATATGATTTTTATTTTTATAATTTTAGTTTGTTATCGAAAATATACGATATTTTTTTAATTGTAATCCTCAAGTTTGCTAAATTTATTTAATCATTTGTACAACCTAAAATAACGTGATATCTGATATTGTTGAACCTTGCGGAGTTGCTTTTGTTTCATTAAATATATATATAACGATTATACGACCAAAACCCAAATATCCTTTGTAAACATTTCTATTGTTTCCCAAAATACGAGCGGACATTCGAATTTTACATGTATAAATAATTTTCTACTTCGCTTTTAATGAACATAATGATCCGACGTTTAATCGATACCACATAATTAATGATATACATTCATATATTATTGTACAGTGAACGTAATTTTTGTTTTTAAATAGTTTGTACATTTGCGATTTGCTCGTTAGTGTTTGTTTTTAAATCGACGCATCGCGATGCCCGAATCATATCGTAATATCATAAAGCTTGTAGTTTTTATTGTTGGTCCGATTACATATTACAACACCTATTTACGACATGGATCGAATCTAATCACAAATTAAACAAATTCTTTAGGACGTAACATGTTGTACTGTATTTGTGATGATAACGACACTGTGAAGACTTTCGATGACTAATTGCCAAGTTTATATCGATACTCACGAATAATGTTGAACAAAGCAAACCCACAAATTAGATAGATAAAATAAAAGTTAATTTACAAAAAATGTATGTAAAATAACCTTCTTAAAATTCATTTTTTTTAACAAATCCAAAACAATAGTCACAATCTTCACTTAACTTATCTAGTGAAGTTTAATGTTATTAATGTATTTTTATAATGCATTATATAGCTCCTAAATGTATCGAAAATGGACGAAACACTACTGTGTTTCGGACGCATGAGATCTGACCACGTTGACATTATTAGAGATCCATTTCCAATGTAAATCTGAATCAGAGAAAAAACGAATCGTTTACAGGATTTTTTTGTTTTTAAGCACCTCTTTTTGTATTAAATCTATGAATTTTTAAATTAATTTGGAAAAAAATGTATAGTACAATAAGACTGTGTTTCCCAATAAATTGACTTTTTATTCCTTTAAAGATGTATCTTGTAGTAGCATCAACTTCTATTTTTTAAACGAGTACACCATATTTTTTACTCAAATATTCGTAATTCTTTGGATAATTTTTCTGAAATTATCGATTTAACATAATTAAAACTCGGATTCATTGAACTTTAATGTTGTGTACATTATATCAAATGTCAAATAATCAGTATACTGAGAATTTCCTTTGATAGTATAATACATATTGCACTGTGATACTAATTTTACATAACATTTATTGTTATCTCGATGCAATAGTGAATAGCAGTAGTGATTAAATAAAAAGACGAATCACATCATATTATTAGTAATTAATAATAATTGTATTGTACTAACAAAAAACTTCCATCGAAAAATTTGGACAATAATGTTACATCGAAAATTCTACCAAAAATAATAAGAATAATTATTTGCATTAAAAAAAAATGTATATCGTTAACCCTTTTCTAAATAAAACTTGATGTTGCCACAGAATACCCCTTAGAGATAGATAAAAAAAAAGCTTATGCATTGGTAAATCTAGTACTTACATGTACCATAATATAGTTGATATATATTTATTTATACATAAATATGTTTTCCATTGATCAAAATTCAAAAAATCAATAATTTAATAGTAGTAAAGGAATGAGATTGCTTAAAAATATATATACAATACATAAATAAATAGTGTATAATATATAATATATTATATTTCAATGGTTTCGCAATTGGAAGTGAAAATAAATGTAGGGTGGAAAAACCGCTTACATCCGTTCGACACACGCATGTAAAACGTCGGCCCACGGTGTGCGTATACGTATATAGAACATGTTATCGTTGCAAAGACACGGCAGCGTACACAAGTCGATTTTAGAACGCAGCGATTTGCATATCGAAAGACTATTGCAGTCCTTATTACGTTCCGCAACCTTTTGTATGTTATGTTTCTCCGTGGGCGATTTAACCTGTATACACGTTTTTATGACACCAGCTGCGCTGTTTCTTGGCAAGATCTATGAGATTCGAATCAGATCCGGTGGAGATATTTTAATAAATGCACTTTTCCGAATATTCATACGCGTGGGTAGGCATAACGCAATGGCGTCATTTCAGTTTTCAATAGAAAGAGGCAAAAGTTTTGACCGGCTCAAATGAGTAAGAAAAAAAAAAACCAATCGCTTTGCTCGTAAGAAAATATTTACTTACATTTTATCAAATTATCATACTCACTTCACTTTATAATTTAAATATTTTTTTTTTTTTATTGTTAAGGGGATTGAAAGCGACTACTTTCTGTCCTTGTTTAACACACGTTTAACATAAATTTATAAATGTAATTAATTTCCAACGTACCGATTAATCTAGTGAAGCTGTTGCTGCCGTAATAAAATTATAATGTTGCATACTATTGGTCGCGAAATAACAACCAATCGACACACACACGCATAATTATGTTATCTGTTTTGTTAATTATTTTAAACTTCTCTAAACATTAAAATATGTCAATTTTTTAATCACTCTTTTTTAATACGAGTTTATATTTTTTAGGATTTTGAAGGGATAAAATAAAAAATGTGAGTAAGTCGATCAAAAAAAAACTTGACGACAAAGTCTGTTTTCATAATTCTTATCGCTTCATTATATCAATCGATATGTTGGAAATAAAATACGTCTATAATCCTATTATGCGTTTGATAGACAAAGATAGAAAGTCGACGCATCCAATCTTCTTAATACTTTTATATTAGGTAACAACATTAATTGCAAATATGAGGAAGTAGATATTTTATAAAATGATAAATACCAATACCAATTAAAACTCTGTAAATTATTATGAAAATTGTTATTGATTAAAACATACTGTTAGTTTATTAAAGAATATGTGACAACAATTTCTTAGTAGATACATGATATAATATTTTTTGAAAAAATTATAATAATAGACATGTTTTTGTGTTAATAAAATATAGTAATGATTACAATTCAACAACCTGGAACCGGCTTCTCGGGCGGCTTTTAAAATCAGACAGGGACAAATGCCCACCTTGTCTTGCACTTTTGTTGACTTCTCAATATGCATATATATGTTACGCCGAACTTATGAAATTACCGATTACATGAAATCTGCAGAAAAATTGCCAATTTTATGAAATCAGCAACTCTGTTGCCGACAATGTGAAATCGGTAACTTGAAGTGCATAATACTGCCGATTGCGTGAAATCGGCGGAATGTAAAGTTAATAAATTCAATAGGTCATTAATAATTGAATTACTAATATCGTAACGTAAGTGCACTTATCGAACTTATCACGTTAGAAAATTATAATTTGATGAAATTTAGTATTACGATAAAATTCAAAATCATGAAAAATTTACACTACCTCTAGAGATAATCCATACAAATATTTAGTGAACATTTCAAGTTCCTTACGATAATTACTTTTTGAATTAAAATTGAAATCAAAAATCAAAGTCGGCAGCCAGTAAATATTGCCGTTTTTTTGCAATTTTTCATTGCTCTTCTGCAATTATTGGGATACTGTTCAGTTATTCAAAAAATTACTTCTCTTATCTCTAATAAACCAACTTGATAAAATTTGCTATGGAAAACCACCCCTAAAGTTGTTGTTGGGATAATTTTTACTAGGACATTTGACATACACAAAAACTAGAACACGTCGTAGTAAAATTAATATATTACTCGTGTCACTCGAAATCTAAAATGATTTTACGTAAATTCATTTTGTCCGACTTTTGCGTAGGTATATGATAATATTCAACATCGTACCGTTCTTTTGACATTTTATGTCTTTTCTTGGCACATAGAATCGAAAAGCGTTACCGAAAAAGCGTTACATATCATTCCTTAGCAACACCTCTTAGCAACCGTCTCCTAGCAACATTCTAATATTTATATATTTAAATAATAAAAAAGAGAAAATAATTGATTACAGGCTATCTTATGATTTGTAAGTAATCGAAAAGCGTTACATATCATTCCTTAGCAACAGCCCTTAGCAATCGTCTCCTAGTAACATTCTAATATTTATATATTTTTATAATATTTATAATATAATATATAAGATTATAATATATATATATATATGTATATAGTTATAAAATAAAATAAATTGTATACTAATATTACTAATAGCAATCGTGTCTTTATTTTTTATTAATTACCCTATAAATATAATCTATATATAGTTATGTGCTACATATGATGACAAGGACAGCAAAGACATAAAATGTGGTACTTCATTGCAGATTCGTATGCAATATGGTTTCTTCCAAATCTTACCGTCCCAATACTGACCGATTATTTTATTTATTTATTTAAAATATTAACTATTATCGAAATTTGTATGTGTTTTTTATGAATGTTTTATGATTATTTTTACTCTAATTGGTGAACACTGAGTATGTGATAATAATTTCATAAGAATATGTAAACAATATGTTCCTACCAAAGCGACACTCTAAAGCATTGAGGAAGTTATACATAATATAATTTTATTTACTTAAAATTTAAATCTATTAAAACTTGTAACGATGCTTTTAATTAGTGATGGATCGAATCAATTCGATTATTATAAAATTATTAATTATCATTAATATATACCGGGTGTTCCAGGAAAGGTTGAAAAAATAGTATACGCGAACTCTCTGGAGTGATCAAATAAAGAATATTTTCAATTTTTTTTCTATTTTCAAAACCTAGGTTTTATCTAATTATTTTAAGAACATTATCTTAAATCTAAACATAAATACTCACGGAAAAAACAAAACAGTTCAACCCACTATTAAAATAGTAGATTTAACAGTATTTTATAATTGCTATAGGGATAGCTATAATGTTAGTGAGATTTACTATAATGTTTTAGTTAAGTTATTATAGTCATTGTTACAAAAAAATAAAGTAATTTTTACTATAATTTTATAGTTCACTGTATATTTTAGTTTGGTTGTCCAAACAGTATTTATAGTTGTGCTCACCAAAATGTATAATAGTTAGAACTGGAAGGTTTAGTTCATATCACTGCAGCAGAAATTTAATTTACTATAATTAACAGTTTATTGAGCTATAACTCGTAAAAACCACTACTATAAAATTAAGTATTCGTAACCAAATTTTATATTTAATTATTTTATATATTTAGCAGTACCTGCTGTCATATATAGTATTTTTTACTATAAAATTACAATATTATATTCATTCAAATTATACCTAATATAATTGCTATTTTTTTGACTAGTACATGCTTTTACTTATAAAATTTAAAATAACGTTGTTAAATATGGTAACCAAATATAAATTCGTTTTTGTAAATAAAATATTTATTTATTTTTTTTTGTCTTTTGTGTAACAAATTTACTGGTTATTTATTTGGTGACTTATTAAAATAACAACATATTAAAGATTTTGTACATAATTATATTCTAAAAACAAATAACAATAGGACATATATTCTTTTTTCAAATGAGATTTCACCGTGGGCGGCGGACACAAATCTGGTCGAGCCCGTGCATGTCATATAACAAATTTAATACTAATTTATTGCAAGTGGTGGAGTATTTAATTGTTCCAAGTCTTGCCATGGTGAATTCTCACTAAACAAATAGTATAAGTTTTTTTACAATAAATAATATAAAAAACATATATTTAAAATTAATATTCAATATAATTAGGACAGTTTTTTAATAATTTTGTTTTTAAATATCATACTAGTTATTAAATTGTGTAGTCTTAGCGACAACATTATAAGTAACATAAATATAATATAGGTAGGTAGTACAATAATAAAACAATTTGGTTATTTACATTTTTATCAATATACTTCCATCTTTAATGCTTTTATGGTGAACAGGAAAACTTTTTTCTATGTCTTTAAGTTTTATAAAATTTAACTTGTTGGTCAATATTACTTTAAATGCTCCAAAATGTTCGTCATAAAAAATGGTTTTATACAAAACATATATAATAAATGGTTCATTTTTGACAATGAAAATACATTTAATAAACCCAAATAATGGTAACATATCGTTGTTTTCATCACATACCTTTATAATAACGGACATACTCTTGGAGTTATATAAAAGCCCATTAATTTTTACCCATGAAACAAAAAATGTAACATCGCGGTTATTTAAATCATAAGGACCTGAATACTCATTAAATAAGTCAATGTCCAATTTGCTTAATTTAATTGCAGGTCCTATTTCTATTGGAATTGTATAGTAATCAATTTTGGTGGATAATAATCTGTATGACAGCCTTAATTGTTGTTTTAGGGACAATGTTTTTATAATATTTTTTCTAGAAGTTGTTGAATTAGCAGTTGTTTTTAGTTCTTTATGTTTACCTTCAAAACGCATTGACCAATGTAATGGTAATGGTCCAGATTTTCGTAGTATTAACGGATAATGGACCATATGGTGGTGCTTTGGTTTTAAATTTTTATTA
Source organism: Sipha maydis (assembly GCA_034509805.1). NCBI lineage: Eukaryota > Metazoa > Arthropoda > Insecta > Hemiptera > Aphididae > Sipha > Sipha maydis. The sequence continues at coordinate 328,125 of JASXSY010001132.1, forward strand.
CGAAATATTTTTAGGTACGTTTCATGGTGTTCTGTGATTAAATTTTCAAGTATAAATGAATCTTCAAATGTAATACACTTCGATAATATTATATTTAAAATCTTATCGAGAATAATATATACTGACCAAATTTCAGAATTTCTAGGAACCAAATCACCTATCATTAGTCCTAAATTTTTAACAAAACATAGCATTTCACTAGCTGACATTTTTAATATTGCTTTAACTTTCAAAGTTTCACTAGAAATTAAAGTTGGCCTATTTCGAATATCAATTGGGCCATAGTCAAATAATTCGATCCTATTATTTAATGTATTCAATGAAAAGTATTTTAAATCAAAAATCATTATTTTTAACATTAAACCAATATCGTAGTTGCATACACCTTCTAACATATCATGCATAACATCAACACTATAGTTATCTGTAACATGAAATGAATCAATTTGATTCCACACACAAGGTTCTTTTATTCCAGTTAATGATACATCATTTTTAATGAGATCATCAGTATAATTTGTTATATTTCTAAGATTTGTATCTACTTGTGATATTTGTGTATGACATTGGATTTTTTCAGTTTTACAAAATCTACAAGGATAGTTAGCAACAAAACTTTCCGTAAATCCTAATATTGAATGTAACCCTAAGTTATCTCCAATAATTAAACCTAAGGAGAAGTAAATGTGGTGAACTTTATAATTTGATGTAACAAAAATACCATGCGTTTCTAAATAAATTAATTCGGAAATTATGTCCTTAAAAATAACATTATTTCCTAAATAATTTTTGTCGCTGGTTTTAAAAAGTGATACTAAAAATATATTGTCTAATGATGAAGATAACTCAGGAGGCAAACATGCTAATGCCATGTATATTGCGCCTAACTTTTGTGAACCAGCATGGGTACCTAGTGGGTTATTAACTTCGAAATCATCATAGTATAAAAATAAAGGGAAAGTTGTTTTATTTGGAAATTTATTTTGACATTTCAATCGCCATTGTTTTGACTGCATAAAGTTGTACATAAATTTACTGGTAGACATATTTTCTATGTATTTTAATATTACATCTAATAAATTTGAGTGTTCTAGAACTTTTTTTAAAATATCTCTAAGCGGCGTTAAACATAATTTAATTTCCTCATGATCTACTGCAACTCTACCATTAACTAATCTATCTCCTAATCTGTGCCCTATAACTATTTCATTTGGTTGAATTAATACTCCTAGATCATGGAGTGTTTTAAATCTCATATATTCAGTTTTCATGCTAACAAATGGATCTGACAAAATTTTCATTTCGCTAAGAACTAATAATAATTCATCTTTCACACTAGAGTCCTTACATTTACTAATACATTTATTAATTTTAGTACTAAAAACTGAAACAATTGAATCGACAAAATCTTGAATATCATTAATTAGAATATCAATTTTATTTCGGGGAATAACTGTGTCACTATACCATTTACAAATCATACTTAAAGCTAATGATTGTAAATTTTTTAAATCATCAGATTTATGAAAATTATGATTTTGTTTATTATCATCTATAGTACTTAAACTGAAATTTGTATCATTATCAGAAAACGGTACATAGTTTGTTGTCTGTTCAAATAGACTATTATTGACAGATTGAACATTTTTATTAGGTATGTCTTTTGTGGATTTAGAATCAAAGTCATGTTGTTTAAGGTGTCTTTTATATGTATCAATATTATTAAAAATACGTAAACAGTTCTGATATGGACAATTAAATGTTTCTATTGCTTTTAAGTCATGATATATATTAAAATGGCTAAACAAATGATTTAGGCATTCGGCTTCATAAGAACATAAAAAACAGTTAACCATCATAACAAGAAGATATTAAAAATAATTACATAATAAAGAAAGATTGATAATAAAGAAAGAACCTAAGGGTACAAGAACTTAGATATTACTTATAATAATAATTACTAATAGTATTACAAATTATTTAAACTATTTATTTATACAGGATTGCAATTAGCAAAAGTACCTACCTATATTTAATTGAAATTGGAAACTTAAACTACTATTGCAAATCTTTAATTAAAGTTTGAACAGCCACAAATTTTTTTTTATGGACATTTGCTATTTCAAAAAAATAATCTTGAATAAACCACCAAACCTGCTCAGCTTCTGGAGGATACTTTAAATTTAATGCGTGAAATGATTTAAAACAAATATCTAACGCCTTAATTGGCGTTTCGAGTTTGTAATAAATATTGTTAATTACAGTATAGTAGTTCAATACACTACTAGCATCTTCAATATTCCCCACGATGGCGATATATGGTTGAACAGTTAAATGATTAGCAAATGCTCTATTCACTTTTTGTTCGTGGGTTGTCTTGATATCATTGCTATTCTGTGAAATAAGCAATTTTAAATTAATACCGTATTTAGTACTATAATAATATAGTTAACCATAGTCTTGATAAAATATATGATATATATATAAATATAATATATAGTGATGGGAACATTCGAGAGATTTTAATAAACGATTATAAGAATATCAAGATGTTGTTACAATCGAGTGATTCACTCGAAAAATTACCTCTCCGTCAATTGATTTCTTTCGAAACAATTGAGATAATTGATTAATTCAAACAATGGAGTATTTCGAATATTTTCTCTTGATTATTTCCATCACTAAACCGAATTAGATGTTTGAATTTTAGAATTTATTAATGATAAGAAAGCACATCATAGATATCATTTAGATAAGTTATCTATTCCGTGGTACTCGTTATTTATAATTTTAAATGTTTACAACAGCTATTAGATAACAAACTAAATAGGTATTAATTTAACAATGTATGTAAATAGTCCAAGAAATGATGGCTTATACTAGTTATAACTTGAGTGTATCGTGTAAGTGTATCTACTTAATTTATATTTTAGTGTTATTTTATGTTTTAAAAGTTTAACATTAGGTATTGGGATTTTACGTTGTGTACCTATACTTTACTATTACTTTACACGTTGTGTACTTAAACTACTTATATATTACTTGTGTACCTATAAAAATGTTTTAATTTTGAGACAAAATATTAGATAAATACAAAATAAAATATTTAAAACTTACTGTGATATTGACTATGACAGCACTAGCTTGTTCTAATTTTGATGGTTTCCGCATACAATATTTAATTATTTTTTGATTTTCTTCATCGGCAATCTTCTTCGGAATTTTAATATTCACTGGTTTGAATAGGTAAGGAAGTATTTGTATAGCTGCTAAATCATCATCACCTAAAGCAAATTACAGATAAGTACATACCTTTCTGTTTTCCTATTCTAATTTTATTTTTATTAGTTATATTATGTTAACAGTTATATAACTTGCCTAATTTAGCAGGTGATATAATTTTTTTAATCAAGTTTTGTTCAAACACATTTAAATTTACTTGACTTTTAAAATATGTTTTCAACTTATTTTTGAATACATCAAATTTTTGTAGAAGATATTGGTCTTTTGATGGAAATAAATAAGAAAAATCCATATCAATCTAGGAAAATTCATTGTGTATATTTCTAATTATTTATTTGAAAACAAACATTTTATTTTTATTATTTAGATTTAAAAAATATGTATTTGAAAGCAATAAATGTATTTATTTTCATGTTAATATTAATCAAATATACTGCAATTCAAACATTTTTTAAATCTATTATGGTATAAGGAAACCTTCTTTTGTAGTTTGTATGACTAATCTTACAAGTATGTGACCTGTTGTCTTTTTTAAAGCTGGATATTTATTAATAGCATTTTCATTTATTTGTTTAGTATATCTATATTGAGCAGTTTCAGCCCATAACTGGTGTAAAGTAATTTCCGGTTCTATATTGTGCTTTAGCCAATTTATTGAATCTAAAATATCTATTTAATGTAGATATGCAATTAGTATTAATAAATAAGAATTACAAATTAATATTATAATAAATATCTAATTCTAATATCAATTTCACATTATAAGAATCATATTTTATAAAAAAATAATTAATAGATACCTTCTTCATTAATAAAAACTTCATTGTCCTTATTATGTTTTTTATCACTTTGAGAATTTATTTTCTTTATCTCTTTTTTTAAATTACAATATTTGTCGTACAATTTTCCTCGATTAGGACTCACTTTATTACCTTCTTTATAATAAGGTATGAAGTAGACATGTTTGTTTTCTGAAGGAAATAATTCTTCTATACCTATGAGTATGAAAACACCTTTTTCTTTATTATAGTTTTTAATAAACCATATACCTAGTATAAAACTTATACAATATTTCCCTACTAGTTTATTAAAAATAAGTTTCTTTATAGAGTTATGGTTGTAGAGTTACTAAAATAAATTAAAAAACATCTTAGAAATAAAATAATTTTAAATGTTTTTACTGTGCATAATATATTTTGTTTATAATGATTAATTGTTAATGAAATATATATTATGACCTTCATTGCATTATTCTTTAAATGTCAAAATACCTATATGTAATGTTACAATTATCTACCATTTGCGATTTTCAAAAATTGTGTCTTCTCAATTTTATTTGCACCTTTAGTTTTAAAAAGTTCATCTTTTATTAATATTCCACTAAGCCGGTTTCTCATTTTTGTATTTAATGATCCATATGACTTGAAGTGTTGTAGTATAAGGAGACCATCTTGGTATTGCTCCAATGTTTTTTTAATAAAATGATCTATAATTTAATTTATTTTCATTAGCATATAGAATTTTTTAAATATTTTGAAAATAACTTTTACTATTACTCGAATTCACATCGATGGTTGGTGGATTATCAACATTAGAAACTTCAGACTCTGCTTCATTCTTTAATAAATTTTCAAAATTGTCTGAAACCAATTTCTTAGGTTGCGGCCTATCTGTACATTATGATATTATGAATATACAATTTTGTACAATTTTATTTCTATAATACAAAGTGCTTATTAAATAAGTAATTGTTAATAAATTATGTTATACCTGACTGATTAGTATCTAGTTGAATAATATTTAAAGTATCAATTGCATTATTTTGAAATGGCTCTGTGGTTACATTGTAATATGATACATCTATATAATATAATTTAATTTTAATTGTGTTATAATATACAAAATATATTTTAATTAGGTACCTACCTACTATAATTTATTATCAGTCTGGCTCACCTGGCTATCTAGGGTTTTTTATAGGTACTAATTGTTTTGATAATTAAGGAGCCTAACACCGAATTTAAACATTGAAAATACCACAAAAAATTGGTCATTTTCTTGACATAAATAAATATTAAATTGGAATTATTCAACTACATACTAATATAATATATTTTGAATTGGTTATTTACATTAAATTTATATTCTTTTATACACAGTTAAATTCTAAAATTTAAAGAAATATTCAAAATAAAATAAAAAACTGATTAGAACAATTAATATACCTAAGTACTGTTTAAATTAATACATTTTCAAATTTTTACTGTAACTAGCAAAATATGTAACCAAGTGTTTGAATTAAAAGATCACTGATAATGTATTAAATTATGAATTAATTAAGAAAATTGATTTACTATTTTAATTAAATTTTTTCTTTAAGAATATATATTATTTAAATAATAAATAACATTGGTTAATAATAATGTAGATAACACACGCTGTAATTGCAATGATAAATCTCAGAAGTTTTTAAAATATTAATATTAGTTATATTGAATATATTTTCAAGTAGGTATAGTTCATTTTAATTTAATAATTTTTTTATTTAAATTAATTATATTTGATGGGGTTCTTTATTATTGTGAATTTAAATAGTGGGCTCAATCATGAGCCAGACCAACACTGATCTAAACGTATCTAAATTTTTTTTTAATTACCTTTTTCATCTGTCACAACAGTCATGTTCATCATTGACTCAAATGTCAATAATTTTTCATTTTTTAACTGAACTTCCTAATAAAGTCAAAATAAAATTTAGGGAAAACAATTTAAAAAAAATTGTTTTGAGTATTGCAGGTAAAAAAAACATTTAATAATTGAAATCAAATTGAATAAATATAATATGCATTAAGGTTACACTTACTGAACTTAGTGTTCTTAGTTTTTCCAACTCATTAAGAAACTTGGCTCTTTGACCAATTTTGGGAATTAAATCTTTTAACATTAACTCAGTCAATATCATCAAAGCTGTTTTATTAATTTCTTCCTCTAAAAACATATAATAATACATAGGTAAAAAAGTCCTAAAATGGTTTATTTATCAGCAAAAATAAATTTATGATAAATAAAATCGATTTTGAATAAATAAAAATAATAATGTAACAAATATTTATTTATTTAGTTAAAACTGTAATTTGAAAAATAGAAAATAACTAAATAAATAGAGATATAATCTAAAAAAAAATGCTTTGGGGGATATACTTGTCATATATACTCTTTAAAGTGTAGGTATTAATCTAATGTTAACATAGGTTATACCTTCTAAGTTGATTTGAAATAAATTACTAAAATGTTTTGTCATTGATGATGAAATTTAACGGGATTTAATGAATTTTAATAATATTTTTTTTAATATTTAATTAATTTATATGAAAATTGATCTTGAGTTTGGAAAAATATTTGTTTGACAAATATTGTCTTAAAAAAATCGATTTATCATAATTCCGCTATTTAAATATTTTGGAAAAATAAAGTTTCATTAAAAAAAAAAAAAACGCACGTTGCCTACAAATTTCTAAGTTATAGGTATATCAAATTATATCATCAAAAGTGATTAAAACAATTGAAGGCCTAAATCAACCAAATAAATGGATATTTTTAATCTGTGTTCAGTCATTTTTTTTTTTTTTATTTCAATTTGCTTTTGTTTGCACATTACAGCAGCATTCAATTATAAAATGGCCTTATATTATATTAATTGCGAAGACAACTTACTGAGTATAATTATTTTACATACCTATATATTTATATTTTTTAAACTGTTGTTTTCTTATTATATTTTTACTTTACCTTCAAATTTATTTACTAAATGTTGAAATCCAATATCATTTAACCAGTTTTTGGTAAATTCGTCCATACTTAAATAGGTATCTACGAGTAATATAACAATTATTCAATAAATTAATTAAATCAATTTATTTGATAGGTAGTAACTTATAATTTATAAATAATATCTATATATAGTATGTCCAGTCAGTTTTATATTCTAGTATTATCCGAGAACAAAAAAGTTTATTTTTTGATGAGAAATTATTATTTCCTTTCACAAAAATATTTTTCATATTATTATCTATCTATATTTAAATTTATATAAAGTTTGGATAAAAAAAAAGTTTTATATGGCTTTTTAGTCAAATTTTGGAAAAATATTGTGAATTTCGAAAATTACCTTCAAAAAGTACTATAGGTAAAGAGGCAAATTCTGATTCAAAGACATCATATATATTAAAACTATATTTATATTTCGTTCCACTCAGAATCTTAAAATAATATTTTTTCATGTATCATTTCAACGATAAATATGAAATAAATTACTTTACATCTACTTAGCATAAACATTTAAAAATTTAAAATTAAGTGCTTTTAAAAAAAATTTTCCTGATATAAGTAAGTAGGTATCTAAGATATTATATACCTATACAGTTCGGTAATTAATTTATAATTAATAAACTATATGAGTAGGTAGTAAGTCGATATTTATTTAAATAATTTGAACAAAACTCGTAAATAACTGTATACATTAATAATATAAAACATATTAAGTATATAGTGTAAAAACTTACCTTTTGACTTGAATCTTCGGATGATCTAAGTAAGAGAGCCGTAGAGCATCTAATTTTCTTGTAGGAGTGTCGCAAAGTATGATAAATAAATGACTGACAAAAGGGTAATAGTAACCACCATCCATTAGCTCATAATATGTTTTGCAAGAGACAAAATTCTCAAGAATTTTCATTTCATGCCGCGCGTGTTGCCTCGTGCCTTATTTTACCTTTGTGTTTGCGACTGGCACTTAGTTTTCGCCGAATTACATTTCGACAGTTAGGTACGACTTACTATATTTTATAGAAATTTGATCTATTGATATAGTATTGAATTATTTAAGCTATAAAATATAGTTGATTTAAACATATAAAAAAAAAAAACTATAAAATATAGTAATATTCATTATTAAAACCAACTATTTTTATATAGACCAAATAACTATACTATTTTAGTCATTCCACCTTTAAAATAGTGATTCTTACTAAATTTTTCGTGACTATAAAATTTTAGTAATTTTTTTTTTCCGTGTAAATAAATAATAATAAATACATTTATATATGTATGTATAGGAGAAGACGCGTTCCCCAACTAAAGATATTCGCTGCGGAATCGCAGAGCGTTCTTTTATACATAAATACCACGTAGCGATCATACGAAATAATACATATTATCATGTGAAACAATAGACGATTAAATCAAGTTTACTAAGTAATGACATTTTTCCGAGCAAAATCTCCGGAGCTTATAATATAACCGCGATGTTTTATTATTATATTATATATGTGAGTGTATAGCGGGAAAACTCGTCTACCGATGATGTAGCTCCCACCCAAGAACCTGCACGTACAACGGCGCATAACAATATATAATACATACGACGACGTAATGGGTTCTGTTTTTATACGGATGGGCAACTTTGGCCATAGAGTATATAACATATATACATATTCACCGAAAGTAGGTATATTAGACTCAAAAATGTTGCGTATATCTTGGTTTGATTTTTTTTCTGCAAACTGTACACTTTATGTACATAAAAGAAAGTCTACTCCATCACATAAGACGGCATAAAAACAACGTTGACTGGATGTACACACCGAATATAGGGTACATACAATAATAATATATTCGATTTTCTATCGTTAGGTTTACTGATTCACTCGTGAATTGTAATACAGTAGAAGTGCGCCAACCCGCCAGTCTGTGTGCAAATAAATGTAATAAAAGAAAAAAAATAACAATTAAACAATTGTCGCAAGGAAAAGCAAGGAAAATCGAATTGTACGTTCGTATTCCAATCAAATATTGATGTACTTCACGCGTGCTCGTAGATAAAAATAAGTACTGTTTAAAGTAGGTATGTATACCATTAGCAGTATTTTCCCCATTTCTTCATACTATATTACCATAACAGTTTAATTTGCACGTTATTTTATTACCTGCCCGGGTACAGGTTTTTACGGTCGTCTATATTCAAATTATACACGTATGTATGTACTATATGTATATACATGTGTGTGTGTGTGTGTGTATTTGCGCCTATAAATATGGCAACAGCATCATAGCAAAAAAGTTATTAAACGATGCATTACGAAACTTTTTTCAAGAAACTCCTAACCCCTGTGCAACAGTTTACGGACATAATAAGTTTTATAAAATGTTTTATTTTACACCAAGTTAAAATCCGTTTTATAATATGACGAAAATACTGCGGTGGACCCCATACCAACGACGTTTAAAGGTGCTTAAAACGACATGAATTCAAAAAGCATTCCTATTATTCTGTATTTATGTATGTACGCATGTGTATACTGTTATATTTACTATACACAAGACAGCAGCCGTCCAATTCACTAAAACGTAGAAATTCTATTACAATACACGGTTAAATGTATTGGTGGTATTTTTCTTTTTGTTCTACATAAACTTTAGACGGGTTTGCGTGCGGGAAATGTTTTCCAAGTTGGTTAAAGTTTTTGAATAAATAAGCGAGAATATACTACTGCACGCAAAATATGCGGGGGAGGTACTAGACTATAAACACGCGTCGCAGCAGGACCATCCTATAAAAGAAAAAATGTTATAAAAATGCGTTTTCTACCGGAATTATTACATTTTATTTATTTGTTTTTTTCGTTCTATCAATGTACATATAACAATATTACGCTCGCCCACGAGAATGAAACAACGTCGAGTAAATATACATAGTTGTGGTGGTCTTAACGCGCGAATATATACTTATTTTCACAAAATCTTTTTATTCACCACACGGTTTACTTGAGAACAAGTTTCCTTTGACGGTCGTCACCACCATTTTATCATTGTATCTCTCATTTGGACAGAAGTATAATCATTCGTACAACAGTGATGTGTACTTGAAGATTTTAGTATAATTGTTATTTTTTTTTTTTTCATGGGGCACTTAGTTGAGTTTCTCGCAATCCGATTTAAATGGGTAATCGAAATTTAACTAAAATACGTGTACTATGCTGCCATCACGAAGTAAAGCTAATACGATAAACAATAAACAACATCAACAATATCAAGTTTCAGTTAAATTAATTCAAGTAGTTAAGACCACTAGCAGTCACCATGGTTAAACTCAAAAATTAAAATTACAACGTTAAACATAGGGTCGCACTTTTTATGTAAGTCAGTTAGGAAGATGATACATTTTTTTGGTGACTCGAATCTTACACGTTTGTAAAGTTATATGTAAGATATGACAATCCATTCTGAATTAAGAACAACTGTCATATTTTTAGAATTGGAATTCATGATAGTTTAAACATTTAAATTGTATGCAGATATCTATGTTATTAACAAATTAATTACATTATTAATTTAACTCAAAGTTTATAATGGTCGATGAGCGCAAAAGAGAATAACACAACACGGTAATTGTTTAACAAAAGTTAAATCAAACAAAAAAAAAAATCTTTTATATTTAGTACTGAAAATGATGTCACTCAATTAAATTTGGCACACCAAAATATTTAAATCTATACGCGTCTACAGCAATTGACGTCAAACTTTTATGGGTATTTGTTCACGCAATGGTCGTAGGATGTATATTAAAACGAATAAAAAGTTTATCCTCGGTTGTACATGTAGATATTATTGTATATAAATATATTAACAATAAAAACAACTCTAGTTTCAAAATAACCCTAACAGGTCTCGTTCGATAATTTCCCCGTCATGCGGTCTTTTTTTATCTGTATATAATAAATATACTATTTACACTTAATTTATTTTTTTGCAATAAAAACATTTTATGACTCCTAACGTTACAGAATGCTGCAGTGTCCGAAAGGTGATATTGTTGTATTTTGAATAATAAAACGACAAATAATGACACCGAAACAAAAAAAAAAAAACTTTTGGTCTATCCGGGACAACTCTTCGTCGCGTTACTACTTTTTTTTCTTTTTCTTTAAAATACATATTTTAAGTAGCTTACTTCTAAAAAAATTAAACCGATAACGTTTTACTGAGGATCAAAATTCACATTATCCTGATATTTATGGACAAGGACGCGGAGTTGTAAAAGTTTTCCAGACGGTGTTTCTTTTAAATGTAAAACCTTCATAGAGAGGTCGGATATGGCCTCCATTTTCTCCTACGTATATATATTATAAAACCGTCTAGCAAAAATAGTCACAGTATAAAACGTATATACAGATACGCGATAAAATCTTCGGACAGCTATTGCATTGGTGTATGCTGGTTTACACTGTATCGTAAGTTTCAAATCGATATAATATATAATGTCATCTGAAAAAAAAAATGTCAAGGTGATTACGCAAGGAGTTGACAAATGTAATAATTTATTTTGTTTTTGTGCGTTCTGTTTAAATGTAGGTTCAGATCGAGACTACCGATAAACTCATACTCTGAACGCGTGCGAACACGCGCGAGAGTTCACAAACAACGTAAAATACCAAGGAATTTATGAAAATCAAAACGGACTCCTCTTTGAAAATAGCGCAGAGATAAATCGAAATCCGACATTGTCGTGTGATATACAACAACAATAATGTTTTCTAAACGCGATCGCACCACATTGTAACGCGTCAAGCTTAACGTGTATGGGGATTCGGCACCAACCGTTCGCGACGGATCGAAATGACATTACCGTTGCGGCGGGTCGTGTGTTCTAGAGCGGTATGAAATCTGAAAAGATTTCGGTATAAACTCTACAAAGGAACCAGTTCCGGTTTTCCGATACGACTGCGTGAACATAGCCCGACTGCGGTCCGATTTCGTCAAAGTCCGGTACTCGGAGTAAATCCTCCGATTCGTGTGCGCACTGCTCGTGGTCTATCCGAGAGCGAAAACAATTATGTACCGCCACGGTTTTACGGGTAAAACCGTAAACACGCAGCCGCAGGACCGAGTCAATACAACGAATTTCGTGGACAGAAGAAAAAAAAGAAAAAGTTAAGAGGCGCTAATTGTTGCTCGAAAACGAAACAACGATTTCCGAGGCGTTCGATCAAACGTCGACGGCGGCGTATTAGTAATAATAACATCGTAATTACGATACGATATTATAATAAGTGTATACCGTATTCCTACTCGCACGCACGTATACATATACCAATGACGACTACACATTGTACGTACACGCCGCGGACGATATAGGTTAACATATTTTCTGGCCGCGCGCGCGCGCGCGCGCGCACAGTATCCTCGCACCCGGTACCGGCGGCGGCCGGCGCACCGCTCTCTCGTCTCGCCGTGGCAAAACCGGTATTCGTCGACGTCGACGCGTCGTCCGTCTCAATCGGTCGTTCGTTCGGTCCGCTCGTTCCGTCTCGCTCATCTCCGCAGCAACCACGGTTCGATGACACCGCCGCCGTACAGGCACACACGAGCGCGCACACGCACACACAGCGTCTCTCATATTATTACGCGTACGACGACGATTAGGAGATACTTCTTCATATTTTCTCATCCACCACGTACGGTTCGTACGCACACAACAAGCACTTCGCAGCAACCGTCGTCGTCATGAATCGTAGACGATTGTTTTCGGTTTCATTCGAACGCGAAACGGCGATTTTTTAATTTTTTTTTCTTTTTTTTTTTCGGAATGCATCCATCAATTACCGACGTTTTCTTTTATCGGTATTATTGTTATTAGAATAGATTTAGTGATTTATCACTGTCCCCCCTCTTCAATGCAAAAAATACATTTTAATAATATATGTTCTAAAAGACTTTTATTTTTTTTTTACCAACTGTCCGTGTATATATACGTATATATATATATATATATATTATATATGTTTTGCATACATTTTTGTACCGAGTCGAAAATGTCGAAAACAAAAGGATTCATATTATAAATACCAACGAGTTCCAATTTATAGCCTTTTATATTCAAATCTACCGTCATGCTGGTTATGTTATTATTATTATTTTTTTCTATGCATCATTTCCACGGATTCGTATCGTTAATATATATGTATATTATATTAATGGTAGGCCGAATGTGGTTAATTTTGTTTGTACAGTGAATGTTATAGGAGAAGCGTTAAAGTGATGGATATTATATTTCAAGTAAACTCATCAATCCGGAAAATTACTTGAGGGTCTTCCACCATGCAAATATGAGTCGATGATATCAAAAAACTATTAACAGAAACAATTCTGTTTTTGCGTTTAGTTTCTACATTAGTTCAATTTTTTTTTTTTTATTTTACATTTCCATTATAATTTTAACGTTAGTGTCACAACAAATATTAATATCAAACAAGTATATCCATATCCAAAACGTGACATCCAAAGTTCAATTAAAAGGGTACTTAACCATAAAAATCGATTCCAAAAACAAACTCGAATGTTTTTCAAAATATCATATCATCACGTATTTGACGCACGTTTTCCACAAAAACGTATAATTGTCATCAACGTCATAATTTGCAGCGACTCGTACACAGACGTAAAACTGTGACATTCACAAATCCAACGAAGCTCCACCAATTCCTATATACCTTCACATTAACAATTAACCTTTTCAATCCGCCGGGAAAATGCCAAAAGTCCATTATAAACCCTTTCATCACAACAGTCGAAAACGATAATTATAATAACTACCACTGAACTACTGCTAAAACGGGCACCTATATAACGTATACTTAGCCAAAAGTTCACGGACGTTTCTGGACACACAACGTTGTACAAGAAACGTGTATTATACGTATTACGTACGCAAGTAGCGAATTATTCAAGTTTTCAATCAGCCGACTATTCTACTACTGCTACTACTACATTGTATACATCGTTCATTTCCCCTATAGTCGACCGTGCAACGTGCGCGCATATGAGTGCACTGAATATAGCGCACAACTAGTTTTTAACAATTTCCACTCTTTGTTTGCTGATGTTAATCCGATAATGGCCAGAGCACCGTTACGAAGTCGAACGTATAATTATTATTATACGATTATAGCCGTGCAGAGTTTTAGCTCTAATCTAGTTTCCAACGGAATCAGGGGTGACTCAAGCAATAGGTATATAACCTCTCCCCGTTCAAAAAAAAAAATTCACTGTTTTCCATTAAAGGCTAATATTACATTATGCATAAACACACATATGCTTTTGGTTTATTTTCATACCTTTGTACATACATAAGCAATATATATATATATATATATATATATATATATATATATATATATATATATATATATTCATACACACCCTCACCACCTATATCCACTTATATGTATACTTTGTAGTCGTCTATTTAATGGTGTTCAACACGCCAATCAACCGCCGCCGCTGATATCAGACCGTTGCGGTGTTTTATATAATATGCACAACCGTAATGTACGCACCTATACATGTATACTATATAGCTGTACAGGTAAGTACTAGGTAGGTTAGGTGAACCCACCTTTTCTCGTTTTATTTCAATTATTATATTTTTTATTTCTTCCGCCCCATTCGCATTGTCGAAAACACAGGGGGAGGCAATCTCACTACCTACGGCTTTTTAATGAACCGTGTTATATACTGGAACAGATCACGCCATTTGCAAAACTAACCGTGGAAGAAAAACGGTCGTGTTATACAATATCAAAGGCACTTTAAAAATGAAAATATCACTGCGACCGGCTGGACGTAGAAAAAAAAAAAAGAATTAAAATTTAAAAAGCTTTCGATTAAAATACATTAATAATGTGTATGCACGATATACAACGTCATCGTGTTCCGTGATGCACTTCAGGGCGGGTACCTATATAAAATATACACTACATTTAGAAATAATAATAATTCATTAACGACCTATACCGCGATGCTGTATCTCTACATAATAATACATACAGGTAACGTTGACTAATTTGATTGACCATTTCTTCTTCGAGGTATAACAGATGTGTTATTATATGATTATTATTATTATTATTATTATTATTATTAATATAACATACAAAATAAAATGAGTGTAATGGTGATCGATCAAAAAACAGTTCAATGCGTTCGCCATCCTTACGCCTCCCCTGCACGGCCGTGTAACATAACATCGTGCTCTCGACAGATAGTAAATATATATAGGTACCTATATTATAGAAGTTGAGGTGTACGAGATGGTATGCCGTCACCATTCGTCTGCACCGATCTGTCAGCTCGTCTGTTCGTAAACACAAATAGAAATGGGTAACAAAAATAATAACACCATTCGACAAATACGGTATACTTCGTGTATGATTGGACAATGGACTGTGACGACGAGATATGTTATTGTCGTGTCCAGAGATGTGTTATTTGACGATAAATTCTGTTAAAAACAATGTCTCGGCAACCGTTAATTATATACACGAATCGTGTTTTTCACAAAAAAAAACATTCCTTTGTTCGAATTATGGAAAAGAAAATAATTATACGTCCCACGTGTACGAGTATATGAACGATGGGAATGTTAAATAATAAATTACATATCTATATGCGATCGTCATTAAAAGAGATCATTCGATCTCACAAGAAACCAAGAAGTTTACATACACACACATACACATTCATTATATCGATCGTTGTTATAGAGGTTTGAATTCCATAAACATTACTGTTCCATGGGTTTGTTCTACAAATACATAAAGCGTATCATGTAACTCGGAAATAAATAGTCTAAAAGCTCGTTTATATTACCATAGATGATTTTATGTTAATAAAAACGCAACTAGCTTAAAAGTATAAATACAATTTATTTTTAATTTTAACAATTTTTTTTAATTTTTAAATTTTTTTTTAATTCAATCTGTTATGATAAAGGACAATAAGAATGATTTATGAAAATAAATAGATAAATATAAATAATATAAATTAAACTATATCGAATAAAGCAAATGTTGCTGAGCAATTTTGTCCAAAAACATTCGTCGATTTAAAAAAATATATTATTATAACGACTCAAATAAAATAACGCAATTCAACAAACAGAATCACTAAAAGGGAACTGTTTGTTATAATTTATAACCAGCTGCTACTTTCGGAATGTATAGTATATTATAATGGCGCGTGTACCTATACATCTATATGCGGTACAAGACCATTATCACACAATGAAAAGAAGGTACTGCTGCTACATTCCCCAATTGAAATATTTGTCAAAAACTATTATCATAAATTTTATAGTGCACACAAATACACAGATACACGCGTACATATACATGTGGGTACATTTGCTATTTGTACGGACCGGATACTGGTCATAACAGTGATAAATAGAAAATGTAAGAAAAACAATTGTGCATTTAAAAAAAAAAAAAAATTTTTAAGTGTAAACACTCGACCCAATTGAAACCTCTCTGATTGAGTCGTATGTTTACCTACCTACTGAGTTATTGAATTACGAGAAGCCTGAGCAAACTACAAAATGTATTAAATTTCGTCGATCCACTTCTATATTATAGCGCACGCAGAACGTCATTTGCCTCCGTCTTACCGAGTCAGCCCTTCACAAAACGCATATGCACATACATACATACACGCACACACACGCACACGTGCATGCATGCATGCATGCTCCGTAAAAGAGCATTTGGCACAATAGTAATAATAATAATAATAATTAGTTATTAATGGTATACTGCAGATAAATACGCGTTCTGTATAAATGACGTACGTGCTTCGTCCCACATTCGGAATATATTTCACTTCATAAAATAAAAATGGTGTGATTGTGAATGTGCTTGTTAGCACAGGCCTAAAGCAATAATTAAACAGATATTCATTTATATATTTACAGACGAGCGAATTACTTTTGTGTACAACCCGTTTTCTCTATACAAAAAACTTTTTCGCGGTGCACGCTCGTAATATACAACCGTACACACACACGTATACGGTCTGTATGTATCACACACACACACACCGCCTCTTCGATTTCGTACCGTTCAAAATTAGTTTTCGATTTGATTTACGACGGATTGTCAAAATTCTACCACGTGTAGCTAGAGCTCCGCAACAACAACAGCAATCGGAAACGGCGCGCGCGGCGTTTGATTACAATTTATAAATTATGTGCAAGCACTGCGTTGGACGGCCACGTAATAATATTAAACACTTGTGATTTGGATAGTACAATAATAAACCAAAGACGAATCTATAGGACGCGCGCGCGTACAAGGCCACGCTCTCACAAACACACACACACACATTCCTATACGTGTTTACGTATAAATATAATATTTATTATTATTATCATTATTGTTATTATTATTATATGCACCGAACTATTGTTGCACACCGTACAGGTTATGCAAAAACCGACCGAGCGTGTACATCACAGACACAAAAACTCATCAACAACAAACGCTCTCGGAAATCTCATGGCTGAGACGCGGTTTTCAGAAATACGCACATGCGTACGTATGATGTGCACACCAGGTTTTCGAGATCTCCTCCGCCCCTCGCAACTCGTCCCCAGCCCTCCTCCGAACGCTCTCGCACCCTTGCGCATCAGATACGGCGCGGCGCGCAGACACTCGCACACAACGCACTTCCCCCCCCCGCCCCCGCGTGACCGTACACGCACACGCACACGCATCTCACGGAAGCTACCCGCTACCACGCGGCGTGTCGTGCGCGCAGCGACACCACCTTCGGCGGCCACCTATGCACACGAGCTGGTGCGCGTGCGCGCGAGTTATAACAATTTTAATTGGAAATGACGACGACGAGGAGGGAAGCGCAGCGCGGTAGTAGTAGCGGCAGCGGCACCGGAGTGCACTGCACACGAGTGCATAGCGCGGACGGGGTTTGGAGGGGCGCGGATGTTCGCGCGCGCACCCGCATTCGCCGCCGCGATGGTAAACGCTGGCCCACGCGTACCCGTGCGTGCACGCACCGAGCCGATCGGCAGTGCGTATTTCTGATGCGTGTGTTGCGCGCGTCGTGGCGAGTTCCGGTCGACGGCCGACGGAGGCGGCGCGGCGGCGGCGTCGAGGCGCGCGCGTCTCGTGACCACGCCTAAAGCGCGCGGTCCGCCTCTTTTCGCGAGCGACACACGGCGGGCAGAGAAATTACTGGGAAAAAAATAAAATGAAAAATTCCCTTTTGTTTTTAAACCCCACTAGCGGTGGTGCGAGTGTGCATTATGCACCGGTGCACGGCACGCATTACGTGCGCGCGCGTTGCAGAAGCGCCACCGCGCACGTAAGTGCGCGTACGCGGAAGGGACGGCGAGGGACGTGCGCGCCATCTAGTCCTTCTCGGCTCCCCCTGTTCCCGCCGACCTACGTAGAACACCGTCTACGTACACGCAATTGGAAATCGAAGAAAAAACGAAATCCGTCCGCTTCGGGTCGAAGAAATGTGCGCGGGAGTCGATTAGCGATCAGGTAAACAGGTATATATATAGGAATATACCTACAGCAGTGTACGAAATAACGACGGTGTATGAGAATGAAAAATAAGGAGAAAAAAAAAAAACGGAAAACCGTCGACACCGCCCGTACAGAAACCGATGTACGCGTGTATCGGTTGGATAACAAATACAGGTAATATGTTTGGGTCACGCGGTATAGGTGTATTCACACGGGTAAAACCGGTTACCGGTTTTGCAGGGACCATGACGATGCGTCGCAGTGAAAAAGGTGTAACGCGGCGGCTCCGAACGCAAGACTACCATCTATACACGGGATCGCGGCGAACAGCAGACGCGCAGACGGCGTGTTGTCCCGACGCCGCGTCGCAGTCTAACCTCCTCGCCGTTGCCGAAAACCGCGGCGCTCCCCGGGTCCGCCGTCGCCCATCCGCTCCTTCAGAAGGGCCTCCGGCGCACAATGACAATACCGGTGGTGGACGACGACACACCTTTATTTCGCGTGTATAATGTACTATCGTTTTTCTTCGTACGTTATTATTTTTTCCCCGTGAAATCCGCGCGCATACCCATTCACACAATTTATTGTAATACACCTACCTACGCTACGGTCGGAGAATGAAAAGAAAAAAAGTCGGAATTTTAACAAAACGTTTCGTACGTCCATTGTCCGCTGGGTTTTCGAGCACCTGCACCAGCAACACGGCGAGTGTTTTGCGTCGAGCGGGTATTTGTCACCATTACGCGTATTTGTACCCGTCTTACGTCCGTTTACCTATCGTTTATCACACCCGACAAATTGCAAGAACCGCATTCACCCGCCTTTGTTTCAGCCCGATAACGATACCGCAACAGCTTCAATCGAACGATGAGTACTTGCGCATGGACCAATGGGCCTGCAGCGAGTTGAATATTCAAACGGCATTTAGATCTCTCGGAAGCATACGGTACACAAAAGTTATGCAAAATAATAATAAAGAGCGAAAACCAAAAATATATCATGTTTGAAGCATTTATTTTTGATCATTACTCCGACAACAGTTATTGTGTTTGTCACTTTATAATTTTAGTTTCTCAAATAATTTATATTAATTAGGTACATATTTACGAACGCATCCGGTGTACAGAGTATGTGTAATATTATAACATTTTAACTATTTTTTAAGTTTTCACTATACAATGTTTCGAATTTTTGACTGAACATTTCAACAAGAATACGCCGAGTAAAAATAAAATACAGCTTACACGATTGCGTTTCGGTAACGGAACCATTGCTCTCCCTTCCTAAATCCCCATGTGTAACATCACTTAATGTAATTAACTTAGCTCGCCTGGAGCAAAATAATCGGTATAATTCGATTTTTTTCCGTTTTTCAGCTTGGAGACCACCTGCGGGATATAATAACGATACAAATGTTATTTGAAATCACAATAATTTTTTTTCATCTTCACAGAAATGTGCGTCAACACTTTTATAAACATAGACACATATGTTTGACTATGTAATATGAGTCCTGTGCTCCCGATTTTGTCCACGTGTCAGACACAAAATGATGTTGTACTGTAAATGATTAGCTGATAAAGTTAATAAATATGGCATGCAGCAAATAAACTAGAAAAGAACACAAGTTTATTAACTGCACTAAAAAACAAAAAAAAAATATGAAATTTCAGGCTACACCAACTAATCAATATTTAATACCAAGGAATACTAATGATATGGTTCTCACATATTTCATTCTACTCGGTAAAAGATACTAACAACTTTTTGTTTCACGATTTCAATTACAATTCCGATCGATTGCGAGTAATCACGTTAATGGAAGCAATTTAGTAAATCTAATGACGAATAAAAGTCACACGACCGTATTATATAACTTAAATAACTACGTATTAAAATCGTTCGAACTATGGTGATATATCGTCAGACTCTTTAAATTATGACAATATGATAGATTTACCTAATGGCATTTACATTTTGATGAGCACCACGTCACAATCCGGACGTTTTGAAATCTACATCAGTTCTGACAAATGAAATATATTTATTACGAAAACCAACCCTTAACACAAAGTGTCCAGTAAAAAATATCAACATTTTTATAATTTCTTTAAAGCAGAGCGCTATACTCCCACTATGTCTTAAAATACAAACACTTCACAAGAAAGATATAATCAACTCAGTTGTATCATTTTTTTTTTTGTTTGTGATAACTTATAATTTATAAATTTATATATATATATATATATATATAGTTAATAATTTATAAGTTATAAATGATTAAGTACAGCAAAGTTGTTAATTAAAAATTATATGTTTGTCACTAAAATTTGAAAATCCTGTAGAATATTTAGTATATATATATATAAATTATAGCTAGTATTATGTTATTAGAAATTGAATAATTTGTTAATTGATGTATAAATCAGTTCATATTACGCAAGACTTCAATTAAACGCAAAAAACAAAAAATACCCAAATTTTTAATGAAAAATGTATACTGAAGTTTATTTGTTAATTAAAAATAAATATGTACTATACAGTCAATGGAATTTATAATAGCATAAAGGCATTTAATATAAACATTCTTGATAGAATTTTCTGAATAATGTATTCTGATCATTTTTATTTTTTTTAAAACACGCATAGCTATTGTTTTACTTACGTTCTATGACTTTTGATTTAATCGTTTCATATTATCAATAACGATCGGTATCTAATGTTATAAAACAATTAAAATATAAAATAATAAATATACATTGTTGTAAAATAAAAACCTAATGTTAAATTTAAAATTTTTTTTTTTTTACTCATCATGCCTTTTTTCTAAATAGTTTAAAATACTTGTTTTAACTACTAATTAAAACGAAATATGTTCCTTTCCTAAAAATAAAAATAATTTTCTATTAAATTATGATGGTGATTACAAAAAGATGATAATTAATCTTGATGCCAAGCGATAAAATGTTTTGTAAAATAATTTTATATTTTAGTATTTTTATGACATCCAATTAATTATAATACATCCATCCCGTGAGAATCATGGGTATGACGGAAATATTGGGGCGTAACTCCCACAAAGAGGATTACCAAGACATAAAAAACATCCCGGGAATCGAAAAATCCAAATTAAAAAGGAATCAATTAATATATAAATTAATCTGTCACCTCAAACACAAAAGAAATTCTATACAAAAAAAAATTTGAATGATTCAATTTTTTTACAATACACGTTAACCAATGATTAACAGTCACACAACAAGTGAAATTATCATTATTTGCCCACATAAACGTGCGAGTGCCTTGTCGAAAAAAAAATAAGCGTAAATAACTGATATTTTTTTACCAAGTTGATATTAAATCGTAATTTCATTAAAAATGAGACGTATCTATAAACAAACGATAACTTAATCCTCATACTCTGACATATTCACAAAGTCGAAACGTGTTTAAATAGTCCTTACTATTTCTGAGAAAATAGATCGTGTTTCCAACAATATTTATATTAAAATATGCGTATACATAGATATAAATATATATGTGCGAATAGTTTTTGTTGAGGAGGTTAAATTGAAACGATCAAATTCACTAAAACAGATCATATGACAACCGAACATTTTTGACTGATTACATTATTATTTGAAATGTTTAATCGCATGTCGGGAAAACTAAAAAAAAAACTTTCAACGATCTGGAGTAGACAGTTCTACATATATTACAGTTTACACACTTTAGACCACCAACACCGTAGTCTACATGACACATTCTCAATCATATCATTAAAATGATTGTACACTACACACTTATCGAAACAAATCTCGGTCCATATAATTACAATACACAGGAGACTATTTACCACAGAATTCATACAGAATATAACCCCCATTAATAAATACACAAGCTTTTGTATATATTAACTAGTAAAATAACACGATTTTTTTTTTCGTTCTAAAATCTATAACGACAATACCGAAGATCGGAAATAAATATTTATTAATATTATTTTATTTATTTACATATTTATATTATTATTTACAATAAAATATTTCTAAATTCTTTTGTATTCCATTTTTATTTTACTTCATTGTACAAAAATTAAACAATCATACTTATTAAAATATTACGATTTTCAATTGTGAACTTCCTGCTCTTACCAACATTTTTACTTATAGGTAACAGATAACGATTGTTATCACACGTTCGATATCTATATATTTATTATAATTACTCAACTACATTTATGTGTATAATGATTGTGAACTAAGTTTGATTATGACATTAAATTATTGTTCCGGTTCTAAATAAATAAAAATAAAAGTAAGCAGACACATATAGAAATGTATATAAATATTTATGTACAGCACAATCGATAGCGTAAATCGGTTTGTGTATGTGTACATATTACAAATGGTATATTAAAATATATATATATATATATAAGTGTGTGCATGTATGTAAGGGCTAAGATGTATAAAGAGGTTGTACCACAACGAACACAGGTATGCAGCTGGTATGCTAGGGCGCAGGGGTAGAGGTTACCCGAGGTCAGGCCGTCGTGTATGCGTATGCAAGAGAGCGGGCGTGTGTGTGAGTACGCGAGAAAAAGAAAAAAAATAACGATCATGAGACGGCACTACGATGAAGATCATCGCGTTCCACACGTATATATCGGTGATGTAGTCATGTGTGTATGCAAGAGTGTGTTTATGGGGACGGAAGAGTATTTGTTGAGTGGCTAAATGTTTGAGTATACGTATTATGTGAACATGCGCGAATGTGGCCGAACAAGAGAGAAATGGGTAGCTTATGCGATGGCGAGGAAAGGGGCGGCCCAGGTTGTAATCGTTTAACTTTAATTCGATATTTTTACAACAATTTACCTAAAACGAAATGTCTCGGGTTACAATAACATCAACATCGTCCACGTACAGGATATGTTTTTTTTATGATTTCCGTATGATTAAATTCCATCAAATACTAATGAAATCAATCAATAATTATATCATCAATAATACTATAAGTACTAATACCTGATGATCAACAACCAATAGTTATTTTAATTTTACACCTAGAGATGAATTTTATACTTATAAAAATTTACTGCTATGAAAGTTTACGTTTGTTTTGTTCCGTCGCATTTAATACATTTTGTACGCACATATCTTACAATTCGCGTTCACAATTAATAAAATCGAAAAATAAAGTACATGTTTGATAAAATCCGTAATGCACTTTTAAGACAAGTTGTACTACGTGATTTATATAATTTACAAAAACAAGGTGGATTTCTGGCACGTTTCAACGGTTTCTCATTTAACTCTAACAGACGTATACAGAAAACTAGGAAGAGGTTTAATGCTGTTGAATGGAAGATCCGACGTGTTGAATTGCAGAATTTTATTACCTTTTTTTTTCATACGTAGAATGTTGTTTTTACCAATTTGTGGATAACGTGATTCAAGAGTATGGAATCGATAAAAACAATTTTCTCAAGAAATTTAAAACTATTGTAAAAAATTTAAATTAAATTTTAAATTTAACTATTGTAAAAAATATACACAAAAAATTATACAACAAGGCATATATCAGTATAAATTGACAACTTATTTAAATAGCATTAAATACATGTATATTTTGTGTAAATGAATATTAATTATTTTTTTTCGTCCTATACATTTTTTAACAATAGGATTTAAAGTGTCAATATTATATTTATTTATATGTTGCTTAAATAATAATCTCAAATATCAATCAATATTGGCATTAATGTTAACAGCTTAATGCAAAGTCTTTATTTTAATCACGTATACTTAATACCTATTAAGTATATTAATAAATTCGTTGTTCTAAGTTTTTAATCATGACAATTCTGAACGATGTAGACGTGTCTAAATAATAATAAAACACAGCACGTATTATATTTTACGACATTCTAAACATTAATTACAACGATGATTGTTATAAACGTTATATAGTATACCTATAAAAAATAAATTTCATTGTCGCGAGCTAATATATAGTATTAATATATAATAATGTTAGGTAGGTAATATATTACGAAATATTTATAATATATTAAAATATTTATTAGGTAAATGCCTACATTATTAATATTTTTTACTTTATTTGCTTCTATCCCATTAGAAAAGCAAATAAGAATTAGTGTAACCATTTATTTGGTAATATAATAACGATTTATCACGGAATGGAAAATAATCTTTCCTTAAAACACTATAATAATAGTGGCTAATGACGAATCGAATGCTTTTTCTGACTTGTAAATGGATGTATAACTGTTCAGAAATGTATATATTATCTTCGAATATAATGATAATTATAAAAAAAAAAAAAAAAACATTAAAAAAGACAAACAATCTAAAGTCTTTGGACACGGTCAAGACCGAAATTAATGCGAAGGTGTCTCCAGACGATTTGTTCATTGTTCATAATTTCTTCTAATGTATTTCACTAACGTCCATAAACACGTTTTTTAATATTTATTACATACAATTACTTTTTCCTTCTCTTATTCACTGCCTTTTTGTTTACTTCTATTTTAGTTTTTAATAGCTACACGAAATACATGTGATCGAATATTACGAGTGGTTCAAAATCAAGTTCATAAAACTCGATACCGACATTCAAATTTTGTTTCAAGAAATTAACCATTAAAATGTAATAAATGCATACATCTATACAGCTAAAAATATTTGTAGGAACCAATATTCTAAACATACTACTCGAATGTTATCCTAATTAATCGTACAAAAATTTAAAAATACAATTTATAATTGCTTTAGAAAGTGCAGTTGGTACTAGTAGATCATTACTATTTTTATTTCATTATATCATTATTGCTTGTACTACACGGTTACATGTATAAAGTACTTGATTCATTTGAAAAGAAACTACAGCATGTATCTAGAATAAAAATTATTATTTTTAATAATTTTAAATATGAATATAATACATCACATGTGTTTATAAATATGAACATTTTATTACTTATTATAGTGACTTTAATAATTCATTTTTACGAGTCATGACGATTTACAAGCACAGTCAAATAAACATTTAATAAATTATATTGTTTCGTAGTCATAAGTTTTACAATTATTTATTGAAGAAAAAAATGTTCTATTAAATAATTTACATTTATTAGAGAAACTGACGTATAAAATACATTAAAGAAAGGATTTGTATCGTCGGAAAATAAATACAAAATTCATAACAACGTATCCCTTCAATTTGTTTTTCATTTGTACATAAAAGAAACATTTTTATAACGATAGTAAAATATCATAATGAAAAAATCAACAAGACACTAGTAATTATTAGTAAAATAAAAAAACGTTTTTCTTTTATAACTTATAATCATAATATTCGTTCGCATTCCCTTTTTAAAATACAATAACATCATTAGGGCTACGAAAAGTCAGTACTGATGGGAAAATTCTGATTTATCCAAAAAACTACACTTCAAACTATGTCGCTTCTATATATCTTCTCTAATTATACATGATGGAGTACTGTTATCTACATACATACGCACCAATGTCGAGTTAAAAAATTAAATAACGATCTTTTTCGTGCATATTATTACAATACGAATACCTATAACACCTATAATTATCTATAAATTCATTGACTATATACCCGAGTCTTTAAAATTATCAAAATTTAATGACGTAATTCAAAAGAACGATTGCGTTCGAGGAATAAGTCACGTTACTGTCAACTCAACAACGGTGATTTCGAAGAAAAAGTAAAACGCGATCCAAGCAACGAACTTGTTTAATAATGTTATAAAATATAAATACGTCTGCGGTTTATATTTCACGATATACAATGTCAAGCGTTTACGTGTTTGTCCGACAAACGTTCATCGGGCATGTAACAAATAAAAAAAAACCAATGAAAATACGTATATTTTCGTGGCAATAACTCTAGGAATTTTTGAGGGTTAATATTTTATTTTTTCGCTTTAGCTTTTGGTCTTTTTTTCCCCCGTGCCAATTCTGTCAACCTTTGCAGCCGAGATGTGTTCGTAGATGGAAAGAAAATAGGGAAAACACATCCGAAGCCTATAGCCCTTCCACTGCAGGATCCACTACATACGAAAACAAACACCGCATTCACATAGACGCATCATATTTTTATATAATATTCACACGCCCCATCGGTGCAAATCCCGTAACGTTGACAAGACGGAGGGAGAGAAAAGGGTCGCCGAAGGACGGTTTGACACTTCTACCCGGGCGTCGGTCGTCTGTTGCCTCCATTATCCGACCACCACCACTGTCCTTAGAATCCATAGCACCGTCCCGACATCAGCCATAGCTAGAACCAAGACCGAGATATCTCGAGTGTCGTCCCCGCTCGGAAATTGAATGAACATCATGCCGCAAAGTAGTTAAAAGCCGTGTAGAGAGAGAGAGAGAGAGAGAGAAAGATATAAAGGTTCTGGCCCGACTTGGAAGTATGCGGCGGGGTCGATTACTTATATTTAAATATAAATAAAAAAACATGAGTAGACCGATTTTTGAACCCCTCCTTGGGTAATCAGTTACCAATGGTGTCATACTCAAAACATAATTTATTTAATCAAATTATATATTGAGTTTTTGCTCAACCTTGGCATAAACCGTATGTTGAGGCCGTTACTTAGCATGATAATTTTCAACTACACATCGTTTTAAACATGATATCAAAATTTTAATCCAATTTAAATTCTGTAATTGATTCTTTGATATCACTCCTAACCAAGGTTTTATTCAAACGTTTATCTCTATAGCTAATAATATTTCACTTATTATCCAACAATTATCCATCATATTATATCTAAATATTCTGTTGTTGTGCAAACAATCTAATCTCATAATAAGTTATTGAGTAATATTTTTCATCTAATTATACATTTTATTTAATTGTCGATCTATTATAGTCTTGTACTGAATGCTATAAAAAAAATTTATAAATAGTTTGTTTTACTCTGAAAATAACAATGAGATACGCCTATGAATCGTTTTTTGACTTGCTGAGATACATTGAATATGCTTTGATAATAATAATTAGTAAATTAAAGCCTATAATGTGGTATATAAAATTCATATGTCACAGGAATGAAAAGAAAATATAAAAGTATATTGCTAAAATCCTACTCGAATGAAAAAATAATTTTTGTTATCAATTGTAAACGTTGAAAACACTTACCAGAGTTTTTATTTAATATCAAGATACATTACCTAAAAGGGTTATATTGGGGTCGGATTATTACCAAACGAATGTGTTCGTGTGATTTTAACTAGGCTACAGCGAAGCATGTGTAAATGATGTAGATTGTTGATAATGCTTTAAATTGATTATAAATATTATTTGCGTGCGAAGGAAAAATGCACGTTAACGTGCAACAATGTCTAACTTGTAATAGGCGGGTAAATAAAAATCGATGTTTTAAATTATATATGAAGATAATTATGCGAAAAAAAAACAGTAAAACAATAACCTTAATTAATATGAAATTAAATTCGATTTATATAGTAATTTAATATACTGTCGACAAATATTAAAATTAATTTCAGAGAAATCGATTCATCTAATTATACGAACTGTTTTTGTACCACAAACATAAAATCCATATCGAATTATATGAATAAAATAATTATCATTGTTATTCAGTTTTAAATTGTTGTTTGATAATGGAAATGTTCGCTTCAATTGTATTTATGTTAACAAAAAGTAAAAAACATCTATTTGATATTCATGCGAAATCTAAGTAAATAATTTATATTATAAGTTGTTATCATGTGTACTAATAATTTTTTATTTATTGAATGAAAATATATTTCTATACCAGATGTAGATCATTAACTCACGAAATAAAATAAGAATAAAATCTTAAATAAATCTAAATCATTAACTAACTACAACTAGGGAATATAAATCAAAATAGATAAATATACTGATACATGTAAGTAATTTGATATTCTATTAATTTTGAAACAATCGAAAAGCCATCTACGATTTACAGTTAAACCGAATTCATTATGTATAAACGTTAAATGTTCACCATATATTTACTTTAAACGTGTATAATACGACAAGAGTATGACATACGTGAATAACGAACCAAAACAACTTTCAACATACCAACCTTTAATCATAATAGCCTTTTTTTTCTATTTGAATCGAGATCCGGATAGGCTTTGCGTTATTCATAATAGCCTATCCAATATCTATACTATTGTAACACTCAAGTCTCGTAGCAACAATTTTTTCGGTATATTTTCTCACGGAACTTCCCGAACATGGGACGTATAAATCACGGTCGTCTTATCAAATACTATCGATCCATTATAATATATGTATACTTACACATATACATATATACATATGCTTGACCAGGTTGGGCGGGGGTATGAAAAAGTGTTACGGTATAAAAAAAAAATAAAAGAAAGAAAAAAATAAAATAAAAAACTCTCCGTTTGTTTCCCTACTTGTTGGTCGGGAGAACTCTTTACACGGCGTTGCAGAGCGCGTCCGGAGGAATCATGAACATTCATCAAATTCCCAAGGTTAGCATACACATACACACACTCATACAAACTCCCTCCGTTCGGACACACGCGGACGGATCGAAACCGGTTACGGTCGGGGCCCCCGAGAAGAGAATATTATCATCGGTAAAAATATATACACAAGTATATGATGCATGTATAAAATAATAATAATATTAAAATCCGTTTTACTGGGCAGGTAGTTTTTTTTTTATATTTAAAACATTCGCTTTTGTCATCCCCACCCTCGCAGCCCATGAATACCTACACGGTTACATTTAAAGGGTGCCTATATCATACATGTATACATGTGTACCGAGACATGAGGTGAAAACACGTCTAATATAATGACCAAAATCACAAAAACAACAATTACTTGGACTTGTTCAAGAGATACAAACACATATCGTGACAGACGTGTATGTGTAGTAGTATTGTGTGCGTGTGCCGAGTTAATTATTATAAAACATTGTTAAATATGATTGGCAAAAACATTTTTAACGAGACGAATTGACTCGTTAACATACATTTAGCAGATAATGCTAGAAAAAAAATAACATCACATAACCAATATTTTAACACTATTTAAATCTCTCAGATTTCGTTTTGTATACACGTAATATATAAATACATCCAGGCATCTGAAAACACAATAGTTTATAATTTTGTCATATCGAGTTCGTTATTTCTGTGTTACCTTAACTGGTAGCATTAAAACAACAATATAAACGTAGAAATATAATTTATTATTATTTTCAGAAGTTCCGGTTTTTAATAATATTTCTGTTGTGATGAACAACGACGGTTGTTACGACACGATTTGAACGACAAAGAAAAATAATACAAAATAAGATACATGACGCGTGCACGTCGAGAAAGAAAAAAAACGAGTATTTGTAATAAACGTCCGGCATATTTGGTTCGACTACGGTATTTATTTCCTAGTAAACCTCTAATGACCACGTACCCCGTTTGAAAATGCGTCAATGGATTAAGAGAATCTCTACTCGCCGTACACGCGTCTCCTGTCGTACAAATTTGCAGAATGCCTACTCCTGTATTTCGCAAGTGATTTATGAAACTTTTTTGTGTTCATGCGAGTTGGACAGTGGCGATTGATTAAAAACATATATTACAATTCCCCAAACTAGTGTAACGAGTCGCAAAAATTCGTCGACCTAGGTAAATTATTTTGGAGTATAGCCAGTTGAAAATCACACCACACACACTCGCTCGAAGTGTCGACAAAGCTATTGCATACGCGTCTGTTGATACTATATCGTCCAACGTTAAAGTCGTCGGACCAAGTGTTAATTTGAAAAGTTTTTCGACTACAGTACAGTACGTGCGTTGGGTCGGATGTTATAACAAACTATAGTCGATATGACTTTACAGCACAATTTTATTTTACCACTGTCCAATTACAAATTGGAAAAAATTACGCGATTTCCTTTTCTTTTTGCCCAACAACCTCCGTGTTCATATTTCAACAGCTCAAAGTACGTGGAAACGACGAAGAGAAAAAATTACCGTCAGAAGCCTCTACAACTACACGTCACCGACGATATCCAGGAAACACGCGCTATTAGACGCATGCCGTGTCCGCGCCAGTAGAACGGAAAGGACGAGTGGTATGCGGAGAAAGACCTATCGCCCTGACCCATAGCTCATTACTCCTCTCATCTCGTCAAGTTCAATGTTTCTTTCATCACGGATATTTCTATCACGTCTGTCACTGCTCATTATCGAAACGAGTTTTTGTTCCGCGGGGGGAATCGCACACGCATACACGCGCGAACACGAGCGAGTTAATAAGTAGACAAACAATTATCATTTTTTTTTTTTTTCTTCATCAAATATTACAGAAGAAAAAAACGTAAACACTGAATTTTTGTTTCTCACGAGAATAATAAATATCGAACGCGGCGTCGTCCTAACGGGACACGGTGAAAAAAAGTCGTTTCGACGGATACAACGACGGTTTAAAAACGCGATTATCGCGCGCGTCGGTTGGTTACTATCTCGTAACCCTGGCCGCAACCGTATTATAATAATAATACAATCGATACATAACGGAAGGGTCTCGTTGTTAAACCGTGCACACCGTGCGTACGTTACTACGCGCCGACCCATGGGACGTAAGTACAGAAAATAAAAAATGAAAAAAAATAATAAAACATCGCCGTACACACGTGCATGGGCATTTTGAGCATGTCGGGCACATCGGTTAAACGTAATCATAACAATAATAACAATAATAATAATAATAATAATAGTAATTATAATAATAACAAAACAGTAATGGAACGAAAGTAAAACAATAGCTTTTGGACAGAAACCGACGATCCGAAACTACCGTGTACCCAGTGCAAAAATACCTAAGCTGAGAGTAAAAAAAAAAAAAAAAAAAAATACCTAAACAGATCACACAGCGGTTTTCGTACAAACGGTAAACAATATATGTATACGTATATAATATATATACTGGGGTACACACGAGTCCGGCGCGGTCTGCCTGGCGAAAAGGTTAGGGGGCGCGTGGACGGCGATAGGGCGCGCGCGGCGTACGAACGTTGTCGGGTACTCACATTGAATTCGACGTGTTCCAGTGCACGGTGAAGGACTTGGTGCAATCGCTGACCGTGGACAGCAGTACCGTCTCGAAGCATATGAGCAGGACCAGCGTGAGGCACGACGTGATCTTGGTGCACGACACGCCGCGCATCGTCGCGGCGGTCGGTCGGCGCGTCGCGGCCGTGGCCGGCGGCGAGAAGAACCGCAGACAGCCCGGCAGCCCCGGGAACCCGAACAGGTTGTCGAACAGCACCATGGCGCTCGCGCGACGGCTGGCACGTACTCGGTGCGCGGAGCTACCCCGTCGGTCGGTACGGGGCGGGTGCGAAGATCAAGACTCGGATCGGCTAGCTTTGGCGAGAGGGAACGCGTCACAAGAACGTCAAGTACGGTCGATCCCCGGTTCGTCGGGGAGACGAGAGACAGATGGCGGCAAAAGAAACGATAGTACCGCTCGCGTGTGTGTGTGTGTGTGTGTGTGTGCGCGCGGGGCAATACCGGTGTCGGTGTCGTGTCAACAGCGCGTCGTCGGTGCGGCGATGCTGGTCATCCGGCGGGCGGCGGCGGCCGCGACATGATCAAGAAGACGACGATCGGTAGCTGCGGCACCGGACCATCTAAACACGAGCGGACGACGTTGCGGCGACCCAGGCGACGTGGGCTGGTAACGACGACGCGGTTCGGTCGGCGTGTGTGCACGCTGCTGAGAGACGTACGGACGCAAAAACGACGACGATGTGAATTCGATTCGGATCGTGAACGGAACGACAACAAATATCCGACGTCTGCTGCGGCGGTGGACGGACGGACGGACGCGCGTATGGCACAAACACGCACACAATGTAACCACGCTCGTGGTACGGCGGACAGTACGATACTGACGACGGCGCGCGCAACGGTCCGGCAACGCCGCGTGCCCAACACGGCGGCGGCGGCGTTCCCTTCACCCCTTCCCGCCTCCGCGCCACCGATCCGCGCGGCACCCTACGATACGGGACGGTACGGGGCGCCGCCTGACGGCTCGCGACCGCCGCGCCATCTCTACGACAGCACGTACCGCCGCCGGAGCCGCCGTACCACTGACGAAACGTAATTAACGTTCTCGCGATATAAATCATTTGAGTAACTTTTTATCCAGATAATGCAACTCGAATGTACCTGGATAAAAATTAGCACTCTTTTTGCCTAGATAAAAGAAAAAAGATACGATTTTTTAACCGAATGCGAACTAAACTTAATAGTTTTCTCTATTGCATTGTTGTTTTATTTGCTTTTGCTTTACGCTCGAACAAAGATTGTTAAATAATATTTTATTTTAGGATTTTTAAATTACTACTTATCGATGAAACCAGTGGTGGCTCTTGAATTTCACATAAGGTGGTGCACAATTAATTTGTGAGATACATAGGTATGTAGGCGGAAGAAAATTATTTATAGGTATATTTAATTTTTTTTTTTTTTAACCCTATAAGCTCTTCGTTACGGTGAAATAAAAATAAATCAGAAAGAAATAACTTATTATGTATGAAACATAAACACAACATTTTTATTTTCTCTATCGACGTGATACGTGGAGCGATAAAATAAGTCCGGTGCACATGTCGATTGTGCTCCAAACTACCATGTATCACTAACCGACGTATCTACGCTTATAGCTAATTGTTGTACATCCGCCCGAAGCACAATGAATGTGTGCTCCGATTATTGTTTAGTCGCTATAGGCATATTTCTCAACCCCAAAAGATCTAAAAACTTTTTTTTCAGTATACGGAATTACTGTTTGTAATTAATAAAAATATTTATAAATATGATAAATAATAATATAATAATATTATTATATTATATTTTATTTATACATATTTATTAATATTTTTAATAATTACAAAATAAGTGCATAATAACCAATTATAGTTTACTACTGGAATCTAATAATTTTGAATATAATTTTTTTGGGTGGTTTAACGTGCTCCTGTGCACCATAGCATGAACCACCACTGAATGAAACAATGAACGAAGAACAGGTAAAAACGAATGAAACATTTTTATGGTTGGATTAATTATCCATAACTCATCAGGTAAATGTTATTAATAATTAATACGTCGATAGTTGCAAGCGTCCATTCATAGAACAGTAGTACATTTCCAATTTATGTTTATTAACAATAATCATTGTACCTACCGGTATGCAACGAGAAAAAAACACTATCGTTATTTATTCATATTTGTAAATCGTATTATGATGTTTTATAACTTATAAACTGAGAATTCAAACAAAAATTTCATACATTTGTTTGCAGAACATTCATCTAAGATAAATGTTAAGATACTTTGATTTCCAATTTGTTTATTAACAATAATCATTGTACCTACCGGTATGCAACGAGAAAATAACACTATCGTTATTTATTCATATTTGTAAATCGTATTATGAATGTTTTATAACTTATAAACTGAGAATTCAAACAAAAATGTAATACATTTGTTTGCAGAACATTCATAGATAAATTCATAAATAAGATAAATGTTAAGATACCTTGTTTTATACTCGTATTTATATACTTAAGATAAAATATGAATAGATAACTATCTTGATAATTCAACCAAAGAAGTTCGATCACTAGTCAAAGGTTATTATATCCAAAAAGTGCAAAACCCTAAAACATTACAATACTCATCCAGCGTTAATGAAATAACAGTACGGCATTTAATTGGTCGACCGGCGGCAATCTGACTCGATCTCGCGGGTTGCCACGAAATTAAGGACGTCGCGCGGTCACAAAAATGGACGGTGATGAACATAAGCGTCAAAACGAGATAAGAAAAAAAAGCACCGCACGAAAGCGCCCAAAATCCTAGATACCTTTGTGTCACGATTATTATACCTATATTAAGGTCCGGTTTTTCAATCGTGTACTTATTCATGAGATAACTATCCTTCGAATATATTTATTCTTAGGATAAACCTCCGGATAAAATGATAAGCGTTTTTCAATGTAAAATTATCTACTAGATAGATATCTGGCGAATAAAGTTATTATCATAGGTTACCGTAGTTGGTATAAATAAGACATTTTGTTTACAATAGATTGGGGAACAAAATGCACATTTTTACTTGATTATGATTGGTCGATATTTCTTACTTATCATTGACAAACTATCTCACGTCGGATTCCCAGTAAAATACGTTATCATGATAAAATTCATATCTCACATGTTTTTTTTATAATATAAAACATTTTATTTTACAGTACATTTTAACATAGGTATTCGCATATCGCAGTGTTATAAGTATATATAATAATTGAATGAGAACTTGTTATTTTATTTATTTTTTTACCGTATATTTTTAATTTACATGGCGTCTAAAATCTCAAAAGATGTAAAAAGGTCTAGAGCAACTAATTTTTCATTTATTGAAAAGGAATTAATGTTGAAATATGCATTAGAATATGAACATATATTAGAGAATAAGGAGTCAAATGCAATATCCTGAAAAGAAAACAACAAATGTTGGTCTAAAATTGCAGATGATTATAATTCTACTTCAACAGGCTGTGTTAAATTGTATTATATTTTAAGTTTTTTTGTAATTAATGGAAGTCGAGCTATTCACTAAACGTACTTTTAAAAAGTAGTCACAATCACAAATCACAAAATAGAAAATAATATTTAACGATTAACGATTGATGATAACAAATTTATTCCTTAGATTAATCTTTATTCAATGGAAATAGTACCGAATAACTATTCCATGATTAATCCGTCGAATAAACGCTATCTGAACATTGAAAAACCGATAATTATCAATTTTTCCTTATCCGCCGAATAACTCCTATTATCTTGCGGATAAAATAAATTGAAAAACCGGGCTTAAATAACAGATATTAAATTTAGAAACTTTATTGTCCAAAAAGTCCAAACGTTTAATCGACAAATGTATTATCTGATTGCAATAGATTGTCACATAAACAGAGTGTGAACAGTTTTTCATGTTAGTATCTACCTCGTAAGCATTTCCGTAATGGTCAAAATTTTGTTAAAATGAATTTTACAAAAAAAATTCGTTTAAATGTGTTGTATACATTTTTTTTTTTCAAGAGAAAAAATATAGATTTTCACAATAAATAACCAGTGGTAATGAGTATATTATAATGTAATAACATTATATATAATGTAATATTTTAATGTAATGTTGACTTTTTTTTATAAAGTTGCTATCAACCGATTTATTATATTTATATTTATATGTATGCTTATTTTAATTTTGGCGCAAACGTTATGCCATTTTTGTACCTTAGGTATTTATCTCATATAGCCAAAACGAATACGATCAGGGTCGTCACCAGTTGAGAGGAGAGGGCAACGGAATCGTTTTTTCTCAGGCTTCAGTATAGGAATATTAAAAGGGGGCCCACTTAAAGTCCAGATTGATTAGAAACACTCCGCTATTACTATACTTACCTATTAGAGATTATTGATATTAATAAATTATTTTTAAACTATTTTTCTGTATGAAATGTTAATAAATTTAATCGAACACAATTGATTTAAATTTATATTTAAGCGCTATTATACAGGCTGTATTTTCAATTAATCTAATATCTGAATATTTATAACTGTAATTGATGATGGCTATTGCTGGAGTGTATTGAATAACATAATTGTATCCGAACTTACGAAGAAATTCGTTATCGCAAGCATACAACACGCGACAACACCAGAGTTTTGATTTTCTATGGCCGTTTGTTAATTATATTAACCAGGGATAAATTACATTTTTACGTTGTTGAGAAGTAGTTAAAAACGATCGGTTCAAGTTTGGAAAACAATGTTGATCAACGTTTTCCAAACTTGATGTATATTTTTTTATTTATTTATTTTTTTTTTTTTTGTCAAACTCGTATATTATTGCGACGATCGATAGGCCCTCGAATCCACTTGCCCCGGGTCATAAAAATCCTCAAGACGGCTGTGAATACGATATTACACTATTGTCGTTGTTACCGCGGGCAATGCCGAACCAAACCCATCATCTACGCGATAAGTGACGGTGACGACGGCATGATGACTACGTAGTACCACCAGGCGACGGTACCAATGATTTCTAGAGCTCCGGTGAGGTTCCAGCGCACTGGCACTCCTCGGATTTGTGCGAATCTCCTGCGAACGGCCAAAAGGCCAATCTTGCCAAGTAATAAAATGTTCAGTTTTTCGTTGTACGCACTATACATTTTAAATGAAACCTTTAAACGCTCGTAGCCAATACGTGCACGGATTAGGTGGACTACCCGTCCGTAAAGTCAATTTCTTTATTAATTATAAACCAATTTCTGTGTGTCCGGGGTCGGATTTAGCACAAGTCCTGCTGTATGCCCCAGTACGATCTGCCGCTCCTCCATCATATGACCACATTTTTATTTATTTATTTATTTATTTATTTATTTATTTTAATGAACTATTGACAACGAGCTTTAATATTGTTACGACAGCGCAGTAATGTGGTACGGGTGTTCAATAGAAATAAAATAAAGCGTGATATATTTCAGCTCCAACAGTCAGACATTACACGATGTCATAAAGACACAGACACGGATAATATGACGATTGGTGTCTATCTGTTTTTGTTCGTTATTCGACGAATTCTATTTTTATAGTTCCGTGCTACAGCGCGGCAACAATGCTCGTGTGCACTACCACACATAATGTTATTAGTAGGGATCGGATTTGAATCGAAATTATTTTTATTTTTTTTCTGAATATCTAAAAACATTGCTTTCCGAACACAGAGTTCATTTCGTCCATCAAAAAATTGAAAATGTAACTTTCATTTTGCATTTTTAATTAATAGTTTTTTTACTTTATTGACCATTTTTGATATTTTTAGGACGTTTTTATGTTTTTAAATTGTTTTTCGTACACGAATAGATAAAATTTGATAAACATTCAGATAAAAATCTATCTGTATTGTATATTCATTTGTTGGAAATAATTTACAGGGAAAAAAATGTAAGGGACAATTAATAATACAATTTCACGAATAATCAATAAGAAGAATTTATATAGTATCAAAAAAGATGTTTTCAATGTTAAAAATAATATTAAGTGTACTTTTTTAGAGCATTTTTAAAAAATATTTTTGTTACGAGTGCATTAAATGTTTCGATGGAAAGAAGAACACTATTTTTTACACAATTTCAAATATCGTAGCCCATCCACTTCACTTTTAGTACAATGCACAAAGTGTGTGGTAGTGCATACGATTTTAGACCACGATCTTCGCCAAAACGTTTGTGCGGACGTATACCTACATCAGATCCGACCTTTGGTTCAACAGCGCCCAACAATATTCGCGCTTAGTAGAAAATGGAATATTGTGCTCACAAATATACACACACACATACACACACACACACACACACCCATTTATATATACATTTATATATATTCAGGAATCAGCGATTTGCTTGGCCGGGCTGTTAACAATATATATGTATTTATCCACCAAGAGTTAATTATAATAATAAATACATTACACAGGATGCAGTTAAACACATTCTATAGGCATTCACCGCAGTTCGGATCTATTATCCTGTACACCAAACTTGTATCTCAACAGAGGAAAATTAATTAATATTACAATTAATATTTCCGCTGAATATAGTAGATTATGTGACGTGTGTTTAGCAGAGGACTAATCGATCGCGACTTTTTGAAGATTCCTCATCAAATGATGTGATGTTCAACGTTGTAATTTATTACGTACGTAAAGTAATTTATTAGTTATGTCAGAATTAAAGTGAAAAAGTATAACTGTATCGTCTTTTTAGAATTTTTTAATATATTTTTTATTTTTTTCTTCTAACATTTATACTACATTTATTTTTATGGTACCCGGTAGATGCCACTTATACCGTACTTCATATTATTACGGATCTAATGTCGTCAGCGCAGATATTTACGTTTTACCGACACCAGGTTTGGCGTTAATAAGATCTAGGATTCTATTTGCCACGAGATTAGTTATTATTCATAAACATAAGTTTTGATACGTCACTTATTCGTAATATTGTGAATTGTTCTAAAAACTGTTAGACTAATAATGATGAGGCTAATTGCTCTATCACATTTTGTTGTTGAACAAGAAAAAAACTTCAGCTATTTTTCTGTTGTGCTTTAATTTTTTTGTCCGTTTACCGTTCATTATATTATACGAGTACTTCCACTATCTACAATACGCAGAATGTGTCGTCTGTTCAAATGAAAATTGTTTAAGGATTATAGAGATTTTTCGGTATAATATATAATACGATCCGAGTCATTTACGATCTTTGTAAATTTTTTTCGACTTTCTACAAAAATGCATTTTAAAACGGTTCTGTAATTGTATAAACTATATTTATTTCGAAACGTTTTTAAAAGACAAACACCGTGGATGACGTTATATTGATGCGAAACGGTATTGTACTTTTTAACTCTCAGTGTTGTTTCTCTTCTTTTCCTAAAACAAATCACCGCGAAAATTAATGTTTTTATTACGTGATTGCACGTACACTAATGCCATCGCATGGCTATGTATAATTATTTTCATTATTTTGATAACACGATTTAATAACTTATTTTTTACATCGGATATAAGATGGATATCAAATTACGATTCAATGTGAAACAATCGTTTTTACGACTCATATTTTTATACGCAAATGTTTTTTTTTTATCCACCCTGAAAATTGCTTAGTCGCTACAAACTATTTCTCAATATCTTTGATTTCGATTATTGGTTTTTAATCGATCGTAGAGGAAAAAATTTTTACTATCATATTACCAAAAATGTTGCCACTTACAATGAAAATATTTATAGTGCTCAGATAAATGTTGATGATTCGGGACGTGAAAACGAATTCATGACGTCATTGTCATCGCAGAAATACTGACGAATCATGATTGTGGTTATCATCAGCACTATCAATCATTTCGCACGATGTTTCTGCGTAATACAAAACAATGTTTTGCGATTTAAATCAAAACAATGTGACATTTGTAAATATTCTAATGATCGGAATTATTTGATCATTCACAATGAAAGCAAATTAATTACTAATTATGCACTAAATATTCATACAAGCAACTTTGCATTTACCGTGTATATAATTGCATTTGTTTGATTGTCACACGAGGTGAAATGAATTAGCAAACAATAATTCGTCCAGTCGGTTTGACGGTAACAGTTATAGTTTAGTGATCGCGGTTAAATTAATGCAGTCACATAGGTAAGTAGTGCGGATATGGGTACGCTCGCACACACTGCAAAGGGCCGACCATGTACACATATGTAAATCCGTCGTAAGGAAGTTCGCTGTGTTACGGTACGTTAACAAAACACAATCGAGTACAATAAATCGTTTAGACTTCCTCGGCTCCCGCGGGGAGTTCCGAACGGGCACGTTATATAGAGGGGGGAGGGGTTTGGTTGGATCGATCGCTCCCTCCCCCAAAAATCATGAACTAGCGTAGACGGTGTACTTACCACTTCACTGCACGTTTTTTTTTTTTGAACCCCAATCATTTCGAAGAAGGTTAATCGCCCCCCTCCTTCCCTCTAACGAAAAGAAAATGTACAAAATAAGCACCTATTTACGTACATAGTTCTAAACCGATTCGCGTGCGTGCGCGCGTCTTCGTGTACGGGAAGCGCGGTCGTAAACCGTTTAAATACCATACGTGTGAGTCCATAACTTACGCGGTTTGTTCACGACAAGGGCAAAACATAAGTTCCGAAAATATTATGCCTACTTCGGTTACGTCTGCAACGCACGAGATCGTGTCCGATAACTT
Organism: Sipha maydis; assembly: GCA_034509805.1. Lineage (NCBI taxonomy): Eukaryota > Metazoa > Arthropoda > Insecta > Hemiptera > Aphididae > Sipha > Sipha maydis. The sequence goes on from JASXSY010001132.1 coordinate 368,713, forward strand.
TTTTAAAACGTGACGTTAGATATACTGTTTACGGGGTGGCGCGTACTCGGTTCTTTCACAAATGTTTACTAATCTCCGATTTGAGAAACCAGTAACCACGTGCACACCCTTTGCCGCACCATTGGGTCTGACCGTTTTCGATCGACTTCCGATCGGACGTCGCAACCGTTACAAATAAATCTTCGACGTCTTCGAGACTGCAATATCATTGTAGGTGGCCGGCGGATCCCGCTGTTATGTATCGTGTACAATCGTTCATCTCATCTGCCATGAGCCCTGATTCGGTATTTTCGTTAAGGTTATTTATTTTTATTTATTTATTTATTTTTTTTGTCTCTCAAAAATCGTCTGTTATTTTAATTATCATATAATACACGCGCACGATCGTATCGCGACGGTTACACAGTTTGTGTGGGCACAAATCGGAATTTGACCGTATATTATTTACGAACGACAACAACTACAACAACAATACACCGTTTTCGATGCGTACGATACGATCACCTATCTGTGCTGAATATCTTTCTTCCTCCGAGACCGTATCTTCAACTGATATTGTGATAACGATTGTTTTTCTATCGTTGAACATTGTATTTTTGTAGTCACACACTATTATCCATACAAAGTATTTTCAACTATACCGTAAGAACGAATCGGTGAAATTTCGAATCAACATTTCGTAGTTACCGAAAATAATTACAACAATGTTATGGCGTTTTATATTATTTTAATCTAACAAAACAATGTGTAACAGCCTTCCAGAAGGAATGTGTTCCAAATTGAACGGATTTCATTCCTTTAGAAATTAAGCTCGCGAGCGTTTCCTGTTGAAATAATATAACAAGAAACGCGAACGAAATTCGTTCTTAAAATAAATAACGGAATACAATAATTTTTTTATAAGTATGATTTACAACTGCTACTGTTGCTGCTGCAACTACCATTCTAAACCCCTCTACGCCCTGTTCCATTCGATACAAGCCCTACTGAATATATAACATGGAATGTATACAGTTCCAAGGTTTGATTCTTGAAATTAATTTCTGGAAACGGAAAGAGCAACGGTATGCAAGTATTTTTGAAATGAATAAATAAACGAATTCCTTTCTAAAAAAAAAAAAATAAATAAAAATAAAAAAAAAAGTAAAAATATTTTAGGAGTACGAATAATAATATAATATTATTTATGTATATATTAATATGTATGATATAATATTTATTGTTATAAGTCTTAATTTTTGTTCAAAATCATATCGTTTGTCGATTCCAATTATAAATACACTGCAGTTCTTATAATACAAATCAGATTCAAACACCGTTTGAAATTACGAATAATTGTACTGAATATCGTTCTAATTCGCTGCAATCTTTGGCGTCTTCGTCTGACAATGATTTTAATACACGCGCAATAGCGGCCATATTAATTAAAGGAGACAAAACAAACCGAAACGAGCAAAAAGAAATAATTTGCGAAACAAATACTGTCAGAACCAGACGCGAGACGTACTTCGTAACGGAGTTGGATGAAATTAACATCGATAATAATTTGGTAAAGACATTAAAAAATTTAACAAGCGTTAAATATTAATAACGCATACATTATCAACGAATAGGGAAATCTGTAAAAAGATAAATTTGGGCCACATAGATAAAAGCTATGTCAACAAAACCGTAATTGTCGTACAAAATGCGCCAGCTGAAAGGTTATAATAATTATTTATTTGATTGTTTACCATAAATATGGTTGTATGTCAACGTTCAGTAAATTATTAGAAAACGTCTTCATCGTTAAACAGATCAGAATTATCTAAATTGTATAGAGTTTCGTTATTTATTGTATTATATGTTTATTTATCCATCATACATTACATACGAGTAGTTTACATATGCGTTCATTACCGAGATTACTATTGTGTAAATAAAATCGCTATTGACTCGCGACATTTGGACGATTTGTTTGTTGAATAATATTTTTTTTTTATTTCGAATTTTTTCAACTATACAACTATTCAACTGCATAGTGTCCATTTAAATTCTCAGAAAATAATCAGCACCGGCATTGCATATTACTGAGTTACCGGGAACACGATGATAAATACAAAATATTTGCTAGTAATTTTATTTTTTATTAGGTACATGATCGCATATAAAAAATGTAATGTATTAATTTCATATAATGATTCATTGAAACCGTAAATATACCAACGAATTTCGCTACTGAAGTACTACGTATCCGTAACATTGGGCTCTAACAAAACTAATAAAACTAACTGGATTTTGCTCGATTAACTCGTAAACGGATGGAAGCGATCTATTTATTACTACATGGTTTTAACGCAACGCACTTTAGCGTACTCGGTGTGGTGGCTGCCTTAGGTCAACAATGGGAATCGGAAAAATGAACCGTTTAAATGATTCGACTCGATTCGCTAAAACAATTAATTTTTGTGTTTCGTCCACTGACTCGCATTTGATTCACTAAATCAACTGAATTGAATTTCGATCCGAAAACGAGATGATTAGTTAATCACACGAAGTTCGAAACGAGTTGACCGGAATCGTTTAGACGATATTGAACGAATCATTCGTGAACGGACCCTTTTTACCTATTTTTAAAAATAAACCCGTTGGTCCAGGTCGTTTAAGGATTTTTTTGATACACTGGAGTATGCTGTATTTATATTTTACGAAATATGTAAGAAAAATTATCTGAAGCGTTTCTACGCTTTCAATACGTTGAAATACACCAAGAAAATATTGACTTAATTCGATTAGACATTTTAATGAATTTCTTACTGAGGTATATATGTTTCAAACTAATCGACTTTTAATTACTAAAACTTAATATTAACCATCGGTTATAAGATAAATCATTAATTTTATTATAATTTCGAGCTCAAGAATGTTTTTCTTAAACGTCTATTTTAATGTGTATATAATATATATATATAAGTATACATATGTATTATTTATTGTAAACATTTATGTCGTAAAACATACCAATACTTTTATATGAAGATACTCAAATTCTACTTAAGATAATTTGTAAGTTCTGCCTCGAAAACATGAATTATCTATGCTTACCTGTACTTTTACATCAGTGAATAATTTTTAATATCAAAAATAAAGTAATTACATATGATTTCGCACATTACGTATTGTTAATGATGAATTTAAACGTACGAGGATGTATAACTTTAGGTATTCCTATAAGGTTTTGAATATATTTAATGCGAAATAATTTATTAATAAGTAATAATGTTTAATGAGAACGAACATACACTATGTAAATTTAAACTAGGTTTACACGCCCTTACACTATATAGCATTACATTTGTGTATTTTAATTTATTTCATTTTTTTTTTTTTTTCAATATGTTTCGTTATTATTCTGGTCGTGAAATTATACGGAGGCGTGTAGACCATCTTTCTCTACACTAATAAAATTAATATTCGAATGTAATAATCTATAATAATAATTCGTTAATTTTACACTGCACATTTATAATGGACTGTGGCATTTTTTATGATAAAGTATTATTATTATTACTATTATTATTATTATTATTATTTTAAGATTTATGTCTCTGTATACCCGGCGGCAAGCTTGTATAATATGTTACACTACCGAACACGAGTATACTTTTAAACTCATTATAATATAAATATAGAATACGTACAACATTAAAAGTATTTAAATACACACACACGCACACGGTACGTACAAGCATGTGCACGTTTTCAATTGCCCAGGAATTTGTCGGGGGCAAATGATACTAATTAATAAAATAGCATTACTACTATAAACAACCGTTTGGTCATTAGCATTTAATAACAAAGTGAACATAGGTCTCAGAAATGTAAAGAATGATTTACCCGGTAGCGCGAGTGAAATTAGTGTTTAAATAATATAATACGACCCAACGTAAATGCACAATTAATCGCTTTGTTATTTAAATTGCGCATCGGACATTATAATTGTTTAACTCGTGTCCGATACACTTAATACATATTGTTAATTTTATTATTGCAATATAAAATAACATGCGGTGCACATGTGAAACGCGCTTGCACGATGACGAATCTGCGTGCGCTTCACAATTAATTCGGTTATCTAGATTTTTTGAATGAAGAAACGTACAGCATTCACGAGCAATAAACGATTTACAGAACACCGTAGTAAAGTCGTACGACTACCACGTGCGAAAACGAACATTGATCGTAAATGAGTATAAAAAAATACTTTTTTGTTTTGTAGTTTTTATAACGATTTAAAACAGGCATTTCATAGCGCTAGTGTTCGCTGAAAACGCTGGTGGTTCATAACTTACCCCCCCCCCCCACACTAGACGTTTTAGACGCGCGCGTCAGCGTCTTATAAAAACGCTGCGTTTTGAACGCTCGCGCAGATTACGTACACACTGTGCGTTTTGGACGCGTGCGTCCGCGTTTTTCAAAATTTAGTTTCAGATGTCATTGCACTTGAGACCTGATATCCCTTAGTAGTACATCGTTACACACCATACGTGGCACATCGTTAGTACCTATTTTGTTCTTTAAAAATATTTAAATTTTCAAATTGCCATGGATTTATTGAACGTCGAAGAAGCTATGTCAATTATGTGTGTGTTGTATAAAAGGCACCAAAAAAAGTCAAAAAATGGTCCAAGACGACACTGGGTACATCCATTAAATTTAAAAAGGCCAATCGAGAGTCAATTTCAAACAAATCGTATGACTTTGAGGAGTTACCCAGAAGAATTTTTTAAATGAAATCAATGTAATAATTAATTAATAATACTGAACTCATAATAAATGTACGATGTAGTTCGTGTTTATGAATGAACGATTCAATTGTACATAACGTAAAATGTGGTTGTAGAAAAACGCCGAGTGTGAATGGAATATCCCAACGAACGCCAAAAACCAGAGCGTTTAGACGCGTCCAAACGCGCGTTTTTCCGCCCAGTGTGAACGTATTCATTTATTCATGTGTGTTTGATTTTAGACAACAATCGCGGCGTTTTTAAAAACGCCGACCCGCGCGTTTGAAACGCCTAGTGTGTAAGGCACTTTAATAATTTTGTGAATTTCATGATTTCTAAGAATAATATCGCAGACCGTAAACGTTAAACATCTAACACAATTTGTGTTTTGGTATGTCGGGAAAATGCTGTTCGCCGATTTATTTCTTAGTAAACGCACGATAAAATTGTTTTATAAATTGGAAAATAATTGTTTTCTTGGTTTTCTTAAAAATAATTAACAGACTATTATATTAACATCGGTAATGGCGAAAATAAATGATAAATAATATTGGATACTACGATTTACACGCAAACAGCCCAAGATCTCGAAAAAAATACTGGAAAATCAAATATAATATGAGAATAATCTTTTACTTTTTTTATTTTATAGAACACTGTGTATATGTGTTGTGTACGATGACAATGTTTAGTGTCGTTTTGGAAAAATCTGATATCTGCAACCGGTACTATTATTATTTAATTACTGATCAATACTTGGGTTAGAATATAAATGAACAGCATTTTTTTTAAAACGGCCCTGTTTGTATGCACCGCACATGTAAGCTTTAAATCATTCGATTTGTATAAAGCGTCTGGAAATAAATAAATCTTCGAGCATTACAAAAATTAGATAATTTATTTTTCATTGTTTACTAAAACGTTTTACTTTATGTAAATGCATTGTTGTAGTCACGAGTAATGTGATCTATTGAAAAAAAAAAGAAAATAATAAATACAAAAAAAAAAGAATTTCACACCGGAGATATCGAAATTAATAAATCTTCGCCGTGGAACACTGCATACATTACGCATCCAAGAGCGTTTATTATGCGACTTTTTATGGTTTCATAACGATGATTAATTGCACGTATATCGGTGCACTCCGTACAACACGCAGAATGCGGAGTCTTCGTCGAGGATCATTATTGATCATCATATTATCGTCGTGAATGTTGCACCGCGAAACAATGAGCGAGCTTAATTTGCTACCGTTTTATTGAAATCGCGTAACGTTCGCTCTTCCGATCCCGTGCGTTCATATTTAACTGTTTTTATTCGGGCGGTTCGAACGATACCGACGGAAGGGTACTCGGTGCGGTCGTTTTATCGCTCCGTCCGACATGGGGTCGTTTAAATCGACATGTCAGAAGTACGGCATTATCGTGAAACGTTCAAATTCCGGCTACGGATAACGGTAATGAATAAATCGATCGATGTACACTCGCGACACCGTTGTCGAAAGGGGGAAAAATAAATGCCTAATCAAAACAAGTACCTCGTTAGCGATTTAGACCGTAAGTTTCGCCGTCAAACATTATCTCTCCATTACCGGGGTGGGGGGGGGGAGATGGAGGAGTACCTGACCAACCGCAATGAAATCGGAATACGGCGGCCGCTGGTAATATTTATGAATCGTTCGATTGACCAGAGATAACGGACCGAACCTACACACACGGTGATACACCGTACTACCGACCGGCGTATGCGATGCCGGTCGTCCCCGGACGAAAGTGATGGAACGAAATTAATTTTTTCGTACCCGCGTAATACGGACTTATTGCCGAACGACGTGATATGTTAATGCTTGCGAACCAGACGCTTGCTAAATCACTGTAAGACCGCGCGTACATCGGAGAGCGTCGAGCGTTGAGCGTCGAGCGTCGAAGGTGCGCACAATGCACAATGCTTTCGAGCGTTATATCATAAGCAGGGCGAGTTTGAACTTCGGAAATTAAAATTTCCCCAGTGCCGGCTTGAAATGAATTTCTTTTCGGCATATTTTTGGAAACGAAATATTGTAATAAATAATTTATGAAGTTATGTTTTACTTTAAAATATTCGAAACCGACTAAACCCGTCATGACGGTACGAACTACAAGAGCATGCAAGTATACGAAATCATTGGTAGATCATTAGTTATCATACCGTAGTTCCTGGAATAATTATTCTAACATAATGTGTTCGCATGGTATCTCCCTATACTACCAGCTACGTATACATATAGGTACGATTTTTACCTATATTTAAGCTATATAAATCTATTTAAGCGTAGAAACCTATCTACTACGCCACTTCTAGACTGTTCGCGCCCGCAAAATATATGAGCGTCGAGCGTCGTCAAAATTCGAATATGTTCGGTTTGTGACGCGCCGCGCCGCTGACGCTCAAAGACGACGATCGACGCTCGTAGGCAATGTACGCACTCGCATTTAAATTATATGGGCTTAAAATTTTTGCGCGACGCGACGCTCGACGCTCAACGCTCTCCAATGTACGCGCGGCCTAACGCGTACGCGCGTGCACGTTAAACGTTGCGTAAAGCCGCGCGTACATTGAAGAGCGTCGAGCACAATACTTTCGAGCGGTGTTGTTCATTTGGTATCTGGTACATGAACATTTTTCAGTGTGCACCATGTCGTTCATTGCGGTAGATCGGACTACAAGAGCACGCAAGTAAACGAGATCATTAGTGGATCATTAGTTATCGTACTATAAGTACCTGGAATAATTATTCCAATATATGTTCGCATGGTATCCACCTACACTACCAGCTACTTGTACCTATAGGTACGGTTTACCTATATTTAAGTTATATAAATCTATGGAAACCTATCTACTACACCACTTCTAGACTGTTCGCCCCCGTCAAATATATGAGCGTCGAGCGTCGAAATTCGAACATGTTCGGTTTGTGACGCGCCGCGCCGCTGACGCTCGACGCTCTCCAATGTACGCGCGGCCTAATACGCAAACATGCACGAATACGTGGTGTCAAATGCCGAAGAGACGCGCGTTAACGGAACGCTAATGCAACGCTAAACGGCTAAACGGCTGAACACGTGCCGTTTGGGAGAACGTTATGTCGGTGCTTACAAACGGAACAAGTTGAAACGGTTATGGCTGATGCCGAAAATTAATTTTTCGAGCATTACGATTGAAATCAGGATTCGTGTTCTCTCTGAAATATTCCGCTTGTGCAGTCCGAAAACAGCAAATAAAAAACATTCCTCGTATTCTTTCTTTAACATTTGGAAAGATATGCTAAATTATGCGAAAATAATCAATGAACGTCATCATCATCATCATTTATTTATTTTTTTTTTTCAATTATTATTATCATTTGATTTTTCAACAATATTCATTAGTAGTTATTAAGTTATTTGCCAAGACTGCAGGTTGTTCGCCATGTTTGACGATAGCGGTTTATTAATGCTTTAACTACATGTTTTTTTTCCCCCCCATTATCTAAACGACACTTCGGTACGCTTTTTATTTATTAATGAACGTTTAAATAAATTTGTATTTTTTTTTTTTCTCGCGATTTATTAAATATTCCAACGAATGCTAAACTAGCTAAATATTTCCTAACCTATGAAATATACTTCAACGTGCACAATTAGTTTTTCCCATCCCATATTGAATGAATCGTTTACATATTTCACTCCTGAAACATTTCGTTATTACATTCAGATATACGTAATAACTTATTAATCCGGACAATAATAATTATAATAAATATCTCGCTGCCAACGGCAAGTTAATAAGAATTACCATACCGGTGTGAAATAACTACCGCACTGTTCGCATGTTTTTCCGCCTATAACGGCTGTTTTCAAAACACTATTTCGCTTTAAAAGTAAACACAAATTATTTTTCCGTCACGTAGCATAAACGTTTTAGTTTGAATGTACGCGTATATTGAGTATATTGAGTTGAAAATTGTTTTAAAACAAGAATAAAAAAAAATAATAATAATAAAGATGGTTGCCAGTATTATACGTGAATATTGTCTCGTTGTATTAATATGGTTACAGATCGGTAAAATAATAAAATATAGCGTTACAAAAATAATTGTGTACAGTACAGAATGCTTAATATTGCGTTACAACGGGTATAATAATATAAATAACCATTATTACACCTGAGCGTATGGATATAAAATAATATGCGCGATTGTAGTGCATAGCGACAAATATGGCCTGAGCTCGTAGAAAATATTAGCCCCCTCAAATATTTAAACATTTAATCCTTATCGACCTACAAGTGGAGAACGGTTTAAGCATACGGTTTAAACAAGCGACCATTTTTGATACGTAGTATCCCGGGTAACATTCACCGGAACAATAATCATAATGTAATAATAAATCTTCTTCATATCTTGGCGTAACTAATCTCTAACAGTTTCGGCCGCCAGTAAATCATCTCGCCATCTATCTCTGCACCGTGTAACATTTCCTTTTTGCGTAGTTTTCTGTACCCAACGCTATCGGATCTATTCTCCTGTTCCATCTGTACGTCGTTTTTTCCGGGTCTACCCCGTGATCTTTCCGTTCAAAAGCTACTCTTGGTGCGGTTAATTTTCTCTCTTGCAGATAATATCATTATCACCCGCGACCACTTTGAATCCTTTGTTGTCTTCGATAAAAGCATACAATCCGTATTGGTTTCATTTCCAACGCAGTTCTCTGGTTGTGATTGCGTTAAAAAACGACCCGACAAACTTTACACCATACTTTGTTTTCGAACTTCCAAAGTTTTGTTACCACGTTAAGCACGACGTCGTCCAAACTCCAAACCGTTCGTATTAGAAGCGGGAGTTCATTATAGTCACGTGTTTTCGTACATATTTGAAATCTCGCAGAACGTTTTGCAATTCGTTTCGGAGATCGTTTTGGAATTCGTCCGTGCACAAAATGTATTTTTATTTTCATTCGGTCGCAGTATGTTCTTATCATTATCTACCAGTGGTTTTTCGGTGCTTAACGTTGTGCTCGAGTATTCAAAGTTCACCACCTTTTCGAACGTTAACCCTATTCTCTTATCTCCGAATCTTCACCGCCGTAAACAGGCGCAAACGTGTTGATGCGTCCGTGGTCCGCAAGTATTGGACGTTCGATTTCCAATATTTTCCGTAATGATACTTGAAACGAAAAATAAAACGAACCGCCACGTCACAACAGATGTTCGTTTCGTTTACATTTTTATCTTTCGTCGCGTTCGATCACGTTACTTATTAAAATATAAACGTTCGCGTACACGTGAAGTAATTTATTTCTTTATTTTATTATTATTATTGTTTTTTTTTATAATAATTCAATAAAATATTTCGGTTTTCAACCGACCGTGTACCGAAGATTTCAACACGACATCGCAGTGCAATAAATAAACAATTAAATCTAATCTAACCCATAGCATCATCGTCGAGTTATTTTTATTCTCGTCCGAACCAACCGTACGTTGTATTTTACTGTTGCGCAGGTATATTACATTATTTATAAGAATAAATACATATATATATATATTATAAATATAGGAAGAAGCAGTAGGTATGTACCGCTTGGGGTACCGCGCTGTCGGTCGGTCACCTCGCCTTCTCCAGAATGTTTATGACCCGGTCGACGATGAAACCGCCGCCGCGTCCCACGTCCTTTCATCCTTTGGCCCCGTCGGATTGTTCGCATGCTGTGTCCTCACCGCTCTCGTTGCTTCGCTTCCGTCTCCACTCCTAGCTTTGTGTCACTGCTCCAACGACGAAGCAATTTATACAACGTACAAGCGGTAGCGGCGGCAGTAGTCGTAACGGTTGTTGTCGTGTATCATTTATACATACACGTACGTCTAGGCAGCGATTGTAGTAGAAACGGTAGTGCACGCGAGCAACAGCGCTTTTGCACCATTGCGTCGATCCTGCGATCGCGGTGTACCACGCGCACGCGTGTACCAGTGTTGACTCGGGGAAAATCTCCGCCGTCGTTCAATCGAACCTCGAATACCGTTCATCAGTCCTGAGCACCGCCGCAAACGCCCGCTCGCTGATGCAGTTAACGAGCTCGTCGGCGAGTGGCAATTATTTGCCGGAACCCACGCGCCATGCCCGTCCGCGACCACGACGTCTATTCATCGTCATTCCACCGCGATCCACTTCACGTTGTCTCATCCGAATTCAATGACTCCATCCGAACACCTCGTCCGCGATTGCGTGTCCTGCGCCGAGTTTCCGACGCGATCGCTCGCGGTCCGCGACTTCCGCGTACACGTGCGATGCGTGAACGTTACGAAACGCGTCAGTGAAACATCTCACTCGACGGACCCCTCTGAACAACGGACAAATGTTCGGATCCTCGCAGTGCTACACGTTTCGGTAGTGCGGCGAGCCTATAAACACAACGGACACGAACGCGAATCCGTCGTAGATATTCCGATACTTCCGTTTAGTGAATTTCGTAAAACGTTTTTCAATTGGTCACAAAAATTAAACTTGCTTCCGCTTGCTTGAATGCAGAACGTAAACATTACCGTTTAGCTTTTTTAAATTATGGAATTTCCTGCCCGTGAACGTTACGCGTACAGTTTATTTATCATTATTCCATGTTTCAGTATGGTTTGTTGGTATGAGGAGGTTTGAATGAAAACGCGGCTAGACCACTAATTTTATTTCAATGAAAAATTATCAGAATATGTTTAGGTAGAAATAATTTAATAGGTTCAACTTGTGAACATTTTAAGCTGTTGAATGTGTTACCAGTCGAGAGTGTATATAAAAAGATATCTATTATGTGCGTAATAAAAAATTATGAACATTTTTTGTTGTTGTGCAAAATATAAGAAAAAAACGTGAGTTGATGGCCTGTGATGCGAAAGTATTTTATTGTAAAAAATCATTTGGTCAAAATTTCGTTGATTATTTAGGTCCTAGTAATTATAATGCAATGCCTTTACATATAAAAAAACTCATCTACTACTCAATTGGGAATCTTAAAATTACGTGCAAAACAACTTAACTCATGGTTATTTTCACTAATAGTTTTATAAAAATAAATTAATACATGTTCAATTTTATACAATTATGTTTGGAATAAGATATGAAACATTGAATGTTAATAATGAAATTTATTATGTTACTCTATCTTTTTATTTGTAATTTGAATTAGGTTTATTTGTATGTAATTTTATTTATTATTATGTAATGTAAATCTCTACCACCAACACAAGCATTGTGCTTAAAGGAGGTAGATACTTTATTGTAAACATTTTAATAATATGTAAAACATCTTATTTATATTCACAATAAAATTAAAAATATTATTCGAATGATTTTTACCCCCACCGAAAGTTCCTGACAGTCGTACGGGTGACCGTTGTTCAGAGGTTTCACCGTGTTTATATATATATATAATCGCATTGTCGCTGTTGTAGTTCGACGTAGTGTTTAATGACGACTAATTAAACTCGCACTGTTAACATGCATAGGTATACAATGTGATCAACAATTAAGTTGTATAAACGATATTCTCCATGTGCACGGCGGCGTGGCGTTTACGTACGTAATTGTATTTATGACTGTAGTCAAAGTCATTACGTAAAATGTTTAACAATAGAATTTCCTCTCGCAAATATTACACGTACACACGATACGCGTGTGTATACAAATGAGTGTGAAAAATCTCCGGAGATAATAAATTAATTCGAACACTAAACGGAGTTAAATAAATAAATAAACATAATTTATGGTGAGTACAGTTCGTCCGGTGCGCGTTTTAAGTTACAATACATTACACGAAATGTGTACGATTGAAGGTTTATTTCGTTTTTCCGTGTATTTCTTGTTTTTGTTGCGTACGGTTCGTAATGTTGTTCATCAAACGTACACGCGCGTAGAAGAAATACAACACCGGATCACCAGACCAGCAGCAGTATCCACACGTGCGCGAATGGAAATCACGTTCTGCCCGTGTTGACGCGTACACGAAAATTAAGTAACATCGTCAAAACCGTCTACGTGAACGGATCACAACCGCATATTTCAGAAGATTATACGAATCAAGAATGTTATAAATTATTAATAATTATAATACGGTCGAAATCCCGAGATTTCATTATTATATAATGCAGACAATTAAGAAGTGAAAAAAAAAAGTCCGGATTATTATTATTATTATTATTATTAACACCATTATTTTACACCAAATAATAAGGCTTTAATGATGATGATGATATCGCTATAGAGTCGCGTTGATTAGTAAAAATTAAAAATTCAAATAATTCAAACGTAGGTACACGAGCAGACGAAAAACAAGTTTAATGTACCTAATGCAATGCTACATCAACATTTGTGTACATCGAACACTAATAATTGTTACCGAATTTTCACCAGAATCGCATTAAGGTTAATTGGTAAAAACTTAAAAATATACGGAAACAATTCACATAACGCATGTAATGCACGTTATATTTAATTTAATTCAAGTTTCAGAAGAAACGTTTTAGTTTATTAAAAAAAAATTGTATTCCAAATTTTCTCTTTGTACGCGTTAAAAGTCAATATTTCAAGAAAAGTTCCGGAAAGTTCCGGCGTATATAGTGATAAAGTGTGTTTTAAAAACCATATTTTTATCGTGACGAACCATCAGAATCAGCTAAAATATTATTAACAACCTATTTATATTGAAATCGGCAAGACGACAGACAGACAAAGGACGTTTTTATATTTTCATAATAATAACCGAAAATCTGTTATAATAATACATTTTATGTCATAAGAAAAATGTGAACGGTTCTTTATTATTTCAAAAATCAATAACACAACAATAGAAGAACCAGAAAAAATAAACAAAAATTAATTTAAATCGTGATCACGGTTAAGGGAAAAGTTTTCGGCGATGTTTTCGATAAACCAGCCGAACTTATTGGGGCGAAGAATTTTTCAATCGTGATTTCAACGCCGGCACGTTTATCTTTAGGTATAGATTTAACCGGCGACGAAAGGTTCATGACGTCGTCCGTGAACTTTTTTAAAAAAACTACGGTATAGAGAAACAACAGTCTTAAAATCAAACGATTATTATGATCAGGGTTAAACCTTTGGCTTTTTTTTTTTTTACCACCGGAAAGAGCAAAACAACACGCTTGTAAGCCATTTACAGTAGATAAGTTTCAACTACTTTTGCAGAAACTCCCACACGTTCTATAACTTCAACGAAAGTTACCGGAATCGCTCTAATAAATATTACACTCTAGTCCAACTCATTATGATAGCGTTTAAAAATATATCATATTTTAGATACATTTGGTAAAAGATCATATACTATTGCGTCAGAGATAATATTTTTGTCCGTTAAAAAAATGATAAATCGATTGAATCGTTGATTTTTAATGAAATTAAATTTTAAAAGAATCGTTAATATCCGGATCACGTTTACTTGAAATTGTATCAATCGATAGAACTATTAAAAATGTAAATGATTTGAAAATATATTCTTTTAAAACAGTTTGAGTTTTGAGGAATGCATTTGAACCGAGAGATACTCTACAAACCTGAAAAAAAGGATCAAGTTTACAATATTAAAGTATAAATAAAACTCGAGCTGCATTAATCAGTTAGTATAACATGTGTCGATGCAGCAGAATTCGTTCCGGTAAAATTCAAAGGATCGCAAGTGATTTAGATCGTATTATATTATAACCGATTATTCATTAAAAGTAGTATTGTAAAGTTATTTTTTTTGATCTATTAAGCATAATAGTAATAATTTTGTTCTGTGCTCTTGAAAAGAAAAAAACAATTTTATTTATTGAATATACAATCAGTAATGATTTAAGTTAACAATACGCACATGCGCTGTGAATAATTTACACGGTATGATAATTTGAATAAAAAGAAGCCATCCAGTGGTGGCAATTTATCTTAAGATTTATTGTTTTTTTTTTTTTTTTTCGTGAGGGAGTTTGTATTATAATAATGCAGATAAAATGTTTAAAATTCATTTATTTTACCTTAAAAATAATTATTTTATTCGCATATTCAGGGCCGGCTTAAGATACGATTGACGCGTGTGACGGCATTGGGTGCTAAAATCAGAAAGGTGCGCTATAGGCGTCAAAATTAGAATTGAATTTGATCAAACGTCACACAAATTATTTACAATACGTAGAAAAAAATAATTTTCATAACGTGATTCAATGTACATTTTATTATTATTAAAACTATCATTATTTATTATTCTACCGACACACAAGGACCGGCCGTGCTTGTAGGTACAGTTTTATAAACTATCATTGCATTATTACAAAGTATTATTATGTTTGTTCTCTGAATGATTTACGAATACGTGATAAGTATGCACGTTCGAAAAATTATTTCGAGCATTTTCGATTTTGAATTGAGGTTCAACCACTACAGCTCCTCAAATTCTGTTTAAGTTATACATTAAAGTCGTTTAGAACGGTTGAGTGCCGAAATATAATTATTGCGCAGAGCGCTGAAAGAACTACACCCCTGTACGCATTGATAATGGTTTTTTTAAAAAAAAAAATAATTATTCGGTATCGTTTTGTGTTATAAACACATAATATTTAACATACAAATGTTTATGTAAATGAAAAATTATTTAAAAAATATAATATTGAAATATTACCACGGTGATAATTTTCTCGTCGCGTACATTATATTACATAATTGATAAAAAAATATACAAGGACGTTCAATACGTAAACGAAAACGGCATGTTCAAAACAGTCCATTATATTTTTCGTTATACAATACTACATCCGTGCCGTAACCCCGTGGTATATAATATATTATATATATATTATTTATACGTACATAACACATGTGTTGGAACGGAGATGGGCGAACTATACGTTGCAAGAGGTATGGTCGAATTGCACTTATCTTAGTCGAATTGCATTTGGGCTCAAAAAAGTATTTCAATAAAATTATCATGCATCTGAAAGGTTTAAACATTTCATATCATTTAATAATCATTGGCATGCACAATTAAAAATTATCGTTTATACATCACATTATGTTAATTATATATATTTATATTATATATATAAAAATGACAAAAAAATAATTTATAATAACAATAATAATTAAATTTGACGATTAAAAAAAAAAAAAAAGTATAATATAATAATTATAATTATTATATTATACATATTATTATTATTATACTTTTTTTTTTTTTTAATCGTCAAATTTAATTATTTTCATTATTATAATTGTTTTTTTGTCATTTTTAGTGACAATAATATTATCAGCGTTATCCAAATAGCACGAACTAATATATAATGCTATTAAATAAGTACGCTATAGCGTTTTTCAACAGAGAGATAAAATTCGTAATATTTTTGACGGGTTTTCTGTTTAACTGTTTTTTTTGAACGAGTGCATTTCGACCACTACCTGCTTTTAATCCGAGTGCAGTTCGACCATTACCTTTTTTCAATCCAAGTGCAATTCGTTCATTTATTTGTGAGTAATAAGTGCAATTCGACTATCCCGGTTGCAAGAACCGTTTGTGGGTTCTAATAGAGCAACGATAATTCATCGCAATCCATTCATTAAATAAATTTTAAATTTAAAGTTAATTTTTCGTATTATGCTGATAAATGCAATATTATCCGGTCATAAATTTCGGTTTCCGGTGCTCGTTCTACAATTACTATCGTTAAAAAAATTGTCCGTGCCGGTTGTTGTACTCGTAATGCTAAAACGCGTAAAAATCTATTATTTTTAGAATGATCGGTTACAACAAAATTCTTTGTACCGACCGATATCACATTGGCTCTCGTTTGGAAAAAGGTATTCGATTTCAAGATGAGCTGAATCGGTTAACGTCTTCGTTCCGTTGTTTTACCAACTAAATCATAAAAAAAAAAAAAAATTAGTTCACTGAGTATTAAGAAATTGGACAACTTCAATAATTACTCATTTGGACGTTGGAAAACTGTGTGTGACATATCATCTGAACGATCTGAAATTTTAAATTCTATTAACCAATGATAATCGTAATATCTTTTTCGTAGTATTAATATTTCACGTAAGTGTTGACTTTAACTGTAACGGCCAAAAGTGAAAACGTGAAAACAAAAAAAAAAATAAAAAATAAAGTGATCAGAAATCGATTCAGTTCACCTTGATAGAGTAAACCTATTTCAAACTGCAACGCCTACACCGTTCTTATTAATGGTTCTTACGGTTTATTGACGTTTAATATCAGAAACGGACATCGATGGTGCAACATTTATTTTTTTTTTTTTTAAAAAAAAAAAAGAGACTATATACATTTTTTTTACAATTTTCTTTTTCCACTCCATCTCATTCAGCGTAACCGAAGGCATTTTCAATTTTTATAACACGCAATATAACGACAGCGTCGGCGACGAACACGCGAAATTGTCAACTTATCCGAGAAACAATTTTTTTTTTTTTCTCTCTCTCTGTGACATACATTATATTTGCAAGTAAACTACAAAGAAAATAGCTTTCTCGTGATTAACTCCGTGTCCTTGACGTCGGCCCACTCTTTTTGTGGTGCAGTTTGCGAGTTGTTTGTGCGAATATTGCACAGTGAATCCATTTGCGAAATGTGTTAGTCGCTCGTTTCCGCAAAAGACCGCAATACTAATGGATGTGTCTGATTCGCGTGCATAATATAATTCCAAACCGTACATAGGTCGTCCCCTATCAGCTCTGCTCCGACCGGAAACGTGCTGACCGTAAAGTTATTGATGGTCAGGATTTCGATCGGCCCGCAAAACATAAGTGATTGATCGTCGAAACAATTAGAATCTTTACCAGACGGTCGTACACGGTTTTTGTGCGCACCGCGTTATTTTTTTAATTCTTTGCAATGTTGCCATGTTAGCATTTTTAAGGCTAGAACTAGTCTTTTCCGTACTAAGCTGGTTACACACGACATTGGATCCTGTCCTTTTTTTCCGTCGTTTATTGATTTTGACTTGGATATTTCTAGCTTTTATGGTTTTTCGTAATTTATTGAATCGATTGTTACAGAGATCATTATGACTATTACATCTATACCTAATGTCATGCGTAGAACAAAACATTCGTTGAATAAAGCGAGTTCTTAAAAATTGTTTATTTCAAATACACTCCCTGTATTATTATTAATTACATTAATTATTACTATTAATTGTATTGCTATAATGTTTCTAAATAAAAGCACAAAAAAAAAAAAATAATAAATAATTAATTAATTACTGTCGAACTTGGTTAACTCGAAGTTGAAGGGATCGGGAAAAAAGTTCGAGTTATCCAAGAATTCGAGCTATCCAAATTAAATTTTTTTTCTTTTGCTACCTATAGGTTAGTTTTGATGACTACATTATAATAAATACATATATGTATTTATTATAATGTAGTTATCAAAATTAATATTTTCACCTTACCTCACATCGTCCAAAACATTTATTGTAATAATTTGTTGAATTTCTTCATCGCCAACATTTTCTGAATTTTCGTTTAAAAAACCAGCTTTACGGAAACAATTTGCAATGGTTTGTGGTGTTACTTGAGGGAAATATCACAATTTCATACTATTATGAAAACTTAAAACTTCGAGTTATCCACGAAAATATTCGAGTTAAACAAGATTTTTTTCATTGTTTAAACAGGAAATTCTAGAGACCGGAGTAAAAGTTCGAGATATCGACGATTTCGATTTAAAGAAGTTCGAGATAACCAAAATCGACTGTATTACGAAAAAGTATCAGATTTTTGTACTTAATATGTAAATTTCTATATTGCATTGTTAATTATTCTCAAAAGCATAAAATTGTTGTACTACGAAAGGATTGTTATTTTTATGCAAACACTACAAGCAGGGGCGGAGTGGCCCGCCGGGCAACCGGGGCAATGCCCGGTGGCCTGGCTTGCTTATATAGAAAATGGCCTGGTCCTGGTGTGCTGAAAATAATTAATATTTAAAGTATTTAGCTATTTTTGATGACTGTAAAAACATCGAAAACAAATTTACAATGTGATATGTGAACCACCAATTGTTAATTTGTAAATACTCGATGTTGCGATAACTCGTTTTCTTATTATCGGTCGTCTTAATATTATAATAGACAAGTAAACACACAATCTATAAATAGTTATTCAAACGGGGATATTATATTGTAATTGACACAAAACAACAAAGTATATGACTATATAAATATACATTGTATATTTAATCAATGACCAAATACCACAGATTATGTTTGTAAAATATAATATATTTTACAAACATAATCTGTATTGAAAATAAAAAACAACTAGAAAATTGCATGTTAACTTATTAAAAATTTATGGTTTTGTTTGGATTTATTCTGTATTGATCGTATTATCGCAGATTATACAAACTATAATATAACTATAATATAAACTATAATAGTTATAGTTATAATTATAGTTTATATTATAGTTATATTATAGTTTGTATAATCTGCGATAATACGATCAATACAGAATAAATCCAAACAAAACCGTAAATTTTTAATAAGTTAATGTAAAATTTTCGAGTTGTTTTTTATATTTTCAATATGGATAAAAATTCCAAAAACGAGAACAAACGAAAAGGAGGACATGAGAGGAAACAACAGAAAAATAAAAAGCTCCTGTCTGAGGTTGGGCAAAAGTGTGAAAAAATTAATTCATATTTCAAAGGTAGGTATTGACGAATTGTATTATACAGAGTTGGGCAAAATAATATTATCTAGATAATTATTCGAATAAAAATGTATTTGAATAATTTTCAAATATAATGCCAAATAATAATAATCCTAAATTTTAAGAGGACGTCATACTCACATGACGTGTTATCTCTTTCTTACGAACGTAAGACATTGCAAATTTGCGTTTAGCAGATTCAATTTTATGCTGTTAGCTTTAATATTACAGTCAATTTACCTATTATCAAACTTAAAGGTAATAATATTATCTAGGGAATTTCAGAGGCTTTTATTTATATCTTAATTCTTAAGTGAGTTATTGTTATGTAAAATATTAAAACTTTAAAATTCTCGCAACTTGCCAAAAATTAAAGTATCAATAAAACCATATGAGGTTTAATTCGAATTCTTCACTTTCTAGTTTCTTCTTTTCGAGTAGATAGTTCTATATTTGTTTCATTTATAGTATATTCTATTTATTCTAAATAAAAGAAGATATACAACCTTGAACTTAAAATATAACGCCTTGTCAACTATTGTTTGTTAATATGTAATTATTTTAATTACCAAAATATCAACCATATAACTACGATAAAATTACTAAAAATTAATTAAATAATTATGTTTGCATATTAGCCAAGTAATTTTTTATTTGAATAATCATAATTAACAAATATTAGAATAATCGTGAAATAATCATTCAAATAAAATATCATAAAAATAGAATTGTATTTAATTACTACCAATGCTACCCCTGAAAAAAATGTACAACTGAAGTATATAATGTAGTATTAGATACGATAATAAATAGCATGACTACTAGATTTGTAAATAATAACTCTTTATATTTTGATCTATCACTTTTATCTCCAAACAATTTCCCTCTCAATGATGTGCCTGAAAATGCGTTTATAACATTGGCTAAAAAATTAAAACCATTTTTAAAATGTGATGATGGAGATAATCTTAAAGAAATAAGAAATGAACTCTCAGATGACCTATTGAATTTCAGCAAATCGTGGAAGTATTTGAAAAACTCCCTAGAAAATGAATATCATGTCCATAGTTTATCATATGATATGAATGATGAAGATGAAAATCAAGAAGAGGAAGATGAAGAAAATCAATGAAAACCTTGCAACTCTACTTGTAAAAAATTGTGCCATTTGTTGTTACAGATTACTAGTTAAGTACAACTTATTTTCTAATGCATACAGCTTATTAACTGTAGCTTATAAATATCTGTTGACGCTACCAGTTACTCAAGAGTCCTGTGAGAGATAATAAATGGTAAGAAATTAAATTTGAAAAAGTTGGCTGAAATAAATTAATGTGGCCTGAAAATATCTGTTTGCCCGGTAAGAATTATTGAGCCACTCCGCCCCTGACTACAAGTGTAATTTAACAAAGTTTGTTATATATTTTTATTTTCTGTTAAATATTTTTATCCGAATGTTTTTATTTTAATAATATATATATTATATAATGTTTCTAATACTACTCCTGCATGATTATTAAAGAAATTGTTAAAATTAATCAATTAGTTTTTTTTTAACTTTTTCTGGTATTTTATTAACAGACTATTGACTTATTTTTAAAATCCCAAACAGGTGAGCAATTTATCTGTGATTGTTCGTTCGAAAACAAAAATTTATTTATTTATTTTAATTAAAATTGATTTTACGTGTTTGCACACACAAGTTGTTAAGTATTAATATTTATTCTTTCGTTACGTACATCCATATATTCACTGCAGTGTCATTTCTTAGTGCATACATCGTATGCAATATTTAAATCAACAAACGCAGTAAATACTATGTGCATACGTATCGTTATAGATTATGTATTACTTACAAATCGCGTAGAACGAAAAAATATTAACATCGAGTCGGGTTGATGCATATATTTTAGTCGGCATCGCGGAACGTATTCGCGGTTGCTGGTCCAAAAACCATATAAAATCAATAAAAATGTACAAGGATTTTATCTACGCGCGATTGTGTATACCTTACATGATAAAATATCATAATGCCATAAACTTATAACATTACAAACTTGTTTATGAATACATTATAAATTGTTTCACTGGCAGTCGTGTAGAATTTAAATTCCGTGTAATTCTTAAAAATCTTACGTTGCCCGATTATGGAAGATTTATCATCGAGAGCGGCGATGTTAGACCGTTAACCCAAATCAACGCAGTCGCATTTATCTGTTTGTCAAAAATTATTTAGAAATTAGTAAATATTAGCGCGAAGATACGATCGTTAGGTATAATGCGATATTTATGCAACCGCCGTCGTCGCCGGCTCGTCGTTGTACCCGTTCGCGCATATCAAACACTCTTAAAAAAGTTTAATTACTTTTAAATTAATAAATTTTTTAATGAGCACCTATAAATGTTTACCGAATTCCTACGATGATTTATCGCGCACGTTGTTCAATTGAAGCGAATTGCATATTATTATAATAGTTTTTTTTTTTTTTTTTTCCTTCGAAAATATTCGACAAGTTTTTACGCTTAAATCGGGATTTATATCGGCCAATGTCTTTTTTCCCACGGAGCTCACGAAACAGCCGCGTAAATAAAACGTGGTACAATATCTAATTTTTTGGCCGGAATAAATTAATTAAACGTAATTATTCGTAAAACAGTTGTTGATGTGCTCGAAATATCACACACGCGTTCGAGCGATCCATTTACATTTGGTATTAACGTTCGGTGTACGATTTTCAAACCGTCAGATCGTACCCGTACGCGGCCGAACGCCCATCATCGACGTGCGCTATAATACAGCGAGAAACGCGTGTTCATTGCAATTAAAACGGACAGGATACACTTTTCGCCCACTGACAGGAGTTCGATTATTATTTTCACAATAATCAAATACATATGTATTTTTGATGCGGCTGTAAAAATTATGCATGTGTGTGCGCGTGCGCGCGCGCAAACGTATATCATATATTGTATTAGTAATTGTATTATTTCGCACGAATTTCCCGTGGTTTCAAATGTTTTACGTAACGCAATATTTACGATATGGAAAACGCGAGTGTCAAAACTGTACTGTACAAGTATACAATGGTTTCGGTGGTCATTATTTATGAAATTTTTTCGTTTTTTTTTTTTTTTTTATGCGCGTAACAAACGAAATCTCAAGACGAAATATTGAATGCGAAGAAATGAGAGAGAAAAAAGTGTGTAATAGACGGTCGTCCTTGATAAAACAACAGAAAAAAAATAAAATAAAACAATAAAATATTACCGATCGCTCGATAGATTATACATTGAAATGTATGTCTACGATTATCTCGGTACGTAATACACGTGGTGTCGTAATTGTCAAATTACCGTTGGCGATAAACGTTCAATTTGCACATTAGCGTTTACGTTATACTTTTACAACTCGGTAAGAAAAAAAAATGTCTGTACGCTTAACCGTATCGATTCGTGTGTTATCACGAACGTCATCACGTTTGCGCTGTAAAACAATAATTTTGCGACTGTTCGTGACAATAAACCGTCGTCGATAAACGTGTAACGTTACAATTACGCATACCTGCGTTCGTATCGTCCGCAGGATTTCAATATTTTCGCCGAAGTCGCGGTGACAATTTCAACGTACCAACGCAGACGGGAAGTCACGGTGTACTTGATCTTTATAGGTGATACGTTTATCGTTTTACACTCAATTATTTTCGAGATTACGTTCTGAAGAAAAAAAAAATAATAATAACTGTAAACCAATACACGACCTCAAGACGTAAGAGTGCAACGTAACACCGTGAAATGTAACCAATCATCATATTTTAACTGTAAGATTGGTTTTTGCGACTCGCGCGCTCTGCACTATGATACGGCCATGAAAAATACAACGTAATACGATGTAATATATATACAACGTGACCTGGAGGTCGACAGTGACTTGGACGAAAACTTGAAAAAAAAAATATCGATGCAAGTAAAAAAATATTCGGGAATAATAGACACCGAAAACATTTCGAACTATTTTTGTTTCCCGGTCAGGCATTTGTGCGCCGCAACGGTCCGTCCGTCCACAGCGAACAAAGTGTATTCCGGTTTCCCCCCCCCCTCCCCGTTTCGTTTCATAAACGTGTACTATGCACGTGTACAACGGGGCGTCGTATCATTACAATATCTATAAATAATACGTGCGCGCAGTGTCCGCGTATAATCGCCCGTTCGTGTACGTCCGCTGACCGTTCCGTGTACGTATTTCCCCAATCGTGGCGTTCGATCTACCAACGTTTCTATTCGTACGAGAAGAAAAAAAAAAAAGAAAAAAAGAGTTAGTATGCGATCGCGATAGGTCCCGAGAACCCAGAGCGGTGTGAGTAACACGAAATTATCGGGGCGCAATAATGGTTTTGATTGGAATTCCTTCGGGAACATGGGCGTCCCCAGGGGGGGCAAGACGGGGCACTTGCCCCCCCCTAGAATGTTGTTTCCTCAGCAATCGGTAAAATTTCCAATGAGAAATAAGCTTCTAAAAATAGGTCTACCTATGTATAAAAAATATTTTTGTCTCTTCCGGCTACAAGATGTACAGCAGAACGTTCATTTAGTACATTAAGGCGTATTAAGACATGGTTACGGTCAACGATGGGTGATGATAGACAGAGTGGAATGTGCATGTTGAGTGTTCATAGAGAAAAAGTAAATTCAGATAAAGAAAAATGTATTGAAAATGCACTGACACAATTTGGTAGAGAATGTCCACGGAGATTGAAATTTATATTGAATGAAAAAGACTAATGTATTGTAATAATATCTAATTGAAATAATGACGAAATATAATAATATACTATAAATAAAATGTATAAAAAAATTTTCTTTTATTTTTTAAATTGATTTTGCCCCTCCCTAGAAAAGTGTCTGGGGACGCCCATGTTCGGGAACACACGGTTCGCACCGTTGCGAACGATCGAGATCCTCGATTCTCGTCCGTCGTAATTCGTCCTGTTCGGCCGACTGTCGGCATGGAAATCGGACGAAACCGTCGAGGGATACGTTAAGCGTTTCGTAGTTCGATGCGCTTTGAACCGAAACTCCGAGCCACCGGGAGCCAAGAACAAGCCTAGTGTACGCGATCGAAATCCGATCTCGCGAAAGGGACGCGGTCCGCGCGAAATACCGGTCACGAATCGGAATTTCTCATGTAATCATGCGCACTTGTATGTGCCCATTGTCCCGTGGCGCAAATCGAATTCAAAGGCGTCCGTTCGGAACAGTATTTCATGTTACCGTTACCGTTGAACACAACGGTCTGGTCGTCCGTAATGCGTGTGACTGCTCCGCGGTGTTTTTTTTTTTTTTTATTTTGCTTTCATCCATAAGATACTGCAGCACGAAAAGCTGCAATGTTCGTACGTTAGAGGATACTCGAAGAAAAAAATTAAAAAAAAAAATTTTCTCCGGACAATGCACCGTTGCAGCTGCAGCTGCTGCTACGAGGTCTAGTCACAATAATATTACAGCCGCGCGAAACCTCCGAAATTTCCATGTAATATAATGCACGTGTGCGTGTGTCGACGGGGTGTACACGTACAAACACAATAAATATCAAGTCGACGCCTAACGCTTACGTGGTGGTATTGTACGCAGACAGCACAGATTCGTCTAAGAGAATACGGAGCGGGAACACGTACTATTGTACGAAGTAAAACGTTTCGAGTTTTAAATCAAAAAAAAAGCAAATCGTTCCGAACAGACGAATATAATGTTTTTTTTTTTTTTTTTTTTGTCATCAACAATACTGTAACTCCAACGTTCGGCATTGGCGGGTTGAAATTTCGACAAGTTGAGTTACTTACCTAGCCAAGTTTTTCGCAAATAACTTCCAACTTATCTAAATAAACCTTTCCCCGCGATTCGCAGCTACACTTAGACTTAGTTAACTAAGTCGTTTAGTCGCGCAGCGTAAATTTTTCTCTCCGATTTGAAACTCCAGGGAGTAAAATGTAGTTTTTATCTATAGTTGATTGTTTTCAATAAAAATAAAAGGAATTATTATGAGAACAACGCACATAAGCATAACTTTGAATATCTATCACAGCATCATTGAGTTTAAAAAATAAAAAAAAAACTTATTTTCAACGAAGCTGATTGTACATTTTTTCTATTTAATTCGTAACTCACTACAAGCTTATAAAAAAATAGAGGTCAATCTTGATTTACATTTCTCTATACTAACTGACCTTAATGAGTTAACTTGCCCAGACTTGCAGGTATCCATACTTGATAATATTTAATATTGTAAATGTAAATGAAAACAATCAAACATCAAATGATAGGTATAAAAATGAGTAAGAAAAATTCGAGAACCTTTTTCCACCCTTCCTCATTTCCCACCAAACCGAATGGACGTTCGTTGATTAACAGCGTGTAGGCTGATGATGTACTGAAAGTGAAAACGTAACAGTAAACCTATTGAAACTTCCAACATGCTACAATTGCAACAGGGCGGAAAATGTTAAGATATTTGATGAGACGGCTAATTTTTGAGAATCAACATAAAATAGAAAATATTTAATTATAATTTTTTTTGTATGACTGTATAACTATAATACATATTATTTCGTTAATAAATACCATACAAAATCCGCAGTCTACCGCTGCATGTTACAAAGCGATAAGAATTAAGAATTCATTATGTACGTGAAGTTGGTTCCCCTAAATCCAGCTGGCGACTCTAAACCTTTACAGGCATTTTGCAATTAATTTGCTATAATTTGCTATGTAGTTTTCAGAATTTGCATACCTGCGGTTTTCCCGGAAATTTATATTTTCTGTTCGGGGACCAACTTCACTACAGCCCCTCAATTTTAATTAGCGACTCCAAACCTTCACAGGCATTTTTCAATTAATTTGCTATGCAGTTTTCAGAATTTGCATACCCACGGTTTTTCCAGAAATTCGTATTTTCTTTTCGGGGGGCCAACTTCACTACAGCCCACCCCCTCAATTTTAAGCTAACGACAACAAACCTTTACAGGCATTTTGCAATTAATTTGCTTTAATATGCTATGTAGTTTTCAGAATTTGCATACCTGCGGTTTTCCCAAGAAAACATTTTTGACTTGGTACACTTAAATCACTCCTGTATAATTTCAATAGATGTTGAGACACTATATATTGCAAATAAGATTAGAAAATATTTAATATGATTAGTGAATAATTGAAAACACGATTTATATTTTTTCAGTGACGAAGAGGAAGGTTTGAACTCCCCACTCTTGCTCACGGGCCTGACCGTACTGCATATTTATGCTTCGATACTCGTGTAAATGTGTACGCATACATGTATAGGTCCAGGGCCGTGCGTAGATACTTATTTCCGGGGGAGGTTCGATATTTTTTTACCACCACCTAATGTATTTATTTTGCGTGATAATAAGTTTTGCGATAGATAATATCGTTGTATTAGATACAACGACAGTGGATTATATAAACAAGCCTGGCAAATGTTTATAACATCAGTCTTAAATTTTGTACAAATATTTAGCAATACCGTTTTTTTCGTTAAAATTTCGGGGTGGAGGGTTGAACGCCCAAAGCCCTTGTAAGCACGCCTCCTGTAACAGCACTAACACGTGAGTTCATCCGCGTTCCAGCAACGTGAGAACAGCGGCGCGACATAAATAAACGGCCGTCTGCGGAGGCGGTGGCTTGGAATGGGAGCTTTGTGACGACGCGGCTCGGCGGAGACCTACTTACGGACGGTGGGTCAGTGAATGATATGTAATAATGTACAGGTTACATAGGCGTGTCTACGGGTCGTGCCTCTCACGCACAGGCAAGACTTGCAAGATTTTACTTTAATTGTATTACCAATTAATTTTAGTTTAAAGCTGTGATTTCAACAACAAAACGACGTCGCGACGTTCAGAATTATAACAGGAATTAAGGAGATCTGTAATTATCTCATATATATCATATGCAGGGGCGTTTTTTAATTGGAGAGGGAGGCTTGAATATAAATAATTGCCGTACTGTCACAAGAGTGAGTTTAAAAAACAAAGAAGATGTTTTCTTAGTTCCTACTTGTATTGAGAATTGAACATAAAATGAATATATGAAAAAAAAAAAAAAACTATCGAAAATATAATTATAAAAATTATGACAATACTACCTATATGTTTTAATTTTGTCCGGTCAAATAATTACAGTCGCTTTGACGAGGTTCTTGAAAATTATCGTAGAACTCCGAATTCGGCAGGTTCATCTATTGTTGTTGTTGTTGTTGATATGCGCTGTATTTAATCCGTTAAAACGTTCCTCCGTAATGGTTGATCTTAAGTACGGTTATAAACGTTTCAACGTCGAAAACGTTTACGTTAGAAAAAACATAACTACGCTTTGAGTGCTTCTGCTATTGTATCGGCTCAGTTTTAATCGTAGATCATGGTTTCAATCTACGAGCACTGGTTGTAAATTGAAATAATTTGTTAAGTACACGATTACGATTTTAAACGAGGTCGCCCGCACGGCTGTAACCGTGATTTTAAGATTTAAACCGTGGGTTAGTATGCAAAAATAAATGCGAGCAATGAGGAGGGGGGCTTCAGCCCGTTTGTGTCCTCCCGTCTGCGTACGCCACTGATCAAAAGGTAAGAATGCAGGACTGTCGAGCTACATCGGGTGGTTAGCTGGGAACCGCGAAGGGTGGAGACCGCATGGTCCGACTGCGAAGACGACCCCGTAAGGACGAATACGAAAATAAAAAAGTCGAGGCAACAACGATATGTTCATGACCCGAAGGTTTTCTTCCGGTTCCTGCGAAACCCGGCATCACATCCGCACATTTGTCTAGCGCACGACCCGCTAAAAAGGTCTGTACGCGCCCGTGCATAAAGTGTACACGCTTGCGTAATTCGACGAATTATACGTCACCGCGCAGCCGCCAACGTCTTATGTGTTCGCGCGCGCACGGGGCGAGGATTAAAGACGAGGATTTCGCACACGTCGATCTACAGCACGCCATCGTACGACGTACACACAATATGCATGCAAACGTATAATGTAAATACACGTAGGCACGACAAACAACGCGAGATCTCGGTTCCGAGAGATTTCCCACCTTTTCGCCGGTGTTTGCGCGAGTCGCGTGCGCGTGTGCGCTCGTATTACGTTACATAATATGTATAAATCGTTTTCGCGTCATTGTGATGCTGCTGAATATGTTCGTGTACGTATCTGTTGTGTACAAGAATGAGAAGTGTGTGTGTGTGTACAATATATATATGTATAAATGTACAACAATAATTATTCCATTAACAAAACAACGGCGGCAACACATTCCTATCCAGCACCTACAAACGTACCGTGTTTGATAGGTATACGATGTATATTTGCGTGTGTGTGCGCGCGCGCGCACGAGTGTATGAATATAACTGACGGAAATGTTGAAACGTGTCTCGGTCGAGACGGTGGAGGAGAGGACGAGCGCTAGACGGAAGGAATATGTCTGCCGCGAGAGATGTGAAGGGTTGAGACGGACGGAGAGTGAGAGAGACGGAGTGAGTGAGAGGGTGAGAGGTAGAGATAGACGAGGACGGAGACGGAGATGGACTGAGAGGTGTGGATAGATGGAGAAAATCAAAGAGAAAGAGAGAGAGAGAGAGAGAGAGAGAGAGAGAGAGAGAGAATGTATCGAGAACAAAGTAAAACAACTAGGAAAGAGAAATCAAATTGTAATTAATGTAGCAACGACGCCGTCGTCGCAGCGCTAATTTAATAATACTTTATCGAAACTCTATGATAGAACGTGTCTGACCTGCAATGGCTCTTTCAACTGACCTTACAATATGTTTTGTACATAAAAATATAAAAATGTGAACATGAATATGTGAAAAATAAAACCGACGCGTACGTCTCGTCAATGCGGATATTTTAATTACTCCTCACGATTTCAATTCAACTTTCGACAAGTAGTATAACATTATAGTAATGATTATACGACGCACGTATAAAAAATAAGAGGTACGAATAACGTCACGTAGAGACTGCAGCATAAGGTGTATCGCGCTTTATCAGCGATAATCATCTAAAATTCAACCACCAATATGTCAAGGACGACACGAGATCCTTTTGTAATCGGTTCGAAAAATATTAAAAAAGGTTTTGAAGCTGTTTAATAACTTTCGCCGAAAAAAAAAAAAATATGATTTATTGGCTCTTTCGCTAGAGGAAGGAAAGAAAATGTAATAATTGTCCGTCGCCGTGAGTTCCGCAACGTATAAGAATACGTAGTACGCGTCTACGGTTTATTTTTGTTCTTAAGTAATTACGTCGATTAAAAATAAAGGAAAAAGAAAAACTAAAACCGTATAACTTGGACGAAATTATACGGTATTCAGTAATCTATATATACGGTTATTATAAGTTTTTTTTTTTTTTTACATTTTGTATATTTTTACGTTTATGCGCCGTGAACCCGTAGAACTATTGTGTTCAGTTTTTTGAAGTCGATAAGGAAAAATTAATATTTCTAATAGAAAGCCCTTGGACCGTTTAGAAATTTCATATGGAATCTAGGTGATTGAAAGATTTCGTAATAAAAACGTACTCTCGGATGAAAGTTAAAGTGCGCCCTAAAAAAATATGTAGGTACCTGTATAATCGTATATATATATTTATATATAAATATATTATTAAAACACGTTAAAAACGTTAATATATATAAAACTATTATAGTGTTTCGTTATTTTGTTGCGCGTAAAAAATAACGATTCGTCTTTGTTCGCGAAAATATCATTAACATTTGCGTGCATTTCAGTAATTATCCGGATTCGTTTTTATGCGACACGCACGCTTTTAACGGGTATTTAAGCTCACGTCGAAACCACACGTATTTCGATCCTAGACTCACAAAGGCGAACCGCGATATGAACTCAAAACAGTTTACACCGTATAATATTGTCGCTCGCGTACTACCAGTTAAGACGGTTGAATAATTGATTTATTTTCCGAGCAGTCGTCACAGAAAAATGTCATTTCTTATACGTTTACGTTTCGATACTTTTCCCGTGCTTTTATGAATTATGTAACGTTTCGTAAATAAAATTGAAAATTCGACGAATTAAAAGTTAATAAAACTGTTACAGATACATAAAAAAAAAAAATACCGTCGTCTTACATTTGTATACGTTATTGTTGTTGTGTCGTAGCTGAGCACGAAACTATATTTTTATCAAAGGTTTTATTATTATTTATTTTTTACTCCGGAGTCCCCGAGAGGAGCGTAAGAATTCACTCTTTAATATTCTTGAACGAACCTCGCCGTAATATTTAAAAGTTATAAACATTTATTAGACGTATAATGTGTACGTAAAGCAAACGGTTAAAACCATTAAAGGGAAAATAAAATACGAACGGGGGGGGGGGATAAAAAATAAATAATAATCCGTTCATAATTAAAATCAAATAATCGTTTAATATATTCAACTGATTCTCAGTTGTTACTGCAGTAGGTGTACAAACAGACATAAATTAAGTATTTTTTAATTTAAAAAAAATATATACATTTTCGTTTGTACAGTTCCGTTTGCGACGATCGCAACGCGCGGACCATTTGGTGTATACATAATTTTGTTCGAACTTCAAGTATTAATCTATAAATATGTATACGATATAATTGTCGTTGTTTTTTATTTTTTTTTTTTTTTTATTTCGCGCATTGTTGAAATAATATATTATCGCGCAATCGCGCATACAGTCCACGCACGTTGCAGCTGTTGTCGAAGAATAAAAAATTTAAGTATATTTATTTATATTTTAGCGCTGAAAACAATAACATATTACATGACGTCCAATGCGAACCCGGTCGGCGCGCACTTCGCAATACGATGTTTTAGTAATATGCAAATAATAACACTGCGTAATTCGTACATTTCAGTACTGCGTCCGTTCGATGCGTTGCCGATAACCCCATACGGGCGCGTTAATATCACAGAACCGACCAATCGTTCTTGGTATTATTTTTTTTATTTTCGTTCTTGCAGCGTTTCTGTTCATGACATCAGTGTGTATCGTTGTACCGCGATGGAGATACACCTTGTATCGAACGCGAATGCCAGCAAAGTTACGCGTGTACGCTTACGTGCGGTTCATGAAACACGGTTACTGTTCACGATGAACGGAAGTTTTCGCGGTAGCAGCTGCAAGCACGAAGAAGAAAAATGTTTAACCACGACTGTTGTTATTCCTCGGGTGGTGTCATCGGGAACCGAAACGAGTAGGTACGCTCGATACGATACACGTTTTTTTTTTTATTAAAAATGCGATACCTGATACGAGCCGAGTACTGCGTAGACAAGATAAATGGTTCAGCGGAAAAGTAAAAAGGAAAAAAAAAAGATAAAATAATAATAATTATTATTTAATATTTCGATTCTTCCTTCTTATCTTCTATTTTTTCCTTCCTCCTTTTCTTATCATTATAATAATAAACCTCACCGAAAATCAAACGCGTTATTGCAATAACGCTGCCTCACATGTGCGTTTTCCGAATAAATCGATACGCGTTTGCTGTGTTATTTTCGGTGACACGTGAATCGGAACTAAAGCCACTTAACCATCCGATAATCGAGTTTTGGCAAAACAGCTGAGAGGAGATCCGTCGTCGATTATGCGTACGCACGTGTTGTGATAACACCGTACAGCGACTTCAAATTATAACGCGCTCAAACGCCACCAGAGACACAGAACTCCTTAGACGAACAGGTAAATACAGCAAAACTATTTTCTCACGTTTCCCTCTTATGAGATTTTAAGGTTGTCCGACCTCTGCTCGTGGTGCCCGATAGCGCCGAACCAAAACATACAAGTAGGGCATACTTATAGAACTACGATACACCACTGGATCCTTAATAGCAATTGCTTCGAATGAAAAACATCATCGAACAAATAGAAACATCAATCATTCTACCGGACAGTATGTGCAAACGAGTTAATTATTAACGGCGTCTGTTCCGTAAATCAAGTGATAACCCGTTGACCCAGCCACTGTGTCCGCCCACCATTAAGATATTATGAGGTCGGGCATCTGCTCTAACTTTTTTTACTCTCCCCACTCCAACCTAACCAAGCCTAACCTAACACCCGAATAAAGATCACACAGGCAGTGCCTATTGCAAAACAATATTATACAAGCTAATGGCTTGATACCAATAGGTCAAACTTTATTCCGTCGACTGATATTTCAGATTCGGTTCACTTACGACATCTTCAGAACTGGGATCGTGTAAACAAACTATCAATGCAAACTCTTTCGATGCAAAACGCTCACCGCGTTCCGTTTAGCACGAAATATTTCTGGACCGGGGGTTTTCTGAAAACGTTTCCGTTTAATGTACACAGTTCATTGTGTTCCCTTCGGAACGTCGGCTCGAGGAGCATAAATTATTCACTCGTATTCTTAAACGAAGTTTAAACAACATTACCCGGCTGTTATCGGTCGAGAATGTTTTTAAAGTGCACCGAGAGTGCTGATAAAACGATAGCACTCGTTTGGCCGGTTCAAATCGAATACGGTCGGAACGGCTCGTCTGACCGACAACGTGTAACTAGAACGCGGTGGTAATGATAAACAGTGGCCATCGCAACACGATAAACAGTGGCGAAGTTTGAAAACGTAAAATAATAAAAATGAAAACAAACGGTTCGGAATTGAATTTCGAGCGGGTAGATGACCAACGAGACTAAAAACGAAATGTGCTCGTTCACTTTTGCGGGCACACCGACGTGCGCAACGTTGCGCTGCAGTCACACGTTCAAACGATCGCCCGTTACTGATCTATTGCAAGAACGGGAATTGGCCATTATGTAGCAGTTGCTTTAAGAAATTATGGACATTGGGAAGAATATGATGACTTTAAACACGAACCGTTAACCATATCAAAGTTAACGGAATGCGGTGTACAAATTCTTTTATACACTAAAGAAACTAAAAATAAATGAAATTTAATTTTTTAATTTTCTTAACCATTTCACCGGCATGTCAACTGTTTTTTTTTTTTTGATTTGCTAAAAAATATTTGTCGGCAAATATTGGAAATTAGTCCGCAAAATTACGCAAATTATCCGCAAATATCGTACATAAGAAAATTTGAAAAATCGAAAATGTACGTGCTGTCGAAATGTACCTGTCCAAGTCCACATCGCGGCAACCGCGTGCTCATTGTTGTTGCCGTTACGGTACGTTCGACGACGGCCAACGATCGGTTTGCGACCGGCAAGAACTTCGTGCGCGCGCACACACCTCAGCCGACTGCTCTTGTTCCCGTACCATAATGCACGTCACGTGTAGTTTTTCGATAATTAGTCCGGGGTGTTTTTCTCCCTTTCCTCCCCTCCGACCCCTATCGCCGTGATAATAGTGTCGCGTACACCGGCAGCACAACACACGGTAGCCGACGGTTGCCGTACCCGTAACGTACGTCCAAACCATAGAGTAATAATATAAAAAAAACGCGCGAAATGCGTTCGAACAATGGACGAACGCATTAGCCCCGACGACGTGAACGCTTTGACATGCGGCGTAAATCGCACACGATTCGAAATCGTAAAACTGTTACGACGATTTATTCCGGGGCGCGTCGGTGTACGCGGCACGTACAGAGGCATACGCGCACGCACGACGGCATTTGAGAACGGTGGAAAAAAAAATGCACGATAGCAAAGACCTCGGGTAACGTGTACGGCGGAACACGAGATTGAAATATACGTATAAAAATACATTGTTACTGTGTTTATTGACTCGATCATTAGTTTCATCGTGATCTTGCGATCCGGTAGATCGATACTTCGAGTTCTTAACATTTCAATCGCCGATTTATTCGTTACTCGTTGTGCAAACGAAAACCAAGCGGCGAGACGATTAACGCGTGTTCGTATCGGTACGTTTCGGCTATCCGAAACCGTTGTGTGTTTCAGCCGGTCGTCTATTCATTAACCCCGTTCCCGGCTTCCACCCACAAGCAACATTATTTCATAACCGCAATTTCATCGTCCCGTTCCCTTACTGCACAGCAGTTTTTCATCCGTTTGTCTCGTTCTTGTTTCCAGTACACGTAAAATAATGTAATCCCGTTTTTACATTATCAATGGTGTGTTTCGATTAGATGATTTCAAGTCACAAGCCGTTGTATACGCCTTTGAAGGCTAAAAACAGTACATCGACGTTGTTGAATCAACTGTAAACACCAATATCAGAACAGTTTATTATTCATTGACATAACAACATGGTTTATCTAGACCGCGAAACCCTAATCGAAATAAGCGTAAAGAATATCATAAATTTAAAAACCGTCGATAACTCACGTAGGAATCGAGACAAGACAAAAAAAAAAATTGTAAACGTGAGAAAATTGATCCGAGTGCATTCCGTCGATCTAAATGGATCTAATATTTCACGTCCGAGCTGCACTGCATACAACAATACTGCACGTCTTGTAACACATAAAGCTAATAGCGTACCGTTTCCAAATTTATTCGTCTCATTATTCAGAATTCGTCCCGACACGATTACTATTTATTGAATATATTATATTCGTAGTATCTTTGATTATAAGTTATGGACTGCATTAATAAAAAAATGTGGTATTATTTATGTATTCCGATAACCCATAACTTGCACACTAACTTGCTGCTGTCGTTTATTGATGCACGTTACCGTTTTACATGGCTGGCCAAGTAAGTGATACTTTTTTAATTAGTTTTGCCAACTTTTATCCGATTTAATTAATTTTAATGTAAATACAATAATCACATCGAAATATTGGAACCGTGCAGTAAATAAAAAACAAAAAAAAATTAAAAAAAGGTTTTTACGGTTGTGTATATATTTAAAATTAACTTTATACCGATTGGTATAAAAAAAAAAAAAAAAGTAATTTAATAAATATTACTTTTGAGTAAGTTAATGCAGGGACGAAAAATGCATTATTTAACTATGAGGTTTTGAACGGTTTCCATATGAAACTCGTATAGCGCTCCAAGTTAATAAACGAAATTCAAGATTTTATTATTTGTATCAGAAATTTTATAATATTGTATAGACAACCATGACGTTTGTATAATATTCTTTGACATTTAACTGAAACGCGATACAAACTGAACCTAATGTACAATTATTTACATATGTATCGGAGGGAAATTATGAACTGAAAACAGTGTAAAAAGGAACAAACGTCGGCCGATCTGAATATAGTTTACGTTTGGTACATAATTATATTCTCAGAGACAACCATTACATTTTCGATGTGAACAATATCAATACTCGTACATAACTAAAACCAACATCTTATAGTATTGTCGTTTAACTCGTCTTTCACGTGATTGCTATAAATTTTCGAAATTTAGACTTCAAACTTTTTCCCGACAAATCGCAATTATTAACACACACGACGAAAACGTTTAAAACCAAAAAATTTAAGAACGAATAAAATTTAACGTGCACATAATTATTTTTTTTTTTATTATTTTTATATTGATTCCATTATGCAGTTGATCGGTCGCCAAGAATGTATTATTATTATCGTTGTTATTAGTATTATTGTATTATTATGGACGTATTGTGACCGTTTGTGGGTTATACGCACTTAAACGTAATATATACATGTACCGAAGAAGTATATATATATATTTATAGACTAATAATGACGTAATCGTATGAAGCGCATAAAATAATAATTTATATCGTATTATACGCGCGCATTATGCGTACCAATAGATATTTGTTTCTGCGCGTTTTCGCATAATAGAATACGAATTTCTGATTCGTGTCCAAGATCGTAACGAATTTACAAATTATGGTCTGATAAGGCTAATAAAGTATTTACATAGTAAATGCGTATTATTTCTGCATAATATTACATATACGCTTTTAATATTGTTCGTAACAGGAAATGTAAAAACATATTCCTGTGACTATGTGCACGTACGCGCGAATACGTACAGTCGGGTAATAATATGTATTATTTTATAATCCATACGGCCATATTTTATGCCATCCATGTGCGCCAATTTGCATCGGGTAAGATAAATAAAATTTATATTTTACATAAATAAAATAAAACGAAATAAAATCGACGATAAGTAGTATATATATATACTATATTATATTATACCATAGTAACCAGTTCTGGTTTAGTATCACTCATACGGTCTCTAGGAAACCTGCAGCACGTCATATTAACGAATCATAATTTCGAAATTCAAAAAATTAACGCACGGCGGCCGCGCGCGCACGTAGGTATATGATCTACGATAACAATAACGGTTTAACACGTACATTACGTGTAATCATTTTTTAAGCACACGTTTTATAACACGAAAATAGGTAGGCGCACGCCGCAGTGTAAATCTTATCGATTTCGGACAGGATTATTAGTATTATTTATTTTTAGTGTACGGTTCCGGCGGACCGACACACGGCGTTTTCTACGTAT
Source organism: Sipha maydis (assembly GCA_034509805.1). Lineage (NCBI taxonomy): Eukaryota > Metazoa > Arthropoda > Insecta > Hemiptera > Aphididae > Sipha > Sipha maydis. The sequence goes on from JASXSY010001132.1 coordinate 405,675, forward strand.
ACGTATATATTTAAGCACATTTATCGCGCATCCGTATTTCTGCCGTTACACAAGCAACAAAAACAGGAATAGCTGTACTCCGTTCTCGGCCGGAACGGAGATAATCGTATTCATAAGGACAGTCCAGGTGGTTCGTAAACAACCAAGTTTTCATTGATTTAACATCGCATTATGGTTTGAAAACCTGAATTTTAAATTTCGTTGTCGATAGATGCTAGGAAATCAAAAAGTACGCAAAAAAAAAATAAATAAATAACAAAAATATACATACGATCAGAAAAACGACGATGGTTCAATCGTTTTTCGCTATAGGGTTGGCGTCGAAATTGATTTGAATTCCACACATTAAGTTAACCTTAAACCGGTGGGCGTCTCTTAACCCTTGTACAGGACAGATGAGGGAGCGAACTTCGTACGTAAAATACTCGGTAGTTCGCCTGGTTTTACCCGTGCTGTGTAACGTCATACAAGCGTAATAGATTTTACGGTGCACTTCAGTGTAACTTCCTAGTGCAATAACAAAACAATAGAAAACGATAAAAATTTGCAGAAAAACAGGTCATACCGGCAAGGGGGTGGTGACCGCGCCACTCCCCGAGGACGACCCCCCTGTTCTTAGCCGGGGTGCACGTAACGATTACGCGAGGGCTTCGTACACGTGGCTCTTAGAGCGACTGCATACAGTACTCACGTGAAACAGTACCACAAGACGTGTAAATGTGCCGCACCGAAACCCCCTTAAACTCGCGCGTTTGTACGACCCATGCGACGGTCGGTATTTGTTTTCTCTCGTTTTTGCACTCGTCCGTTAATTTATTCCGAACACCATTATTTCGTGTTGCACGTCGAAACGCCGTTTCTCTCGGAGCCATCGCGATTTCTCAACTCGCGAGCCGACTCGACTGCTGCGATATTCCGCCAGGGGCGTATACAAGGGGGGGGCAATAGGGGCGATCGCCCCCCCTGGACATTGTTGAATGTATTTACAATAATTAACGTTATGGGTTATGAAAGTGGGTAAAAATTAGAAGTTTAAGCAAGCGAAACGATCGAAAAATTTTGATCCGCCAATTTATTTATAATCTGTACACTGTCGTTTATGTACAAATATTTTTATAAGAACCTATGATTTGAGTTCAAATTTCGGCCCCCCCCCCTGGAAGGAGAGCTGTATACGCCCCTGTATTCCGCTACGGATCTCACGTCGTTGTGAATTGGAATTTCGTCCGCTGCAAGCTCATACGCGCTAATATTACAATGCAAAAACAACTCGCGCGGTCGAGAATCGTGTTGTCAACGGGTCGTATACGCGCCGCGGAGTGGGCAAAGAAAATAACAACAATTGACGGTATATTTTTAATTATTTTTTATTTTATTTATTTTTTTCCAACGCTACACACGCGCAATATTATATTGCGATACATCTACCGGCTAGAAGCCATTAATCGTGCGCACAGTCGGTATTACAATATTATCATAATAGGGAATAGTGAGAGCAAAAAAATAAATATAAAACGCACACGCACACAAACTTTTTAAACGTTTTGCACTCGCATAACTTCGGATCGAATAATCGAGATAATAATAATAAAATATATACTTATACACGTATGTATGTATACGGTTAAAAGATAAATCGTACCGTTGGTTCGAATGTTTGATAAATTTTATAAATCGCGCGCGCCGTGTTATTTATTTACAATATTGTCGGAACGTGTTCTTTCGTCCGGGAGGTGGGCGAGAGGGTCAGAGGGAAATATTTGCCGGTGAAGAATTGCTGGTTTCCGATTGGTGGTACAAGTCCAGCCATAACTTGGCAAACGACAAGAGAAGCTTTACACAATAATGATAATAACGTGGCGGAAAACAATTATTGTGTTTATATGCTGAGTGTAGTTGTATAGTGCGTTTTATGTGATGGGCTTGCACCACGCTCAGGTCAATAAATCTTTCGCAGTTCCGCTAAGCAATATCGCGATATCAAATAATAATAATAATAATAACAATACAGTAGGTTAGATCATTACTGGTGTGCGATACACTTTTGAAGATTTATCAACTCGTACGCGTGTGGTGTTCGTGCGCACAAGACTGATCCGTGAAGAAAAATAAATTTTCATAGCATCCACTCGTATGATATTGGTCGCCGTTCATCTCAGGACTGTCGACGAGAATGGGGTTTTCGATTCGTAGAAATATGCATGTCTAACACATGAACACGAAGAGGATCAATTACATATTACGTATAACGGACGGTCACTCGGTCACAATCGTGTTGTGCGAAAATTGACTCGTTTGAGAACACGACGTGAAGTCAATATGATATCATTAGGATTGTTAATGATGTCAAGAGGTTGCGGGAATCAGCGATGATTAAACTAACTACGCGTGACATAGTGATCTATACGTGTATAATCTGTTTCGAGAAAAAATAAACTGATCTGTATCATATTGAGTGAGGCTCATAGCTCTAAAAGCTGTAGTTATAAGCGGTATAATATGCTCTTAAAAATATTCACATAAGTTCTTAAATATGCACTAAAAGTACAAAAATATGCGAAAAAAATATCATGTATATTACACTTCTTTCCCTCTCTATTAAAACATATCTAAAACATATCATATAAAAAAAAAAATCACTTATTATTAAAAAAACATATCGTGGATAAAAATAATGACTTATTATTAAAATACCGATCACGTCGCTATATGATGTAAATAAATTTAGAATTCAAAGAAGAAGAATTAATTACAAATATAAACAATAAGTACTACTATAATTACTTGTTGTTAGTAGGAAAAAAAAAATTTTAAATAATACGAAATTGAAAAAGACTTAAAAAAGCAAAATAGCAAACAGCAGATTTTCCAAATATTCAAAAATAAGTCGGCGAAATAGTAAAAAAAGCGAAATAACACTTATACTTCGAACCATGCAAGACCATGCGACACAAAATTTCGCATTTAGTTACTTAGTTATCCGGAACTAATTCATAGCTCACGTATGTATTTCTAGGACCTCTCTCTCGAAAAAAAAATTTAATAAGTTATGATCCCTGGTGAAATCGAAAACCAATTTTCCAATACGTCTGTACGACAAAACATTTCGATTTCGGTGGGATTTTGAAATCATGGACTTGAAAATCGCACGCTAAAACGACGTTCGTATAGAGCTATTGGTATGGGAAAGATCGAACACGTGAAATGTGTTCCGTGTTCGAATTCTATGCATCTCGATCGATCGGGACGTTGAAAATACCGTGTCGTTTTTCACGTGCGATACACGTACAGATGACGAATCACCGTTGTTTCCGACCCTCTGAAGTCTCAAGTCGAAAAAACTATGACCTCACCGCCGGTGCAGTTACGCAATTACGTGCCGGTGCGCGTTCTCGTTCGATAATTATAATTGCTGAGCGTGCGATAGTGCTTCGTTGAAACAAATGCTGCGTACCGCACAGCGTATTAATCATTTTCGGATCTGTTCGCCAGCGGACCACCGGAGAAATACGAATACGATATCTTATGTGTGCGTGTGTGTGTGTACAGCGGTTACGTTGCAAAGGGTACGAACAGTCGGGCAGCAATTTCCAAAAGTTAATTCTTCAATCACACCAATATCAATTATTATTGTCAGGTTGAAACGAAGTGTACAACGCAACGTACGTGTAGTTCGTGCCGCTGCATGTAACATGGATATATTATGTTATACGTGCGCGTCGACAAGAACACACGCATTATTGTTGTACCACACACAAGCACATTTCTGTGATATACATATTTTGAATTGTAATCGTTCGTATTTTCGAGGGCTTCGCACAGGGTGGAAGGGAGGGCGGACAACAATAAATTTCACATTCTTATTCCGTGGGTTTTCAACCAAAAAAAAATAAAAATAAAAATCGCTTCGGACCATCGTGTGTTGCCAAATAAGTGTACACGCCACCATGTTCGATTGTATTTTCCTATCCGGTCTTACCGTAGTATATTTCGTGACGGTACGTAGAGGGGAACATGTATGATGCCTACATTAAATAGTTCAAAGTGTTTTGTTTTTTTCAAATTTTGAAACGGTGTACATAGAAAAAAAAAAAATAATAAATGAAATTTTCCCGATAAACCATTATCATTATCGGTTGTATTTTAACTGATTGTTCCATGCACTTACGAGTAGAAGTTTAAACGACAAATATTTTTTCGAAAGGCTCGTAACAGCCGCGTCACGGTTATACAATGTTAACAACATGTTGACGTACGTTTTTTATCGGGGTTTACACATTAATTTTTTGTGTTGTCGATTTTACTTATTTGTTGACTAATTATTTTAACAAAAATTGTTCAATTGAAAAGATTTATCGGTAATTATTTTTGAAAAAATATGACGAGTTTCGTAAGTATTTTGAAGAACTTACTGAAAGGTCAAAGAAAATGGATTTTTAAATTACCATCCCTAGAAAGGTTAAACGACAAAAACGTAGATCAGATTACCATGAACATTTTTCTGAAATTAGTATATTCTTTTTTAAATTCATTTTTATTTGTGGAAAACTTAGTTAAACATTTAAAAGATCGATTTTTAAATAATAATAAAAAAAAAAAAAGTAATAATAATAAAATACTATTGCTGACTTCTATTTTCTAATTTATAATGAAAATTATGATAGCCAAGTGATCAAATATTTAAGTGAATTTTATTCGAATGATAATCATAAAGAAAGTTTTAAAGTAGAAGTCAAGCTTTAGCGTACAAATTTGCAAAAATTAAGTATGCATGGTCTTATATATACTCTTGGTAAGTACCATAAATAACTCTTTTCAAATGTTTGCAACAATACCTGTTATATTGTGTGAACCAGAAAGCAATTATAGTTCCATATTAAAAATATCTAAGAATTATCTTCGAAATTATGTTGGCCTGTTAAAGCTTAATGGTTGAGCAGCTCTATTCATCGTGAAGTTGAAGAAGTAAATAAAACATTGGAAAAACAAAACCGTTGCACCGACTTACTTTATTTTATAACTATAAGTATACGAGTATACTATATTTATTTTATGATTATATATGTATAGATGTTTTTATTTATTTTATTATATTTGTTTAATTTTTATTGATCATACTATTATGACATAACGGGAGAAGACGATTTTTAGCAATGAGCAAAAAAAACGAAGGTCAATTCATGTATATTATGAAATCCCCCTGAAAAAATCCTGCATACACCGTTGCATAGCACCATCATTTTTACGTCTTGTACTCGTTGTAAGTTCAGAAAATTGTTATTGTTTAATATATAAACTTAATCACGAAAAACATATCCGACGAGCGTATGCCTATGAATATATTATGTAATATGCAGAACGGCGTGTAATAGATTTGAAACAACGTTTACGCTTCCTCGAAGTATGTGTACTCGATGGAATCGATCGATAAATTGTTTATATTTAACGGTCTGTTATGTTGGGGCGGATCCTGGAATTTATCGCGAGGAGCGGGGAAAAGGACACGGAGTAAAATAACATAATATTATGGTATTAAAAATTAACAATATACTTCATTTTTATAACACAAAGTCGACTTTTCGTTGTTTTTCTCTAGATAATCTGTTGATTATATTTTTTATGTTATTTTCTCTGTAAATACTTATATCCTTATGAATACACAAAAGAGCCTGTCAATCTTAATCCTCCCATCCTAGCTCTTAACCAACTTTTAAGCATTCTTAAAGAGAAAAATCGTCTTCTTACTGTTGCGACAGAAATTGTTATTCTAACTTTTAAGAAATTATAAATGTATTGCGTAGTAATTTTCTTCTAAAGGATTTAAAGTCTTATGAGGACAATTTATATTTTTAAACTATTTCTTACGGGAATAGCCGAGACGATGAGTGACGCGTGACAGTCGACGATTTCCTGCATTACCGAAGATAGCGGTATATTATCGATTCATACAACATACAACTCATTATTGGTGTGTGTCGTACAAGACATTATAACCGATTATGTACGATGTAAAGTGTTCGTTCAATTATTCTATCGGTAGACGAAAAGTTTAGCATTCTTAAATGATCAATAAAAAATAATTGATAAGTATTTTTTTTTTTTTTTTGCCACTTGTGAAATACAATGTTACGGGGGATTTCGAGTGGGGGGTTCCCCCTTCTCCCTTTGGATCCGTGCCCGCTGTTATTAAACCATTTATTACGACAATTCATAGTTCGTACGCTGCAGAGTACCTTCTAAATTATTGTACGGGCGATACCCTAAAACGACTGAAATAAAAAAAATAACGTACGATTTAGACTTTTAACAATATACTCGTATTATATAATATTAATCCGATTGTTCGTTCGTCCGATACGAGCAGGCTCCTGCATACCATGTAAGGCAGTGGTTCCCAATTAGTATGACTCCACGGACCCCTAGTCAATACTTGAATCGGACCGGGGACCCCATTTTTTTTTCTCTTTGTTGAATTATGCTTACGAAGAAAAAAACTAGTTTTATGATTTCTTTTCATTTTACATGCACTGTTTTGCAATAACATGAACACACATTTTTTTGAAAAAAATCAATACAACGCGATTATTTTGATTAGACTCTGGAAATATCGTCTTCTTACGTTCTACACTATTACCACTACTGGGTTAGAAGGAAGGGAAGGGGCAGTTTCCACCAGTGGTAGTTTCTTAACGACTGAAACGCAAATTTCAAAGTTTTCTAATATATTATAATTTTTTTGGAAGAATTATAGATCATTCAAATGGTGTACAACAAATAACAATAGTAATATGATGTTGTCTACCGCTAAACTATCAGGTGAGTGAGCGTTCAGCGTTATATTGGTATGACCATATCATAATTGTGACGCTCGGAATTTCATACTTTCGATCGTGTTCTCGTATTATTTTCAAGTATTGATTGTATACAATACAGCAATACTTGTAGCGGTTAACACACTAATAATTAACAGCGTTTATAGTTTATTCGTATGGCAGTATTATAATTTATAACCATCCGACCATTAAATTTGATATTTAAACGTTATATTAAATGTATAATGTATTAACTTGTACATTGCCGAGCAACTTTATCATTCTGTCGTCCGTTCGTCTTTCGAGTCTCGTACACCGTAGACGTAGTCTCGTCAACTGTTGTACAAGACGGGCTTAATATTTCCCAAAAGCGGTTTTTTCTCAATTAGTACACGAGTGGAAAGCGCGCAAAGAATGATGAACGGTGCCGAATGTTTACACTAAATACCAATAGCCCTATTATGTCAAAACCGCTGGAGTTACGTTGTATTTATAAAGGGACAGGCGAATCAAATAATTTAACGTAATTGTTGTTTACATTATTTTTATTTTTTGGTGGATGCAATGGGTTGGTAAAAGGCGACATTTAAAAATCCACCCCCAGGCGGCATATCCGTTAACCCAGCACTGGCTACAACAATTATACCTTGTACATGAATTACTCAGTCACTGCATTTACATAGCCGAATGAAATCGCTTCGTCCTTAAACAGTCGTCAAGTTTAGCTGCGTACGATTGACAGTTTCACCTCGAACATCACCGCGGACTATCCATCGGGTATAAAACGCTGGCGTACAGTTTACCGATAGAACACACACACATAGAAACTGTGCAGCCGGTTTTCGAGGAGAGGTAAAGTTTTAAAGAGTTCTATTAGAACTATTAAAAATCGGAACGCGGAGTACCACGGCAAACGTTTAAAACGGAAAAATCCGTTCAAAACTGCATGTCTTAATCGTCGTACGCGGAGTGCGGTCACCCCGAGCCGTTACTTAATGATAGTTAGGTATATACGTATCCGTGCGCGCGCGTGCGTACAGTACGTGTTGCGTGTGTACAGTACATATGTCATCGCGTGAGTTATAACCATAATTTTACGTCCGTTTAAAAAGCTCATAAGTCTAAATGCACCCGAAACGGTCTGACCTTGTGCGCACGCGTATACATATTTGTAAGAATACATGCGAACGTGTATGTGTGTGTGTACGCCGTTTCACATCGAATAATTTATGCGCAACTGTCCTTTACCGCGAGTCTTTGGCTGTGTATTTGTTCATCTTTCCTCGCGCCACAAATCACTCGGTTACGTTATAGTGCGCACTAGACGCGGTGAGTTGACGGATGCGTTTTACGTACGAGCACACTTTTCAGGCGCCCCACAAGGCCGTCGGAACCGACAGAACAGAACCAGTGTACACCAACGGTGACACCGAAACCCTTGTCGGGTCTTAACGTTTTTGTGTTGTATCCTTCTTACTGGTCGCATGACGTGTTCGTTTTACTCGGTGGATTGCAAAAACGTCGTTAAAGGACGTAGCAACAGGAGCAGCCGCGGCGACGGTAAGACAGCGGTTTCGTTCTCATCCCTACCAATAACAGGCGAGAAAAAAATGATCGAACGTAACAATTAATCATCGACCAGATCCGAATACGTCAAAACCGTTTCATTTGAATTCTCGCACCAATGCGACGTACATACTATAAAGCTTCAGTGTTTCGCACACGCGAACAGTAGAAGAGCAATTGAGAAATTGATCTACAAATGTATCCACGAATCGAAAAAAAAGCCAAATTTTCGGAAGACCACACAACCTTCTCGCGGCGTCTTCCGTGCAACATTAATGGACCGAACAATAGGCAGCAGTTCACTTGGTATTAAATTATAACAAGGACGTGATTAACGTGGTTTTATGAAAATGGGACGCAATTCAGCTAATGCTGCGTTACTAGTTTTACCACGGGTTTTCGCGAAAAAAAAAAAAAAAGAAACAACGAAAAAAAAATGACGGTCCGGATTACTAATTACTAATCGCTTAACCCTGAAAAATGTACTTTGTGCGTCACTGTTACAGTGCTCGTACGTTTTACAGTCTCGTCGATTAGGTGTTTGCGTTTTCGTTTCCCGTTCAAAGCTCGCGCGAAAGAAGCACATCGCGGCACGATGTAGACTGCCAGTCGTTTGCTTTCTACCTACCTCAAAGGTAACGTTTTTAGCCCAAGCCCCGCCGCCGGTGTACATGCGCTCGGAACACAAAATTACTTGTTTGTCGTCCGGTTTTTCAATCATCCGGTTGTTCCCAAAATATGTTCGTTGACTGTTCGTCGAACAAGCTTGTTCAGCGGATGAATAATAAAAAAAAAAAAAAAACGGAAAATGTTGCCGAGTCGGCAATGTATTTTCCGAATAAAATCGATTGAAAACCAGTGGATCTGAGTATGCTATTGGAATTATCCAATTACGCGGCTGCAGAAACCGGCATGAATGTAGAACGGTTATGTATTATTATTGTAAAATATATTCATCGACGTTACACGATGTGGTATATTTCACGTGACTTTTCGTCTAAATGTACCGAAATGTCACAATTTTGGAAATGTTGAAAAATACACCATTAATAGATGGTTTCATTTTCGTATCATTATGATGATGTGTGTTCTGTATCGTTAATATCGAGAAGTAACGAGAGACCCCGAACGCAAAATAACGACTTCAAAGGTGCTCGGTTGAAAAAACGACGGTAGTTTGTATCAATATTGTTGTCGAACCTTGTTATTTTCTTCCAGATCGTATTTATTTGTATTCGTTTATTTTTTCTTATTATTAAAAATATTTCGACAACGTACACTTAAGCTGGTATTCATATGCGTGTGAAAATCATCAAATTGTTTAATTTGTTTTGTATTATTTTTTAAGAATGAGTTTCAATACATTCGTGTCTCTATAATATGCCAAGCTCTTTAAAACTCTCAATTGTACTACTATTGTCCTTTTTTACCATCAACTTAATACCATCGTGTATGTTTGAGAATATAAATTGTGTTTCTTGTTAATGTTTAATTATATATGTGCTATTATTTTCTGAAGACCATAACGAAACAATGAAAATTACAGAAAAACCACTTGAAGTAATTATATATTACGTTCTCGAATATGTGTGTGCAGTCATTTGTAAACTTTATGGTGTACTTTTACATAATATGGGATAAAACGACATAACAGTTACGAGTTCAAATAAATAAGATATAATTATACAATAACATACGATGATATATCGAAAGTTAAGTATCTGTCCGTACAAACATAATGAATGGATATTGTGTGTTAAATTTCAAAAGTACCAAACAAAGCGTAATATTATAGTTAGGTAGGTACCTATTAAATATTATAATACGTATTGTAGTTTGCACGGTGTAATTATTTACGATTATATCACCGTTTTGCCTTAACTCGTGCACCACGATGCATGTTTTTTTTTTAAAAAAAAAAAAGAACTTCAAAGTTAATTAAATTTCGATTTTTTCGCTTTTTTTTTTCACGATAATATTTTAAGAACTTATTATATACATATATTATATAATCACGTTTCATGCATTGCAACACGAGCACCAACACCTAGTGACCGAAACAAAAATCCGAATATCACATAATATTATATTTTTTTATAAGTAATTTATATTATTATATTGTACGAAAAATGTAAGCAATTTAGTATTGTTATTTTTTATGATACCCATTTCTCATTCATAGTTTTCAAAACCGTAGGGGAAAAAATTGAATGAAAATCAATCAACGCAAAAATTAAATGATTTGTTTCGTAAAAAAAAAAAAACCTTAAACAGCTGTTTATATTAATTTATATATTATTTGTTGATTTCATTTTTTCCGACAGATACCTGCAAGTTTTAGGGCGATTTCGTGAACATAGACGGTAGTATAGCCTCCTATGTATCATATTAATCCTGGTTATGATTTAAGCTATGTATTGATCTCATCGCGCTATACATATATCTTATCCCCCCCCCCCTCGTATCTTGCATCCGAGTGATAGCCTAACCGAGCGCGATCAATAACAGCAATAAGACAATCACACGCCGCCGTCGACGAATATACGTATGGGTATCGGGTCGTTTCGAGACGTTTCCCCGGGGAAAGACAAGGAATGCAAGCGCGCTCGATCGATTAATAGTTGTACAGTTACATTTGTTCAGCAGATGAACGGTGACTAATAATTAAGTCGCAAACGTTATCCGCGCAGTACAGCAAAAGCGATGAAAAAATAAAATAATAGACCTCGCGAGATAATGTTACCCACCACCGACTAGTTTGCGTATCGTATACGCGCGTAAGAAGTGCAGTTGTGAATAACAAGTAAAATGTCACCACTGCACACTCGCAGTTATATACTCACGCGCAGTCGCACGCGTGTACACTATATTGCACACGCGCTAAGACAATACAGCACGCAAACACACACACACATATAACAATGCTCACGAAGCACCTCGGAAATGTTGTCAATGGAGACCTAAAATTTCATTCTAAGAGTAAGGGGCCCGTATTTAAACTGATGTTGCTCAAATCAAACGGAATTTCAGTCTAAAACTGATTTGTGCAAAGTATAGTTGATGTCCCGTAGAAGAGGAAATAAAATTGTTCCTTCAAAAACTTATTATGATAATACAACAGCTACAAATTACTGGAAAAGTACAAAATCATAAATAACTGTACCTGTCTGAGAAAAATATACGAGATCCGAGGAAAACGTGTTCGTTGAGACTAATACACCACGACAGAAAATAGAAAATTAATCGTATGCATTAATTATAATTTGTTAAATATAATAACACGTCGGGTAGAGATAGGGCCTAAAAGTACAGTAAGCACCATCTGAAATACGCCTATGCACATACAAACGCACACCCGTACATTTCTGAATTTACACGCGAATTGTGTACTACTCAGGGACACCATTCGAGAGTGGAGAGCTGGATGTACCTTGGCATCCTTATTTTTCCCCGAGACTTATTGGCCCGACTTGATATTTACAAATTGCGCAGATGGACGATGCCACCATGCGTAAACATGTAAGTGTATTGCATGCTATGAATGCGTTGTAATGCGTATAAAATATAAATGTAAAATATGTTATTACGTACGGAGGCAACGCTTACACGAGTATTTGTTATTCGTAGATGTTTGATATTGATAAAAAAAAAATCTTGACGACAAATCGGTCAATTTTTACGTGGGGAAAAACTTGGTACACAAATACTACACGAAAAACAAAAAGCGAAGTGTTCTATGCTATTGTTGACAGGTGAACAAATATTTGTTTAATGTTATATTATTATTGAAAGCTATCTTGAACTTTTAAAACGTAACATTGTACACAACAGCGCTGTTACTCATCAATATGTTCAATACTTTTATAAGTATCGTAAACAATTGGTTTTGAAATTATAATCAATATTTTATCAGCTACTTAATTACACAAGTTACATTAGAATGACTAGCTTAGGGAATTGTTGTCCATAAAAAATGTAAACGTTAAACTACACTCTGAAATAATTATGATTATTGTTTATACAACTTTTTATTGCAAACCATCATTTTGACGATGATTATAATCATCTCATATCACCTATTATTTGTGTCCTATTAAGTGGAAATTTATATTGTCTTGTATTCATTTACCAGGTTTCTGGCACTGATAGAGTTGCTTTTATCGGAGAGAACCATGGTTTGTTCAACGTTTTACAGATATTTGATTAAAACAACCATAACTTTTCAAATAAGGAATGTAAGCACTTAAACATTTTTGTGTTGAAAATTCTGCAAAATTCTTGCTTTTATATAAAAATATTATTCAACTGATTTTAAATTCAATTACCGCCACACTCGAAGACTACCAGCAGCATTTTCAGAAACAATCAGGATACTTCAAGTTATCAACACTCTTCCAGTTGACACTGCGTCTAATGAAAGATTTTTTTCATCCGTCAAAAGAGTAAAATCTCATTTTAGATCCTCTCAGTAGATAACGAACGATTAAGAGGTTTATGGTCATAGCAGTAGAAAAACAAGATGCTTACAAAATAGACTCAGACGAAGCAATAAATATATGTTTTAAAGTAAAAAGTATGAGATGAAGTAGCGTAATTAATTAACAACGAACGTGTACCGTGTTCAATGGTATTCCGTTGTAATATGTTAACGAATAAAATATATATTATAATTGGATTTAGTTTAAAGTGGATCGGTTAAATGTGGGTACCCGGTAAATATTTTTTATCCGCAGCGCAAAGGGGTAAAAAATTGTTAATTAATAATTTGAATATCATTAAAATATTCTACGCACAACCCTTCAACGTTTCAACCCCATGCGTGCACGTCTTGCACACAACAGATATTTCCTATTTGCTATTGCTAACGGTGTTTACAGTTATGAAACAAAAAAGGGTTTTGACGGTGAAAAAAAATTGTCCCGCATAAATGTCAGCTACTCTGTTGGAAGACTCGAACGGGCGCCACTGGTACGGCTCCTAAAACGTCGGTGGACGTTTCGCAACGAAATCAATACGAATCCGAGTGTTAATTATTATTATTACGCCGTACAAGAGCGGGCGAATCTATTTATGTAGTACAACACGCGTTGGCATATCTGTGTAATGTGCGCGTGTGTAATAAAGTACACATAGCAATAATAATAATAATAATAATAATACGAGTGTCTACGGCGGGAAACGGATAAATTAAACCGTATGCGAATGCGCGCCGCGTCAAAGGCGCGAGCGTACAGCTGTACACGTTGCGTTCGGTGCGCGTATGTTTGTGGAAACTTTGAACAATAATTGCGCAGCCACCGTCGCTAATGAAGTCTTACAACTCGAATAATGCGATCTAATTATTTGTTTTAATATACATCGTCGTAGCGTCAAACACATAAAACCACTCAACCGAAAACATTGAAATTTAACGCGCGAAGTGCGTTGTTGTACGCGTACATTTTCTCCTTTGAATTTTTTCGCACACGCGCGCGCGCGGAGTAACGTACAAGTGCATGCGTCTGAGCCGGTGAAAGGTAAACGGGAAAAAAATCTTTCGACAACGATCGTACGGCGCACAATGCGTCATACGACCGTGTATCGCAACGCGTGGATCAATATGACACGAAAAGTGAACGGCGACACAGCGCGCGCGCGTATCAATTTTTTTTTTTTTTTGACAAATTTTCTATGCGTGCATATTTTATACGCATG
>JASXSY010001133.1:0-43527 GCA_034509805.1 Sipha maydis
CAGCATATCGAGAAAAGTTGAACTATTTGAGTATATTAAATATTGATGATGATTGTTTACTATTTTACTGGCCCTGAAGTGTTGACCAAATGCATAATTGAAATGAGGGTTATCCAAATCTATTCCAAATTTTCTACTGAACATTTTGTACAAATTTCATAAATATCGCCTAAATACCCAAGTGTCCAGGATCCAGCATATCGAGAAAAGTTGAACTATTTGAGTATATTAAATATTGCTGATGTTTGTTTACTATTTTACTGGCCCTCAAGTGTTGACCAAATGCATAATTGAAATGAGGGTTATCCAAATCTATTCCAAATTTTCTACTGAACATTTTGTACAAATTTCATAAATATCGCCTAAATGCCCAAGTGTCCAGGATCCAGCATATCGAGAAAAGTTGAACTATTTGAGTTTATTATATATTGATGTTATTTGTTTACAATATCACTGGCCCTCAAGGGTTGATTAAATGCATAATAAAAATGAGGGTTATTCAAATCGATTCCAAATGTTCTACTGAACAGTTTGTACAAAATTCATAAACATCGCCCAAATGCCCAAGTGTCCAGGATCCAGCATATCGAGAAAAGTTGAACTATTTGAGTATATTAAATATTGCTGATGTTTGTTTACTATTTTACTGGCCCTCAAATGTTGATTAAATGCATAATAAAAATGAGGGTTATTCAAATCGATTCCAAATGTTCTACTGAACAGTTTGTACAAAATTCATAAACATCGCCCAAATGCCCAAGTGTCCAGGATCCAGCATATCGAGAAAAGTTGAACTATTTGAGTATATTAAATATTGCTGATGTTTGTTTACTATTTTACTGGCCCTCAAATGTTGATCAAATGCATAATTGAAATGAGGGATATCCAAATCGATTCCAAATGTTCTACTGAACATTTTCTACAAATTTCATAAACATCGCCCAAATGCCCAAGTGTCCCGGATCCAGCATATCGAGAAAAGTTGAACTATTTGAGTATATTAAATATTGATGATGTTTGTTTACTATTTTACTGGCCCTGAAGTGTTGACCAAATGCATAATTGAAATGAGGGTTATCCAAATCTATTCCAAATTTTCTACTGAACAGTTTGTACAAAATTCATAAATATCGCCCAAATGCCCAAGTGTCCAGGATCAAGCATATCGAGAAAAATTGAACTATTTGAGTATATTAAATATTGCTGATGTTTGTTTACTATTTTACTGGCCCTCAAGTGTTGACCAAATGCATAATTGAAATGAGGGTTATCCAAATCTATTCCAAATTTTCTACTGAACATTTTGTACAAATTTCATAAATATCGCCTAAATGCCCAAGTGTCCAGGATCCAGCATATCGAGAAAAGTTGAACTATTTGAGTTTATTATATATTGATGTTATTTGTTTACAATATCACTGGCCCTCAAGGGTTGGTAAATGCATAATTAAAATGAGGGTAATTCAAATCGTTTCCAAATGTTCTACTGAACTTTTTCTACAAATTTCATAAACATCGCCCAAATGCCCAAGTGTCCCGGATCCAGCATATCGAGAAAAGTTGAACTAAATGAGTTTATAATATATTGATGTTATTTGTTTACAATATCACTGGCCCTCAAGTGTTGAACAAATGCATAATTGAAATGAGGGTTATCCAAATCTATTCCAAATTTTCTACTGAACATTTTGTACAAATTTCATAAATATCGCCTAAATGCCCAAGTGTCCAGGATCCAGCATATCGAGAAAAGTTGAACTATTTGAGTTTATTATATATTGATGTTATTTGTTTACAATATCACTGGCCCTCAAGGGTTGGTAAATGCATAATTAAAATGAGGGTAATTCAAATCGTTTCCAAATGTTCTACTGAACTTTTTCTACAAATTTCATAAACATCGCCCAAATGCCCAAGTGTCCCGGATCCAGCATATCGAGAAAAGTTGAACTAAATGAGTTTATAATATATTGATGTTATTTGTTTACAATATCACTGGCCCTCAAGGGTTGATTAAATGCATAATTAAAATGAGGGTTATTCAAATCGATTCCAAATGTTCTACTGAACATTTTGTACAAAATTCATAATCATCGCCTAAATGCCCAAGTGTCCAGGATCCAGCATATCGAGAAAAGTTGAACTATTTGAGTATATTAAATATTGATGATGATTGTTTACTATTTTACTGGCCCTGAAGTGTTGACCAAATGCATAATTGAAATGAGGGTTATCCAAATCTATTCCAAATTTTCTACTGAACATTTTGTACAAATTTCATAAATATCGCCTAAATACCCAAGTGTCCAGGATCCAGCATATCGAGAAAAGTTGAACTATTTGAGTATATTAAATATTGCTGATGTTTGTTTACTATTTTACTGGCCCTCAAGTGTTGACCAAATGCATAATTGAAATGAGGGTTATCCAAATCTATTCCAAATTTTCTACTGAACATTTTGTACAAATTTCATAAATATCGCCTAAATGCCCAAGTGTCCAGGATCCAGCATATCGAGAAAAGTTGAACTATTTGAGTTTATTATATATTGATGTTATTTGTTTACAATATCACTGGCCCTCAAGGGTTGATTAAATGCATAATAAAAATGAGGGTTATTCAAATCGATTCCAAATGTTCTACTGAACAGTTTGTACAAAATTCATAAACATCGCCCAAATGCCCAAGTGTCCAGGATCCAGCATATCGAGAAAAGTTGAACTATTTGAGTATATTAAATATTGCTGATGTTTGTTTACTATTTTACTGGCCCTCAAATGTTGATTAAATGCATAATAAAAATGAGGGTTATTCAAATCGATTCCAAATGTTCTACTGAACAGTTTGTACAAAATTCATAAACATCGCCCAAATGCCCAAGTGTCCAGGATCCAGCATATCGAGAAAAGTTGAACTATTTGAGTATATTAAATATAGCTGATGTTTGTTTACTATTTTACTGGCCCTCAAATGTTGATCAAATGCATAATTGAAATGAGGGATATCCAAATCGATTCCAAATGTTCTACTGAACATTTTCTACAAATTTCATAAACATCGCCCAAATGCCCAAGTGTCCCGGATCCAGCATATCGAGAAAAGTTGAACTATTTGAGTATATTAAATATTGATGATGTTTGTTTACTATTTTACTGGCCCTGAAGTGTTGACCAAATGCATAATTGAAATGAGGGTTATCCAAATCTATTCCAAATTTTCTACTGAATATTTTGTACAAATTTCATAAATATCGCCTAAATGCCCAAGTGTCCAGGATCCAGCATATCGAGAAAAGTTGAACTATTTGAGTTTATTATATATTGATGTTATTTGTTTACAATATCACTGGCCCTCAAGGGTTGGTAAATGCATAATTAAAATGAGGGTAATTCAAATCGTTTCCAAATGTTCTACTGAACTTTTTCTACAAATTTCATAAACATCGCCCAAATGCCCAAGTGTCCCGGATCCAGCATATCGAGAAAAGTTGAACTAAATGAGTTTATAATATATTGATGTTATTTGTTTACAATATCACTGGCCCTCAAGGGTTGATTAAATGCATAATTAAAATGAGGGTTATTCAAATCGATTCCAAATGTTCTACTGAACATTTTGTACAAAATTCATAATCATCGCCTAAATGCCCAAGTGTCCAGGATCCAGCATATCGAGAAAAGTTGAACTATTTGAGTATATTAAATATTGATGATGATTGTTTACTATTTTACTGGCCCTGAAGTGTTGACCAAATGCATAATTGAAATGAGGGTTATCCAAATCTATTCCAAATTTTCTACTGAACATTTTGTACAAATTTCATAAATATCGCCTAAATACCCAAGTGTCCAGGATCCAGCATATCGAGAAAAGTTGAACTATTTGAGTATATTAAATATTGCTGATGTTTGTTTACTATTTTACTGGCCCTCAAGTGTTGACCAAATGCATAATTGAAATGAGGGTTATCCAAATCTATTCCAAATTTTCTACTGAACATTTTGTACAAATTTCATAAATATCGCCTAAATGCCCAAGTGTCCAGGATCCAGCATATCGAGAAAAGTTGAACTATTTGAGTTTATTATATATTGATGTTATTTGTTTACAATATCACTGGCCCTCAAGGGTTGATTAAATGCATAATAAAAATGAGGGTTATTCAAATCGATTCCAAATGTTCTACTGAACAGTTTGTACAAAATTCATAAATATCGCCTAAATGCCCAAGTGTCCAGGATCAAGCATATCGAGAAAAATTGAACTATTTGAGTATATTAAATATTGCTGATGTTTGTTTACTATTTTACTGGCCCTCAAATGTTGATTAAATGCATAATTAAAATGAGGGTTATTCAAATCGATTCCAAATTTTCTACTGAACATTTTGTACAAATTTCATAAATATCGCCTAAATGCCCAAGTGTCCAGGATCCTGCATATCGAGTAATGTTGAACTATTTGAGTATATTAAATATTGCTGATGTTTGTTTACTATTTTACTGGCCCTCAAGTGTTGACCAAATGCATAATTGAAATGAGGGTTATCCAAATCTATTCCAAATTTTCTACTGAACATTTTGTACAAATTTCATAAATATCGCCTAAATGCCCAAGTGTCCAGGATCCAGCATATCGAGAAAAGTTGAACTATTTGAGTATATTAAATATTGCTGATGTTTGTTTACTATTTTACTGGCCCTCAAATGTTGATCAAATGCATAATTGAAATGAGGGATATCCAAATCGATTCCAAATGTTCTACTGAACATTTTCTACAAATTTCATAAACATCGCCCAAATGCCCAAGTGTCCCGGATCCAGCATATCGAGAAAAGTTGAACTATTTGAGTATATTAAATATTGATGATGTTTGTTTACTATTTTACTGGCCCTGAAGTGTTGACCAAATGCATAATTGAAATGAGGGTTATCCAAATCTATTCCAAATTTTCTACTGAACAGTTTGTACAAAATTCATAAATATCGCCCAAATGCCCAAGTGTCCAGGATCAAGCATATCGAGAAAAATTGAACTATTTGATTATATTAAATATTGCTGATGTTTGTTTACTATTTTACTGGCCCTCAAGTGTTGACCAAATGCATAATTGAAATGAGGGTTATCCAAATCTATTCCAAATTTTCTACTGAACATTTTGTACAAATTTCATAAATATCGCCTAAATGCCCAAGTGTCCAGGATCCAGCATATCGAGAAAAGTTGAACTATTTGAGTTTATTATATATTGATGTTATTTGTTTACAATATCACTGGCCCTCAAGGGTTGATTAAATGCATAATTAAAATGAGTGTTATTCAAATCGATTCCAAATGTTCTACTGAACAGTTTGTACAAAATTCATAAACATCGCCCAAATGCCCAAGTGTCCAGGATCAAGGATATCGAGAAAAATTGAACTATTTGAGTATATTTAATATTGCTGATGTTTGTTTACTATTTTACTGGCCCTCAAATGTTGATTAAATACATAATTAAAATGAGGTTTATTCAAATCGATTCCGTATTTTCTACTGAACATTTTGTACAAATTTCATAAATATCGCCTAAATACCCAAGTGTCCAGGATCCAGCATATCGAGAAAAGTTGAACTATTTGAGTATATTAAATATTGCTGATGTTTGTTTAATATTTTACTGGCCCTCAAATGTTGATCAAATGCATAATTGAAATGAGGGTTATCCAAATCTATTCCAAATTTTCAACTGAACATTTTGTACAAATTTCATAAATATCGCCTAAATGCCCAAGTGTCCAGGATCCAGCATATCGAGAAAAGTTGAACTATTTGAGTTTATTATATATTGATGTTATTTGTTAACAATATCACTGACCCTCAAGGGTTGATAAAATGCATAATTAAAATGAGGGTTATTCAAATCGATTCCAAATGTTCTACTGAACATTTTGTACAAAATTCATTATCATCGCCCAGATGCCCAAGTGTCCAGGATCCAGCATATCGAGAAAAGTTGAACTATTTGAGTATATTAAATATTGCTGATGTTTGTTTACTATTTTACTGGCCCTCGAGGGTTGATTAAATGCATAATTAAAATGAGGGTTATTCAAATCGATTCCAAATGTTCTACTGAAAATATTCTACAAATTTCATAAACATCGCCCAAATTCCCAAGTGTCCAGGATCCAGCATATCGAGAAAAGTTGAACTATTTGAGTATATTAAATATTGCTGATGTTTGTTTACTATTTTACTGGCCCTCAAATGTTGATCAAATGCATAATTGAAATGAGGGATATCCAAATCGATTCCAAATGTTCTACTGAACATTTTCTACAAATTTCATAAACATCGCCCAAATGCCCAAGTGTCCCGGATCCAGCATATCGAGAAAAGTTGAACTATTTGAGTATATTAAATATTGATGATGTTTGTTTACTATTTTACTGGCCCTGAAGTGTTGACCAAATGCATAATTGAAATGAGGGTTATCCAAATCTATTCCAAATTTTCTACTGAACAGTTTGTACAAAATTCATAAATATCGCCCAAATGCCCAAGTGTCCAGGATCAAGCATATCGAGAAAAATTGAACTATTTGAGTATATTAAATATTGCTGATGTTTGTTTACTATTTTACTGGCCCTCAAGTGTTGACCAAATGCATAATTGAAATGAGGGTTATCCAAATCTATTCCAAATTTTCTACTGAACATTTTGTACAAATTTCATAAATATCGCCTAAATGCCCAAGTGTCCAGGATCCAGCATATCGAGAAAAGTTGAACTATTTGAGTTTATTATATATTGATGTTATTTGTTTACAATATCACTGGCCCTCAAGGGTTGGTAAATGCATAATTAAAATGAGGGTAATTCAAATCGTTTCCAAATGTTCTACTGAACTTTTTCTACAAATTTCATAAACATCGCCCAAATGCCCAAGTGTCCCGGATCCAGCATATCGAGAAAAGTTGAACTAAATGAGTTTATAATATATTGATGTTATTTGTTTACAATATCACTGGCCCTCAAGTGTTGACCAAATGCATAATTGAAATGAGGGTTATCCAAATCTATTCCAAATTTTCTACTGAACATTTTGTACAAATTTCATAAATATCGCCTAAATGCCCAAGTGTCCAGGATCCAGCATATCGAGAAAAGTTGAACTATTTGAGTTTATTATATATTGATGTTATTTGTTTACAATATCACTGGCCCTCAAGGGTTGGTAAATGCATAATTAAAATGAGGGTAATTCAAATCGTTTCCAAATGTTCTACTGAACTTTTTCTACAAATTTCATAAACATCGCCCAAATGCCCAAGTGTCCCGGATCCAGCATATCGAGAAAAGTTGAACTAAATGAGTTTATAATATATTGATGTTATTTGTTTACAATATCACTGGCCCTCAAGGGTTGATTAAATGCATAATTAAAATGAGGGTTATTCAAATCGATTCCAAATGTTCTACTGAAAATATTCTACAAATTTCATAAACATCGCCCAAATGCCCAAGTGTCCAGGATCCAGCATATCGAGAAAAGTTGAACTATTTGAGTATATTAAATATTGCTGATGTTTGTTTACTATTTTACTGGCCCTCAAATGTTGATCAAATGCATAATTGAAATGAGGGATATCCAAATCGATTCCAAATGTTCTACTGAACATTTTCTACAAATTTCATAAACATCGCCCAAATGCCCAAGTGTCCCGGATCCAGCATATCGAGAAAAGTTGAACTATTTGAGTATATTAAATATTGATGATGTTTGTTTACTATTTTACTGGCCCTGAAGTGTTGACCAAATGCATAATTGAAATGAGGGTTATCCAAATCTATTCCAAATTTTCTACTGAAGAGTTTGTACAAAATTCATAAATATCGCCCAAATGCCCAAGTGTCCAGGATCAAGCATATCGAGAAAAATTGAACTATTTGAGTATATTAAATATTGCTGATGTTTGTTTACTATTTTACTGGCCCTCAAGTGTTGACCAAATGCATAATTGAAATGAGGGTTATCCAAATCTATTCCAAATTTTCTACTGAACATTTTGTACAAATTTCATAAATATCGCCTAAATGCCCAAGTGTCCAGGATCCAGCATATCGAGAAAAGTTGAACTATTTGAGTTTATTATATATTGATGTTATTTGTTTACAATATCACTGGCCCTCAAGGGTTGGTAAATGCATAATTAAAATGAGGGTAATTCAAATCGTTTCCAAATGTTCTACTGAACTTTTTCTACAAATTTCATAAACATCGCCCAAATGCCCAAGTGTCCCGGATCCAGCATATCGAGAAAAGTTGAACTAAATGAGTTTATAATATATTGATGTTATTTGTTTACAATATCACTGGCCCTCAAGGGTTGATTAAATGCATAATTAAAATGAGGGTTATTCAAATCGATTCCAAATGTTCTACTGAACATTTTGTACAAAATTCATAATCATCGCCTAAATGCCCAAGTGTCCAGGATCCAGCATATCGAGAAAAGTTGAACTATTTGAGTATATTAAATATTGATGATGATTGTTTACTATTTTACTGGCCCTGAAGTGTTGACCAAATGCATAATTGAAATGAGGGTTATCCAAATCTATTCCAAATTTTCTACTGAACATTTTGTACAAATTTCATAAATATCGCCTAAATACCCAAGTGTCCAGGATCCAGCATATCGAGAAAAGTTGAACTATTTGAGTATATTAAATATTGCTGATGTTTGTTTACTATTTTACTGGCCCTCAAGTGTTGACCAAATGCATAATTGAAATGAGGGTTATCCAAATCTATTCCAAATTTTCTACTGAACATTTTGTACAAATTTCATAAATATCGCCTAAATGCCCAAGTGTCCAGGATCCAGCATATCGAGAAAAGTTGAACTATTTGAGTTTATTATATATTGATGTTATTTGTTTACAATATCACTGGCCCTCAAGGGTTGATTAAATGCATAATAAAAATGAGGGTTATTCAAATCGATTCCAAATGTTCTACTGAACAGTTTGTACAAAATTCATAAATATCGCCTAAATGCCCAAGTGTCCAGGATCAAGCATATCGAGAAAAATTGAACTATTTGAGTATATTAAATATTGCTGATGTTTGTTTACTATTTTACTGGCCCTCAAATGTTGATTAAATGCATAATTAAAATGAGGGTTATTCAAATCGATTCCAAATTTTCTACTGAACATTTTGTACAAATTTCATAAATATCGCCTAAATGCCCAAGTGTCCAGGATCCTGCATATCGAGTAATGTTGAACTATTTGAGTATATTAAATATTGCTGATGTTTGTTTACTATTTTACTGGCCCTCAAGTGTTGACCAAATGCATAATTGAAATGAGGGTTATCCAAATCTATTCCAAATTTTCTACTGAACATTTTGTACAAATTTCATAAATATCGCCTAAATGCCCAAGTGTCCAGGATCCAGCATATCGAGAAAAGTTGAACTATTTGAGTATATTAAATATTGCTGATGTTTGTTTACTATTTTACTGGCCCTCAAATGTTGATCAAATGCATAATTGAAATGAGGGATATCCAAATCGATTCCAAATGTTCTACTGAACATTTTCTACAAATTTCATAAACATCGCCCAAATGCCCAAGTGTCCCGGATCCAGCATATCGAGAAAAGTTGAACTATTTGAGTATATTAAATATTGATGATGTTTGTTTACTATTTTACTGGCCCTGAATTGTTGACCAAATGCATAATTGAAATGAGGGTTATCCAAATCTATTCCAAATTTTCTACTGAACAGTTTGTACAAAATTCATAAATATCGCCCAAATGCCCAAGTGTCCAGGATCAAGCATATCGAGAAAAATTGAACTATTTGAGTATATTAAATATTGCTGATGTTTGTTTACTATTTTACTGGCCCTCAAGTGTTGACCAAATGCATAATTGAAATGAGGGTTATCCAAATCTATTCCAAATTTTCTACTGAACATTTTGTACAAATTTCATAAATATCGCCTAAATGCCCAAGTGTCCAGGATCCAGCATATCGAGAAAAGTTGAACTATTTGAGTTTATTATATATTGATGTTATTTGTTTACAATATCACTGGCCCTCAAGGGTTGATTAAATGCATAATTAAAATGAGTGTTATTCAAATCGATTCCAAATGTTCTACTGAACAGTTTGTACAAAATTCATAAACATCGCCCAAATGCCCAAGTGTCCAGGATCAAGGATATCGAGAAAAATTGAACTATTTGAGTATATTTAATATTGCTGATGTTTGTTTACTATTTTACTGGCCCTCAAATGTTGATTAAATACATAATTAAAATGAGGTTTATTCAAATCGATTCCGTATTTTCTACTGAACATTTTGTACAAATTTCATAAATATCGCCTAAATACCCAAGTGTCCAGGATCCAGCATATCGAGAAAAGTTGAACTATTTGAGTATATTAAATATTGCTGATGTTTGTTTAATATTTTACTGGCCCTCAAATGTTGATCAAATGCATAATTGAAATGAGGGTTATCCAAATCTATTCCAAATTTTCAACTGAACATTTTGTACAAATTTCATAAATATCGCCTAAATGCCCAAGTGTCCAGGATCCAGCATATCGAGAAAAGTTGAACTATTTGAGTTTATTATATATTGATGTTATTTGTTAACAATGTCACTGACCCTCAAGGGTTGATAAAATGCATAATTAAAATGAGGGTTATTCAAATCGATTCCAAATGTTCTACTGAACATTTTGTACAAAATTCATTATCATCGCCCAGATGCCCAAGTGTCCAGGATCCAGCATATCGAGAAAAGTTGAACTATTTGAGTATATTAAATATTGCTGATGTTTGTTTACTATTTTACTGGCCCTCGAGGGTTGATTAAATGCATAATTAAAATGAGGGTTATTCAAATCGATTCCAAATGTTCTACTGAAAATATTCTACAAATTTCATAAACATCGCCCAAATGCCCAAGTGTCCAGGATCCAGCATATCGAGAAAAGTTGAACTATTTGAGTATATTAAATATTGCTGATGTTTGTTTACTATTTTACTGGCCCTCAAATGTTGATCAAATGCATAATTGAAATGAGGGATATCCAAATCGATTCCAAATGTTCTACTGAACATTTTCTACAAATTTCATAAACATCGCCCAAATGCCCAAGTGTCCCGGATCCAGCATATCGAGAAAAGTTGAACTATTTGAGTATATTAAATATTGATGATGTTTGTTTACTATTTTACTGGCCCTGAAGTGTTGACCAAATGCATAATTGAAATGAGGGTTATCCAAATCTATTCCAAATTTTCTACTGAACAGTTTGTACAAAATTCATAAATATCGCCCAAATGCCCAAGTGTCCAGGATCAAGCATATCGAGAAAAATTGAACTATTTGAGTATATTAAATATTGCTGATGTTTGTTTACTATTTTACTGGCCCTCAAGTGTTGACCAAATGCATAATTGAAATGAGGGTTATCCAAATCTATTCCAAATTTTCTACTGAACATTTTGTACAAATTTCATAAATATCGCCTAAATGCCCAAGTGTCCAGGATCCAGCATATCGAGAAAAGTTGAACTATTTGAGTTTATTATATATTGATGTTATTTGTTTACAATATCACTGGCCCTCAAGGGTTGGTAAATGCATAATTAAAATGAGGGTAATTCAAATCGTTTCCAAATGTTCTACTGAACTTTTTCTACAAATTTCATAAACATCGCCCAAATGCCCAAGTGTCCCGGATCCAGCATATCGAGAAAAGTTGAACTAAATGAGTTTATAATATATTGATGTTATTTGTTTACAATATCACTGGCCCTCAAGTGTTGACCAAATGCATAATTGAAATGAGGGTTATCCAAATCTATTCCAAATTTTCTACTGAACATTTTGTACAAATTTCATAAATATCGCCTAAATGCCCAAGTGTCCAGGATCCAGCATATCGAGAAAAGTTGAACTATTTGAGTTTATTATATATTGATGTTATTTGTTTACAATATCACTGGCCCTCAAGGGTTGGTAAATGCATAATTAAAATGAGGGTAATTCAAATCGTTTCCAAATGTTCTACTGAACTTTTTCTACAAATTTCATAAACATCGCCCAAATGCCCAAGTGTCCCGGATCCAGCATATCGAGAAAAGTTGAACTAAATGAGTTTATAATATATTGATGTTATTTGTTTACAATATCACTGGCCCTCAAGGGTTGATTAAATGCATAATTAAAATGAGGGTTATTCAAATCGATTCCAAATGTTCTACTGAACATTTTGTACAAAATTCATAATCATCGCCTAAATGCCCAAGTGTCCAGGATCCAGCATATCGAGAAAAGTTGAACTATTTGAGTATATTAAATATTGATGATGATTGTTTACTATTTTACTGGCCCTGAAGTGTTGACCAAATGCATAATTGAAATGAGGGTTATCCAAATCTATTCCAAATTTTCTACTGAACATTTTGTACAAATTTCATAAATATCGCCTAAATACCCAAGTGTCCAGGATCCAGCATATCGAGAAAAGTTGAACTATTTGAGTATATTAAATATTGCTGATGTTTGTTTACTATTTTACTGGCCCTCAAGTGTTGACCAAATGCATAATTGAAATGAGGGTTATCCAAATCTATTCCAAATTTTCTACTGAACATTTTGTACAAATTTCATAAATATCGCCTAAATGCCCAAGTGTCCAGGATCCAGCATATCGAGAAAAGTTGAACTATTTGAGTTTATTATATATTGATGTTATTTGTTTACAATATCACTGGCCCTCAAGGGTTGATTAAATGCATAATAAAAATGAGGGTTATTCAAATCGATTCCAAATGTTCTACTGAACAGTTTGTACAAAATTCATAAACATCGCCCAAATGCCCAAGTGTCCAGGATCCAGCATATCGAGAAAAGTTGAACTATTTGAGTATATTAAATATTGCTGATGTTTGTTTACTATTTTACTGGCCCTCAAATGTTGATTAAATGCATAATAAAAATGAGGGTTATTCAAATCGATTCCAAATGTTCTACTGAACAGTTTGTACAAAATTCATAAACATCGCCCAAATGCCCAAGTGTCCAGGATCCAGCATATCGAGAAAAGTTGAACTATTTGAGTATATTAAATATTGCTGATGTTTGTTTACTATTTTACTGGCCCTCAAATGTTGATCAAATGCATAATTGAAATGAGGGATATCCAAATCGATTCCAAATGTTCTACTGAACATTTTCTACAAATTTCATAAACATCGCCCAAATGCCCAAGTGTCCCGGATCCAGCATATCGAGAAAAGTTGAACTATTTGAGTATATTAAATATTGATGATGTTTGTTTACTATTTTACTGGCCCTGAAGTGTTGACCAAATGCATAATTGAAATGAGGGTTATCCAAATCTATTCCAAATTTTCTACTGAACATTTTGTACAAATTTCATAAATATCGCCTAAATGCCCAAGTGTCCAGGATCCAGCATATCGAGAAAAGTTGAACTATTTGAGTTTATTATATATTGATGTTATTTGTTTACAATATCACTGGCCCTCAAGGGTTGGTAAATGCATAATTAAAATGAGGGTAATTCAAATCGTTTCCAAATGTTCTACTGAACTTTTTCTACAAATTTCATAAACATCGCCCAAATGCCCAAGTGTCCCGGATCCAGCATATCGAGAAAAGTTGAACTAAATGAGTTTATAATATATTGATGTTATTTGTTTACAATATCACTGGCCCTCAAGGGTTGATTAAATGCATAATTAAAATGAGGGTTATTCAAATCGATTCCAAATGTTCTACTGAACATTTTGTACAAAATTCATAATCATCGCCTAAATGCCCAAGTGTCCAGGATCCAGCATATCGAGAAAAGTTGAACTATTTGAGTATATTAAATATTGATGATGATTGTTTACTATTTTACTGGCCCTGAAGTGTTGACCAAATGCATAATTGAAATGAGGGTTATCCAAATCTATTCCAAATTTTCTACTGAACATTTTGTACAAATTTCATAAATATCGCCTAAATACCCAAGTGTCCAGGATCCAGCATATCGAGAAAAGTTGAACTATTTGAGTATATTAAATATTGCTGATGTTTGTTTACTATTTTACTGGCCCTCAAGTGTTGACCAAATGCATAATTGAAATGAGGGTTATCCAAATCTATTCCAAATTTTCTACTGAACATTTTGTACAAATTTCATAAATATCGCCTAAATGCCCAAGTGTCCAGGATCCAGCATATCGAGAAAAGTTGAACTATTTGAGTTTATTATATATTGATGTTATTTGTTTACAATATCACTGGCCCTCAAGGGTTGATTAAATGCATAATAAAAATGAGGGTTATTCAAATCGATTCCAAATGTTCTACTGAACAGTTTGTACAAAATTCATAAACATCGCCCAAATGCCCAAGTGTCCAGGATCCAGCATATCGAGAAAAGTTGAACTATTTGAGTATATTAAATATTGCTGATGTTTGTTTACTATTTTACTGGCCCTCAAATGTTGATTAAATGCATAATAAAAATGAGGGTTATTCAAATCGATTCCAAATGTTCTACTGAACAGTTTGTACAAAATTCATAAACATCGCCCAAATGCCCAAGTGTCCAGGATCCAGCATATCGAGAAAAGTTGAACTATTTGAGTATATTAAATATTGCTGATGTTTGTTTACTATTTTACTGGCCCTCAAATGTTGATCAAATGCATAATTGAAATGAGGGATATCCAAATCGATTCCAAATGTTCTACTGAACATTTTCTACAAATTTCATAAACATCGCCCAAATGCCCAAGTGTCCCGGATCCAGCATATCGAGAAAAGTTGAACTATTTGAGTATATTAAATATTGATGATGTTTGTTTACTATTTTACTGGCCCTGAAGTGTTGACCAAATGCATAATTGAAATGAGGGTTATCCAAATCTATTCCAAATTTTCTACTGAACAGTTTGTACAAAATTCATAAATATCGCCCAAATGCCCAAGTGTCCAGGATCAAGCATATCGAGAAAAATTGAACTATTTGAGTATATTAAATATTGCTGATGTTTGTTTACTATTTTACTGGCCCTCAAGTGTTGACCAAATGCATAATTGAAATGAGGGTTATCCAAATCTATTCCAAATTTTCTACTGAACATTTTGTACAAATTTCATAAATATCGCCTAAATGCCCAAGTGTCCAGGATCAAGCATATCGAGAAAAATTGAACTATTTGAGTATATTAAATATTGCTGATGTTTGTTTACTATTTTACTGGCCCTCAAATGTTGATTAAATGCATAATTAAAATGAGGGTTATTCAAATCGATTCCAAATTTTCTACTGAACATTTTGTACAAATTTCATAAATATCGCCTAAATGCCCAAGTGTCCAGGATCCAGCATATCGAGAAAAGTTGAACTATTTGAGTATATTAAATATTGATGATGATTGTTTACTATTTTACTGGCCCTGAAGTGTTGACCAAATGCATAATTGAAATGAGGGTTATCCAAATCTATTCCAAATTTTCTACTGAACATTTTGTACAAATTTCATAAATATCGCCTAAATACCCAAGTGTCCAGGATCCAGCATATCGAGAAAAGTTGAACTATTTGAGTATATTAAATATTGCTGATGTTTGTTTACTATTTTACTGGCCCTCAAGTGTTGACCAAATGCATAATTGAAATGAGGGTTATCCAAATCTATTCCAAATTTTCTACTGAACATTTTGTACAAATTTCATAAATATCGCCTAAATGCCCAAGTGTCCAGGATCCAGCATATCGAGAAAAGTTGAACTATTTGAGTTTATTATATATTGATGTTATTTGTTTACAATATCACTGGCCCTCAAGGGTTGATTAAATGCATAATAAAAATGAGGGTTATTCAAATCGATTCCAAATGTTCTACTGAACAGTTTGTACAAAATTCATAAACATCGCCCAAATGCCCAAGTGTCCAGGATCCAGCATATCGAGAAAAGTTGAACTATTTGAGTATATTAAATATTGCTGATGTTTGTTTACTATTTTACTGGCCCTCAAATGTTGATTAAATGCATAATAAAAATGAGGGTTATTCAAATCGATTCCAAATGTTCTACTGAACAGTTTGTACAAAATTCATAAACATCGCCCAAATGCCCAAGTGTCCAGGATCCAGCATATCGAGAAAAGTTGAACTATTTGAGTATATTAAATATTGCTGATGTTTGTTTACTATTTTACTGGCCCTCAAATGTTGATCAAATGCATAATTGAAATGAGGGATATCCAAATCGATTCCAAATGTTCTACTGAACATTTTCTACAAATTTCATAAACATCGCCCAAATGCCCAAGTGTCCCGGATCCAGCATATCGAGAAAAGTTGAACTATTTGAGTATATTAAATATTGATGATGTTTGTTTACTATTTTACTGGCCCTGAAGTGTTGACCAAATGCATAATTGAAATGAGGGTTATCCAAATCTATTCCAAATTTTCTACTGAACAGTTTGTACAAAATTCATAAATATCGCCCAAATGCCCAAGTGTCCAGGATCAAGCATATCGAGAAAAATTGAACTATTTGAGTATATTAAATATTGCTGATGTTTGTTTACTATTTTACTGGCCCTCAAGTGTTGACCAAATGCATAATTGAAATGAGGGTTATCCAAATCTATTCCAAATTTTCTACTGAACATTTTGTACAAATTTCATAAATATCGCCTAAATGCCCAAGTGTCCAGGATCCAGCATATCGAGAAAAGTTGAACTATTTGAGTTTATTATATATTGATGTTATTTGTTTACAATATCACTGGCCCTCAAGGGTTGATTAAATGCATAATTAAAATGAGTGTTATTCAAATCGATTCCAAATGTTCTACTGAACAGTTTGTACAAAATTCATAAACATCGCCCAAATGCCCAAGTGTCCAGGATCAAGGATATCGAGAAAAATTGAACTATTTGAGTATATTTAATATTGCTGATGTTTGTTTACTATTTTACTGGCCCTCAAATGTTGATTAAATACATAATTAAAATGAGGTTTATTCAAATCGATTCCGTATTTTCTACTGAACATTTTGTACAAATTTCATAAATATTGCCTAAATACCCAAGTGTCCAGGATCCAGCATATCGAGAAAAGTTGAACTATTTGAGTATATTAAATATTGCTGATGTTTGTTTAATATTTTACTGGCCCTCAAATGTTGATCAAATGCATAATTGAAATGAGGGTTATCCAAATCTATTCCAAATTTTCAACTGAACATTTTGTACAAATTTCAAAAATATCGCCTAAATGCCCAAGTGTCCAGGATCCAGCATATCGAGAAAAGTTGAACTATTTGAGTTTATTATATATTGATGTTATTTGTTAACAATATCACTGACCCTCAAGGGTTGATAAAATGCATAATTAAAATGAGGGTTATTCAAATCGATTCCAAATGTTCTACTGAACATTTTGTACAAAATTCATTATCATCGCCCAGATGCCCAAGTGTCCAGGATCCAGCATATCGAGAAAAGTTGAACTATTTGAGTATATTAAATATTGCTGATGTTTGTTTACTATTTTACTGGCCCTCAAGGGTTGATTAAATGCATAATTAAAATGAGGGTTATTCAAATCGATTCCAAATGTTCTACTGAAAATATTCTACAAATTTCATAAACATCGCCCAAATGCCCAAGTGTCCAGGATCCAGCATATCGAGAAAAGTTGAACTATTTGAGTATATTAAATATTGCTGATGTTTGTTTACTATTTTACTGGCCCTCAAATGTTGATCAAATGCATAATTGAAATGAGGGATATCCAAATCGATTCCAAATGTTCTACTGAACATTTTCTACAAATTTCATAAACATCGCCCAAATGCCCAAGTGTCCCGGATCCAGCATATCGAGAAAAGTTGAACTATTTGAGTATATTAAATATTGATGATGTTTGTTTACTATTTTACTGGCCCTGAAGTGTTGACCAAATGCATAATTGAAATGAGGGTTATCCAAATCTATTCCAAATTTTCTACTGAAGAGTTTGTACAAAATTCATAAATATCGCCCAAATGCCCAAGTGTCCAGGATCAAGCATATCGAGAAAAATTGAACTATTTGAGTATATTAAATATTGCTGATGTTTGTTTACTATTTTACTGGCCCTCAAGTGTTGACCAAATGCATAATTGAAATGAGGGTTATCCAAATCTATTCCAAATTTTCTACTGAACATTTTGTACAAATTTCATAAATATCGCCTAAATGCCCAAGTGTCCAGGATCCAGCATATCGAGAAAAGTTGAACTATTTGAGTTTATTATATATTGATGTTATTTGTTTACAATATCACTGGCCCTCAAGGGTTGGTAAATGCATAATTAAAATGAGGGTAATTCAAATCGTTTCCAAATGTTCTACTGAACTTTTTCTACAAATTTCATAAACATCGCCCAAATGCCCAAGTGTCCCGGATCCAGCATATCGAGAAAAGTTGAACTAAATGAGTTTATAATATATTGATGTTATTTGTTTACAATATCACTGGCCCTCAAGTGTTGACCAAATGCATAATTGAAATGAGGGTTATCCAAATCTATTCCAAATTTTCTACTGAACATTTTGTACAAATTTCATAAATATCGCCTAAATGCCCAAGTGTCCAGGATCCAGCATATCGAGAAAAGTTGAACTATTTGAGTTTATTATATATTGATGTTATTTGTTTACAATATCACTGGCCCTCAAGGGTTGGTAAATGCATAATTAAAATGAGGGTAATTCAAATCGTTTCCAAATGTTCTACTGAACTTTTTCTACAAATTTCATAAACATCGCCCAAATGCCCAAGTGTCCCGGATCCAGCATATCGAGAAAAGTTGAACTAAATGAGTTTATAATATATTGATGTTATTTGTTTAAAATATCACTGGCCCTCAAGGGTTGATTAAATGCATAATTAAAATGAGGGTTATTCAAATCGATTCCAAATGTTCTACTGAACATTTTGTACAAAATTCATAATCATCGCCTAAATGCCCAAGTGTCCAGGATCCAGCATATCGAGAAAAGTTGAACTATTTGAGTATATTAAATATTGATGATGATTGTTTACTATTTTACTGGCCCTGAAGTGTTGACCAAATGCATAATTGAAATGAGGGTTATCCAAATCTATTCCAAATTTTCTACTGAACATTTTGTACAAATTTCATAAATATCGCCTAAATACCCAAGTGTCCAGGATCCAGCATATCGAGAAAAGTTGAACTATTTGAGTATATTAAATATTGCTGATGTTTGTTTACTATTTTACTGGCCCTCAAATGTTGATCAAATGCATAATTGAAATGAGGGATATCCAAATCGATTCCAAATGTTCTACTGAACATTTTCTACAAATTTCATAAACATCGCCCAAATGCCCAAGTGTCCCGGATCCAGCATATCGAGAAAAGTTGAACTATTTGAGTATATTAAATATTGATGATGTTTGTTTACTATTTTACTGGCCCTGAAGTGTTGACCAAATGCATAATTGAAATGAGGGTTATCCAAATCTATTCCAAATTTTCTACTGAACAGTTTGTACAAAATTCATAAATATCGCCCAAATGCCCAAGTGTCCAGGATCAAGCATATCGAGAAAAATTGAACTATTTGAGTATATTAAATATTGCTGATGTTTGTTTACTATTTTACTGGCCCTCAAGTGTTGACCAAATGCATAATTGAAATGAGGGTTATCCAAATCTATTCCAAATTTTCTACTGAACATTTTGTACAAATTTCATAAATATCGCCCAAATGCCCAAGTGTCCAGGATCCAGCATATCGAGAAAAGTTGAACTATTTGAGTTTATTATATATTGATGTTATTTGTTTACAATATCACTGGCCCTCAAGGGTTGGTAAATGCATAATTAAAATGAGGGTAATTCAAATCGTTTCCAAATGTTCTACTGAACTTTTTCAACAAATTTCATAAACATCGCCCAAATGCCCAAGTGTCCCGGATCCAGCATATCGAGAAAAGTTGAACTATTTGAGTTTATTATATATTGATGTTATTTGTTTACAATATCACTGACCCTCAAGGGTTGATATAATGCATAATTAAAATGAGGGTTATTCAAATCGATTCCAAATGTTCTACTGAACATTTTGTACAAAATTCATTATCATCGCCCAGATGCCCAAGTGTCCAGGATCCAGCATATCGAGAAAAGTTGAACTATTTGAGTATATTAAATATTGCTGATGTTTGTTTACTATTTTACTGGCCCTCAAGGGTTGATTAAATGCATAATTAAAATGAGGGTTATTCAAATCGATTCCAAATGTTCTACTGAAAATATTCTACAAATTTCATAAACATCGCCCAAATGCCCAAGTGTCCAGGATCCAGCATATCGAGAAAAGTTGAACTATTTGAGTATATTAAATATTGCTGATGTTTGTTTACTATTTTACTGGCCCTCAAATGTTGATCAAATGCATAATTGAAATGAGGGATATCCAAATCGATTCCAAATGTTCTACTGAACATTTTCTACAAATTTCATAAACATCGCCCAAATGCCCAAGTGTCCCGGATCCAGCATATCGAGAAAAGTTGAACTATTTGAGTATATTAAATATTGATGATGTTTGTTTACTATTTTACTGGCCCTGAAGTGTTGACCAAATGCATAATTGAAATGAGGGTTATCCAAATCTATTCCAAATTTTCTACTGAACAGTTTGTACAAAATTCATAAATATCGCCCAAATGCCCAAGTGTCCAGGATCAAGCATATCGAGAAAAATTGAACTATTTGAGTATATTAAATATTGCTGATGTTTGTTTACTATTTTACTGGCCCTCAAGTGTTGACCAAATGCATAATTGAAATTAGGGTTATCCAAATCTATTCCAAATTTTCTACTGAACATTTTGTACAAATTTCATAAATATCGCCTAAATGCCCAAGTGTCCAGGATCCAGCATATCGAGAAAAGTTGAACTATTTGAGTTTATTATATATTGATGTTATTTGTTTACAATATCACTGGCCCTCAAGGGTTGGTAAATGCATAATTAAAATGAGGGTAATTCAAATCGTTTCCAAATGTTCTACTGAACTTTTTCTACAAATTTCATAAACATCGCCCAAATGCCCAAGTGTCCCGGATCCAGCATATCGAGAAAAGTTGAACTAAATGAGTTTATAATATATTGATGTTATTTGTTTACAATATCACTGGCCCTCAAGTGTTGACCAAATGCATAATTGAAATGAGGGTTATTCAAATCGATTCCAAATGTTCTACTGAACAGTTTGTACAAAATTCATAAACATCGCCCAAATGCCCAAGTGTCCAGGATCCAGCATATCGAGAAAAGTTGAACTATTTGAGTTTATAATATATTGATGTTATTTGTTTACAATATCATTGGCCCTTAAGGGTTGATTAAATTCATAATTAGAATGAGGGTAATTCAAATCGTTTCCAAATGTTCTACTGAACATTTTCTACAAATTTAATAAACATCGTCCAAATGTACAAAGTGTCCAGGATCCAGCATATCGAGAAATGTTGAACTATTTGAGTATATTAAATATTGCTGATGTTTGTTTACTATTTTACTGGCCCTCTAATGTTGATCAAATGCATAATTAAAATGAAGGTTATTCAAATCGATTCCAAATGTTCAACTGAACATTTTGTACAAAATTCATAATCATCGCCCAAATGCCCAAGTGTCCAGGATCCAGCATATCGAGAAAAGTTGAACTATTTGAGTATATTAAATATTGCTGATGTTTGTTTACTATTTTACTGGCCCTCAAGTGTTGACCAAATGCATAATTGAAATGAGGGTTATCCAAATCTATTCCAAATTTTCTACTGAACATTTTGTACAAATTTCATAAATATCGCCTAAATGCCCAAGTGTCCAGGATCCTGCATATCGAGAAATGTTGAACTATTTGAGTATATTAAATATTGCTGATGTTTGTTTACTATTTTACTGGCCCTCAAATGTTGATTAAATGCATAATTAAAATGAGGGTTATTCAAATCGATTCCAAATTTTCTACTGAACATTTTGTACAAATTTCATAAATATCGCCTAAATGCCCAAGTGTCCAGGATCCTGCATATCGAGAAATGTTGAACTATTTGAGTATATTAAATATTGATGTTATTTGTTTACAATATCACTGGCCCTCAAGGGTTGATTAAATGCATAATTAAAATGAGGGTTATACAAATCGATTCCAAATATTCTATTGAACATTTTCTACAAATTTCATAAACATCGCCCAAATGCCCAAGTGTCCCGGATCCAGCATATCGAGAAAAGTTGAACTATTTGAGTTTATAATATATTGATGTTATTTGTTTACAATATCACTGGCCCTCAAGGGTTGATTAAATGCATAATTAAAATGAGGGTTATTCAAATCGATTCCAAATTTTCTACTGAACATTTTGTACAAATTTCATAAATATCGCCTAAATGCCCAAGTGTCCAGGATCCAGCATATCGATAAATGTTGAACTATTTGAGTATATTAAATATTGCTGATGTTTGTTTACTATTTTACTGGCCCTCAAGTGTTGACCAAATGCATAATTGAAATGAGGGTTATCCAAATCTATTCCAAATTTTCTACTGAACATTTTGTACAAAATTCATAAACATCGCCCAAATGCCCAAGTGTCCAGGATCAAGCATATCGAGAAAAATTGAACTATTTGAGTATATTAAATATTGCTGATGTTTGTTTACTATTTTACTGGCCCTCAAATGTTGATTAAATGCATAATTAAAATGAGGGTTATTCAAATCGATTCCAAATTTTCTACTGAACATTTTGTACAAATTTCATAAATATCGCCTAAATGCCCAAGTGTCCAGGATCCTGCATATCGAGTAATGTTGAACTATTTGAGTATATTAAATATTGCTGATGTTTGTTTACTATTTTACTGGCCCTCAAGTGTTGACCAAATGCATAATTGAAATGAGGGTTATCCAAATCTATTCCAAATTTTCTACTGAACATTTTGTACAAATTTCATAAATATCGCCTAAATGCCCAAGTGTCCAGGATCCAGCATATCGAGAAAAGTTGAACTATTTGAGTATATTAAATATTGCTGATGTTTGTTTACTATTTTACTGGCCCTCAAATGTTGATCAAATGCATAATTGAAATGAGGGATATCCAAATCGATTCCAAATGTTCTACTGAACATTTTCT
Organism: Sipha maydis; assembly: GCA_034509805.1. Lineage (NCBI taxonomy): Eukaryota > Metazoa > Arthropoda > Insecta > Hemiptera > Aphididae > Sipha > Sipha maydis. Next base: position 23,298 of record JASXSY010001133.1, read on the forward strand.
ACAAATTTCATAAACATCGCCCAAATGCCCAAGTGTCCCGGATCCAGCATATCGAGAAAAGTTGAACTATTTGAGTATATTAAATATTGATGTTATTTGTTTACAATATCACTGGCCCTCAAGGGTTGATTAAATGCATAATTAAAATGAGGGTTATTCAAATCGATTCCAAATGTTCTACTGAACATTTTGTACAAAATTCATAATCATCGCCTAAATGCCCAAGTGTCCAGGATCCAGCATATCGAGAAAAGTTGAACTATTTGAGTATATTAAATATTGATGATGATTGTTTACTATTTTACTGGCCCTGAAGTGTTGACCAAATGCATAATTGAAATGAGGGTTATCCAAATCTATTCCAAATTTTCTACTGAACATTTTGTACAAATTTCATAAATATCTCCTAAATAACCAAGTGTCCAGGATCCAGCATATCGAGAAAAGTTGAACTATTTGAGTATATTAAATATTGCTGATGTTTGTTTACTATTTTACTGGCCCTCAAGTGTTGACCAAATGCATAATTGAAATGAGGGTTATCCAAATCTATTCCAAATTTTCTACTGAACATTTTGTACAAATTTCATAAATATCGCCTTAATGCCCAAGTGTCCAGGATCCAGCATATCGAGAAAAGTTGAACTATTTGAGTTTATTATATATTGATGTTATTTGTTTACAATATCACTGGCCCTCAAGGGTTGATTAAATGCATAATAAAAATGAGGGTTATTCAAATCGATTCCAAATGTTCTACTGAACAGTTTGTACAAAATTCATAAACATCGCCCAAATGCCCAAGTGTCCAGGATCCAGCATATCGAGAAAAGTTGAACTATTTGAGTATATTAAATATTGCTGATGTTTGTTTACTATTTTACTGGCCCTCAAATGTTGATCAAATGCATAATTGAAATGAGGGATATCCAAATCGATTCCAAATGTTCTACTGAACATTTTCTACAAATTTCATAAACATCGCCCAAATGCCCAAGTGTCCCGGATCCAGCATATCGAGAAAAGTTGAACTATTTGAGTATATTAAATATTGATGATGTTTGTTTACTATTTTACTGGCCCTGAAGTGTTGACCAAATGCATAATTGAAATGAGGGTTATCCAAATCTATTCCAAATTTTCTACTGAACAGTTTGTACAAAATTCATAAATATCGCCCAAATGCCCAAGTGTCCAGGATCAAGCATATCGAGAAAAATTGAACTATTTGAGTATATTAAATATTGCTGATGTTTGTTTACTATTTTACTGGCCCTCAAGTGTTGACCAAATGCATAATTGAAATGAGGGTTATCCAAATCTATTCCAAATTTTCTACTGAACATTTTGTACAAATTTCATAAATATCGCCTAAATGCCCAAGTGTCCAGGATCCAGCATATCGAGAAAAGTTGAACTATTTGAGTTTATTATATATTGATGTTATTTGTTTACAATATCACTGGCCCTCAAGGGTTGGTAAATGCATAATTAAAATGAGGGTAATTCAAATCGTTTCCAAATGTTCTACTGAACTTTTTCTACAAATTTCATAAACATCGCCCAAATGCCCAAGTGTCCCGGATCCAGCATATCGAGAAAAGTTGAACTAAATGAGTTTATAATATATTGATGTTATTTGTTTACAATATCACTGGCCCTCAAGTGTTGACCAAATGCATAATTGAAATGAGGGTTATCCAAATCTATTCCAAATTTTCTACTGAACATTTTGTACAAATTTCATAAATATCGCCTAAATGCCCAAGTGTCCAGGATCCAGCATATCGAGAAAAGTTGAACTATTTGAGTTTATTATATATTGATGTTATTTGTTTACAATATCACTGGCCCTCAAGGGTTGGTAAATGCATAATTAAAATGAGGGTAATTCAAATCGTTTCCAAATGTTCTACTGAACAGTTTGTACAAAATTCATAAACATCGCCCAAATGCCCAAGTGTCCAGGATCCAGCATATCGAGAAAAGTTGAACTATTTGAGTATATTAAATATTGCTGATGTTTGTTTACTATTTTACTGGCCCTCAAATGTTGATCAAATGCATAATTGAAATGAGGGATATCCAAATCGATTCCACATGTTCTACTGAACATTTTCTACAAATTTCATAAACATCGCCCAAATGCCCAAGTGTCCCGGATCCAGCATATCGAGAAAAGTTGAACTATTTGAGTATATTAAATATTGATGATGTTTGTTTACTATTTTACTGGCCCTGAAGTGTTGACCAAATGCATAATTGAAATGAGGGTTATCCAAATCTATTCCAAATTTTCTACTGAACAGTTTGTACAAAATTCATAAATATCGCCCAAATGCCCAAGTGTCCAGGATCAAGCATATCGAGAAAAATTGAACTATTTGAGTATATTAAATATTGCTGATGTTTGTTTACTATTTTACTGGCCCTCAAGTGTTGATTAAATGCATAATTAAAATGAGTGTTATTCAAATCGATTCCAAATGTTCTACTGAACAGTTTGTACAAAATTCATAAACATCGCCCAAATGCCCAAGTGTCCAGGATCAAGGATATCGAGAAAAATTGAACTATTTGAGTATATTAAATATTGCTGATGTTTGTTTACTATTTTACTGGCCCTCAAATGTTGATTAAATACATAATTAAAATGAGGTTTATTCAAATCGATTCCGTATTTTCTACTGAACATTTTGTACAAATTTCATAAATATCGCCTAAATACCCAAGTGTCCAGGATCCAGCATATCGAGAAAAGTTGAACTATTTGAGTATATTAAATATTGCTGATGTTTGTTTACTATTTTACTGGCCCTCAAATGTTGATCAAATGCATAATTGAAATGAGGGTTATCCAAATCTATTCCAAATTTTCAACTGAACATTTTGTACAAATTTCATAAATATCGCCTAAATGCCCAAGTGTCCAGGATCCAGCATATCGAGAAAAGTTGAACTATTTGAGTTTATTATATATTGATGTTATTTGTTTACAATATCACTGACCCTCAAGGGTTGATAAAATGCATAATTAAAATGAGGGTTATTCAAATCGATTCCAAATGTTCTACTGAACATTTTGTACAAAATTCATTATCATCGCCCAGATGCCCAAGTGTCCAGGATCCAGCATATCGAGAAAAGTTGAACTATTTGAGTATATTAAATATTGTTGATGTTTGTTTACTATTTTACTGGCCCTCAAGGGTTGATTAAATGCATAATTAAAATGAGGGTTATTCAAATCGATTCCAAATGTTCTACTGAAAATGTTCTACAAATTTCATAAACATCGCCCAAATGCCCAAGTGTCCAGGATCCAGCATATCGAGAAAAGTTGAACTATTTGAGTATATTAAATATTGCTGATGTTTGTTTACTATTTTACTGGCCCTCAAATGTTGATCAAATGCATAATTGAAATGAGGGATATCCAAATCGATTCCAAATGTTCTACTGAACATTTTCTACAAATTTCATAAACATCGCCCAAATGCCCAAGTGTCCCGGATCCAGCATATCGAGAAAAGTTGAACTATTTGAGTATATTAAATATTGATGATGTTTGTTTACTATTTTACTGGCCCTGAAGTGTTGACCAAATGCATAATTGAAATGAGGGTTATCCAAATCTATTCCAAATTTTCTACTGAACAGTTTGTACAAAATTCATAAATATCGCCCCAAATGCCCAAGTGTCCAGGATCCAGCATATCGAGAAAAGTTGAACTATTTGAGTTTATTATATATTGATGTTATTTGTTTACAATATCACTGGCCCTCAAGGGTTGGTAAATGCATAATTAAAATGAGGGTAATTCAAATCGATTCCAAATGTTCTACTGAACTTTTTCTACAAATTTCATAAACATCGCCCAAATGCCCAAGTGTCCCGGATCCAGCATATCGAGAAAAGTTGAACTAAATGAGTTTATAATATATTGATGTTATTTGTTTACAATATCACTGGCCCTCAAGTGTTGACCAAATGCATAATTGAAATGAGGGTTATCCAAATCTATTCCAAATTTTCTACTGAACATTTTGTACAAATTTCATAAATATCGCCTAAATGCCCAAGTGTCCAGGATCCAGCATATCGAGAAAAGTTGAACTATTTGAGTATATTAAATATTGCTGATGTTTGTTTACTATTTTACTGGCCCTCAAATGTTGATCAAATGCATAATTGAAATGAGGGATATCCAAATCGATTCCAAATGTTCTACTGAACATTTTCTACAAATTTCATAAACATCGCCCAAATGCCCAAGTGTCCCGGATCCAGCATATCGAGAAAAGTTGAACTATTTGAGTATATTAAATATTGATGATGTTTGTTTACTATTTTACTGGCCCTGAAGTGTTGACCAAATGCATAATTGAAATGAGGGTTATCCAAATCTATTCCAAATTTTCTACTGAACAGTTTGTACAAAATTCATAAATATCGCCCAAATGCCCAAGTGTCCAGGATCAAGCATATCGAGAAAAATTGAACTATTTGAGTATATTAAATATTGCTGATGTTTGTTTACTATTTAACTGGCCCTCAAGTGTTGACCAAATGCATAATTGAAATGAGGGTTATCCAAATCTATTCCAAATTTTCTACTGAACATTTTGTACAAATTTCATAAATATCGCCTAAATGCCCAAGTGTCCAGGATCCAGCATATCGAGAAAAGTTGAACTATTTGAGTTTATTATATATTGATGTTATTTGTTTACAATATCACTGGCCCTCAAGGGTTGGTAAATGCATAATTAAAATGAGGGTAATTCAAATCGTTTCCAAATGTTCTACTGAACTTTTTCTACAAATTTCATAAACATCGCCCAAATGCCCAAGTGTCCCGGATCCAGCATATCGAGAAAAGTTGAACTAAATGAGTTTATAATATATTGATGTTATTTGTTTACAATATCACTGGCCCTCAAGTGTTGACCAAATGCATAATTGAAATGAGGGTTATCCAAATCTATTCCAAATTTTCTACTGAACATTTTGTACAAATTTCATAAATATCGCCTAAATGCCCAAGTGTCCAGGATCCAGCATATCGAGAAAAGTTGAACTATTTGAGTTTATTATATATTGATGTTATTTGTTTACAATATCACTGGCCCTCAAGGGTTGGTAAATGCATAATTAAAATGAGGGTAATTCAAATCGTTTCCAAATGTTCTACTGAACTTTTTCTACAAATTTCATAAACATCGCCCAAATGCCCAAGTGTCCCCGGATCCAGCATATCGAGAAAAGTTGAACTAAATGAGTTTATAATATATTGATGTTATTTGTTTACAATATCACTGGCCCTCAAGGGTTGATTAAATGCATAATTAAAATGAGGGTTATTCAAATCGATTCCAAATGTTCTACTGAACATTTTGTACAAAATTCATAATCATCGCCTAAATGCCCAAGTGTCCAGGATCCAGCATATCGAGAAAAGTTGAACTATTTGAGTATATTAAATATTGATGATGATTGTTTACTATTTTACTGGCCCTGAAGTGTTGACCAAATGCATAATTGAAATGAGGGTTATCCAAATCTATTCCAAATTTTCTACTGAACATTTTGTACAAATTTCATAAATATCGCCTAAATGCCCAAGTGTCCAGGATCCAGCATATCGAGAAAAGTTGAACTATTTGAGTTTATTATATATTGATGTTATTTGTTTACAATATCACTGGCCCTCAAGGGGTTGATTAAATGCATAATAAAAATGAGGGTTATTCAAATCGATTCCAAATGTTCTACTGAACAGTTTGTACAAAATTCATAAACATCGCCCAAATGCCCAAGTGTCCAGGATCCAGCATATCGAGAAAAGTTGAACTATTTGAGTATATTAAATATTGCTGATGTTTGTTTACTATTTTACTGGCCCTCAAATGTTGATCAAATGCATAATTGAAATGAGGGATATCCAAATCGATTCCACATGTTCTACTGAACATTTTCTACAAATTTCATAAACATCGCCCAAATGCCCAAGTGTCCCGGATCCAGCATATCGAGAAAAGTTGAACTATTTGAGTATATTAAATATTGATGATGTTTGTTTACTATTTTACTGGCCCTGAAGTGTTGACCAAATGCATAATTGAAATGAGGGTTATCCAAATCTATTCCAAATTTTCTACTGAACAGTTTGTACAAAATTCATAAATATCGCCCAAATGCCCAAGTGTCCAGGATCAAGCATATCGAGAAAAATTGAACTATTTGAGTATATTAAATATTGCTGATGTTTGTTTACTATTTTACTGGCCCTCAAGTGTTGATTAAATGCATAATTAAAATGAGTGTTATTCAAATCGATTCCAAATGTTCTACTGAACAGTTTGTACAAAATTCATAAACATCGCCCAAATGCCCAAGTGTCCAGGATCAAGGATATCGAGAAAAATTGAACTATTTGAGTATATTAAATATTGCTGATGTTTGTTTACTATTTTACTGGCCCTCAAATGTTGATTAAATACATAATTAAAATGAGGTTTATTCAAATCGATTCCGTATTTTCTACTGAACATTTTGTACAAATTTCATAAATATCGCCTAAATACCCAAGTGTCCAGGATCCAGCATATCGAGAAAAGTTGAACTATTTGAGTATATTAAATATTGCTGATGTTTGTTTACTATTTTACTGGCCCTCAAATGTTGATCAAATGCATAATTGAAATGAGGGTTATCCAAATCTATTCCAAATTTTCAACTGAACATTTTGTACAAATTTCATAAATATCGCCTAAATGCCCAAGTGTCCAGGATCCAGCATATCGAGAAAAGTTGAACTATTTGAGTTTATTATATATTGATGTTATTTGTTTACAATATCACTGACCCTCAAGGGTTGATAAAATGCATAATTAAAATGAGGGTTATTCAAATCGATTCCAAATGTTCTACTGAACATTTTGTACAAAATTCATTATCATCGCCCAGATGCCCAAGTGTCCAGGATCCAGCATATCGAGAAAAGTTGAACTATTTGAGTATATTAAATATTGCTGATGTTTGTTTACTATTTTACTGGCCCTCAAGGGTTGATTAAATGCATAATTAAAATGAGGGTTATTCAAATCGATTCCAAATGTTCTACTGAAAATATTCTACAAATTTCATAAACATCGCCCAAATGCCCAAGTGTCCAGGATCCAGCATATCGAGAAAAGTTGAACTATTTGAGTTTATTATATATTGATGTTATTTGTTTACAATATCATTGGCCCTTAAGGGTTGATTAAATGCATAATTAAAATTAGGGTTATTCAAATCTATTCCAAATTTTCTACTGAACATTTTGTACAAATTTCATAAATATCGCCTAAATGCCCAAGTGTCCAGGATCCAGCATATTGAGAAAAGTTGAACTATTTGAGTTTATTATATATTGATGTTATTTGTTTACAATATCATTGGCCCTTAAGGGTTGATTAAATTCATAATTAGAATGAGGGTTATTCAAATCGATTCCAAATGTTCTACTGAACATTTTCTACAAATTTCATAAACATCACCAAAATGCCCAAGTGTCCAGGATCCAGCATATTGAGAAAAGTTGAACTATTTGAGTATATTAAATATTGATGATGTTTGTTTACTATTTAACTGGCCCTCAAGGGTTGATTAAATGCATAATTAAAATGAGGATTCTTCAAATCGATTCCAAATGTTCTACTGAACATTTTGTACAAATTTCATAAATATCGCCTAAATGCCCAAGTGTCCAGGATCCAGTATATCGAGAAAAGTTGAACTATTTGAGTTTATTATATATTAATGTTATTTGTTTACAATATCACTGGCCCTCAAGGGTTGATTAAATGCATAATTAAAATGAGGGTTATTCAAATCGATTCCAAATGTTCTACTGAACATTTTCTACGAATTTCATAAACATCACCAAAATGCCCAAGTGTCCAGGATCCAGCATATTGAGAAACGTTGAACTATTTGAGTATATTAAATATTGATGATATTTGTTTACAATATCATTGGCCCTTAAGGGTTGATTAAATTCATAATTAGAATGAGGATTATTCAAAGCGTTTCCAAATGTTCTACTGAACATTTTCTACAAATTTCATAAACATCGTCCAAATGCCCAAGTGTCCAGGATCCAGCATATCGAGAAAAGTTGAACTATTTGAGTATATTAAATATTGCTGATGTTTGTTTACTATTTTACTGGCCCTCAAGTGTTGACTAAATGCATAATTGAAATGAGGGTTATCCAAATCTATTCCAAATTTTCTACTGAACATTTTGTACAAATTTCATAAATATCGCCTAAATGCCCAAGTGCCCAGGATCCAGCATATCGAGAAAAGTTGAACTATTTGAGTTTATTATATATTGATGTTATTTGTTTACAATATCACTGGCCCTCAAGGGTTGATTAAATGCATAATAAAAATGAGGGTTATTCAAATCGATTCCAAATGTTCTACTGAACAGTTTGTACAAAATTCATAAACATCGCCCAAATGCCCAAGTGTCCAGGATCCAGCATATCGAGAAAAGTTGAACTATTTGAGTATATTAAATATTGCTGATGTTTGTTTACTATTTTACTGGCCCTCAAATGTTGATCAAATGCATAATTGAAATGAGGGATATCCAAATCGATTCCAAATGTTCTACTGAACATTTTCTACAAATTTCATAAACATCGCCCAAATGCCCAAGTGTCCCGGATCCAGCATATCGAGAAAAGTTGAACTATTTGAGTATATTAAATATTGATGATGTTTGTTTACTATTTTACTGGCCCTGAAGTGTTGACCAAATGCATAATTGAAATGAGGGTTATCCAAATCTATTCCAAATTTTCTACTGAACAGTTTGTACAAAATTCATAAATATCGCCCAAATGCCCAAGTGTCCAGGATCAAGCATATCGAGAAAAATTGAACTATTTGAGTATATTAAATATTGCTGATGTTTGTTTACTATTTTACTGGCCCTCAAGTGTTGACCAAATGCATAATTGAAATGAGGGTTATCCAAATCTATTCCAAATTTTCTACTGAACATTTTGTACAAATTTCATAAATATCGCTTAAATGCCCAAGTGTCCAGGATCCAGCATATCGAGAAAAGTTGAACTATTTGAGTATATTAAATATTGCTGATGTTTGTTTACTATTTTACTGGCCCTCAAGTGTTGACCAAATGCATAATTGAAATGAGGGTTATCCAAATCTATTCCAAATTTTCTACTGAACATTTTGTACAAATTTCATAAATATCGCCTAAATGCCCAAGTGTCCAGGATCCAGCATATCGAGAAAAGTTGAACTATTTGAGTTTATTATATATTGATGTTATTTGTTTACAATATCACTGGCCCTCAAGGGTTGATTAAATGCATAATAAAAATGAGGGTTATTCAAATCGATTCCAAATGTTCTACTGAACAGTTTGTACAAAATTCATAAACATCGCCAAAATGCCCAAGTGTCCAGGATCCAGCATATCGAGAAAAGTTGAACTATTTGAGTATATTAAATATTGCTGATGTTTGTTTACTATTTTACTGGCCCTCAAATGTTGATTAAATGCATAATAAAAATGAGGGTTATTCAAATCGATTCCAAATGTTCTACTGAACAGTTTGTACAAAATTCATAAACATCGCCCAAATGCCCAAGTGTCCAGGATACAGCATATCGAGAAAAGTTGAACTATTTGAGTATATTAAATATTGCTGATGTTTGTTTACTATTTTACTGGCCCTCAAATGTTGATCAAATGCATAATTGAAATGAGGGATATCCAAATCGATTCCAAATGTTCTACTGAACATTTTCTACAAATTTCATAAACATCGCCCAAATGCCCAAGTGTCCCGGATCCAGCATATCGAGAAAAGTTGAACTATTTGAGTATATTAAATATTGATGATGTTTGTTTACTATTTTACTGGCCCTGAAGTGTTGACCAAATGCATAATTGAAATGAGGGTTATCCAAATCTATTCCAAATTTTCTACTGAACAGTTTGTACAAAATTCATAAATATCGCCCAAATGCCCAAGTGTCCAGGATCAAGCATATCGAGAAAAATTGAACTATTTGAGTATATTAAATATTGCTGATGTTTGTTTACTATTTAACTGGCCCTCAAGTGTTGACCAAATGCATAATTGAAATGAGGGTTATCCAAATCTATTCCAAATTTTCTACTGAACATTTTGTACAAATTTCATAAATATCGCCTAAATGCCCAAGTGTCCAGGATCCAGCATATCGAGAAAAGTTGAACTATTTGAGTTTATTATATATTGATGTTATTTGTTTACAATATCACTGGCCCTCAAGGGTTGGTAAATGCATAATTAAAATGAGGGTAATTCAAATCGTTTCCAAATGTTCTACTGAACTTTTTCTACAAATTTCATAAACATCGCCCAAATGCCCAAGTGTCCCGGATCCAGCATATCGAGAAAAGTTGAACTATATGAGTTTATAATATATTGATGTTATTTGTTTACAATATCACTGGCCCTCAAGGGTTGATTAAATGCATAATTAAAATGAGGGTTATTCAAATCGATTCCAAATGTTCTACTGAACATTTTGTACAAAATTCATAATCATCGCCTAAATGCCCAAGTGTCCAGGATCCAGCATATCGAGAAAAGTTGAACTATTTGAGTATATTAAATATTGATGATGATTGTTTACTATTTTACTGGCCCTGAAGTGTTGACCAAATGCATAATTGAAATGAGGGTTATCCAAATCTATTCCAAATTTTCTACTGAACATTTTGTACAAATTTCATAAATATCGCCTAAATGCCCAAGTGTCCAGGATCCAGCATATCGAGAAAAGTTGAACTATTTGAGTTTATTATATATTGATGTTATTTGTTTACAATATCACTGGCCCTCAAGGGTTGATTAAATGCATAATAAAAATGAGGGTTATTCAAATCGATTCCAAATGTTCTACTGAACAGTTTGTACAAAATTCATAAACATCGCCCAAATGCCCAAGTGTCCAGGATCCAGCATATCGAGAAAAGTTGAACTATTTGAGTATATTAAATATTGCTGATGTTTGTTTACTATTTTACTGGCCCTCAAATGTTGATCAAATGCATAATTGAAATGAGGGATATCCAAATCGATTCCACATGTTCTACTGAACATTTTCTACAAATTTCATAAACATCGCCCAAATGCCCAAGTGTCCCGGATCCAGCATATCGAGAAAAGTTGAACTATTTGAGTATATTAAATATTGATGATGTTTGTTTACTATTTTACTGGCCCTGAAGTGTTGACCAAATGCATAATTGAAATGAGGGTTATCCAAATCTATTCCAAATTTTCTACTGAACAGTTTGTACAAAATTCATAAATATCGCCCAAATGCCCAAGTGTCCAGGATCAAGCATATCGAGAAAAATTGAACTATTTGAGTATATTAAATATTGCTGATGTTTGTTTACTATTTTACTGGCCCTCAAGTGTTGATTAAATGCATAATTAAAATGAGTGTTATTCAAATCGATTCCAAATGTTCTACTGAACAGTTTGTACAAAATTCATAAACATCGCCCAAATGCCCAAGTGTCCAGGATCAAGGATATTGAGAAAAGTTGAACTATTTGAGTTTATTATATATTGATGTTATTTGTTTACAATATCATTGGCCCTTAAGGGTTGATTAAATTCATAATTAGAATGAGGGTTATTCAAATCGATTCCAAATGTTCTACTGAACATTTTCTACAAATTTCATAAACATCACCAAAATGCCCAAGTGTCCAGGATCCAGCATATTGAGAAAAGTTGAACTATTTGAGTATATTAAATATTGATGATGTTTGTTTACTATTTAACTGGCCCTCAAGGGTTGATTAAATGCATAATTAAAATGAGGATTCTTCAAATCGATTCCAAATGTTCTACTGAACATTTTGTACAAATTTCATAAATATCGCCTAAATGCCCAAGTGTCCAGGATCCAGTATATCGAGAAAAGTTGAACTATTTGAGTTTATTATATATTAATGTTATTTGTTTACAATATCACTGGCCCTCAAGGGTTGATTAAATGCATAATTAAAATGAGGGTTATTCAAATCGATTCCAAATGTTCTACTGAACATTTTCTACGAATTTCATAAACATCACCAAAATGCCCAAGTGCCCAGGATCCAGCATATCGAGAAAAGTTGAACTATTTGAGTTTATTATATATTGATGTTATTTGTTTACAATATCACTGGCCCTCAAGGGTTGATTAAATGCATAATAAAAATGAGGGTTATTCAAATCGATTCCAAATGTTTCTACTGAACAGTTTGTACAAAATTCATAAACATCGCCCAAATGCCCAAGTGTCCAGGATCCAGCATATCGAGAAAAGTTGAACTATTTGAGTATATTAAATATTGCTGATGTTTGTTTACTATTTTACTGGCCCTCAAATGTTGATCAAATGCATAATTGAAATAAGGGATATCCAAATCGATTCCAAATGTTCTACTGAACATTTTCTACAAATTTCATAAACATCGCCTAAATGCCCAAGTGTCCCGGATCCAGCATATCGAGAAAAGTTGAACTATTTGAGTATATTAAATATTGATGATGTTTGTTTACTATTTTACTGGCCCTGAAGTGTTGACCAAATGCATAATTGAAATGAGGGTTATCCAAATCTATTCCAAATTTTCTACTGAACAGTTTGTACAAAATACATAAATATCGCCCAAATGCCCAAGTGTCCAGGATCAAGCATATCGAGAAAAATTGAACTATTTGAGTATATTAAATATTGCTGATGTTTGTTTACTATTTTACTGGCCCTCAAATGTTGATTAAATACATAATTAAAATGAGGTTTATTCAAATCGATTCCGTATTTTCTACTGAACATTTTGTACAAATTTCATAAATATCGCCTAAATACCCAAGTGTCCAGGATCCAGCATATCGAGAAAAGTTGAACTATTGAGTATATTAAATATTGCTGATGTTTGTTTACTATTTTACTGGCCCTCAAATGTTGATCAAATGCATAATTGAAATGAGGGTTATCCAAATCTATTCCAAATTTTCAACTGAACATTTTGTACAAATTTCATAAATATCGCCTAAATGCCCAAGTGTCCAGGATCCAGCATATCGAGAAAAGTTGAACTATTTGAGTTTATTATATATTGATGTTATTTGTTTACAATATCACTGACCCTCAAGGGTTGATAAAATGCATAATTAAAATGAGGGTTATTCAAATCGATTCCAAATGTTCTACTGAACATTTTGTACAAAATTCATTATCATCGCCCAGATGCCCAAGTGTCCAGGATCCAGCATATCGAGAAAAGTTGAACTATTTGAGTATATTAAATATTGCTGATGTTTGTTTACTATTTTACTGGCCCTCAAGGGTTGATTAAATGCATAATTAAAATGAGGGTTATTCAAATCGATTCCAAATGTTCTACTGAAAATATTCTACAAATTTCATAAACATCGCCCAAATGCCCAAGTGTCCAGGATCCAGCATATCGAGAAAAGTTGAACTATTTGAGTTTATTATATATTGATGTTATTTGTTTACAATATCATTGGCCCTTAAGGGTTGATTAAATGCATAATTAAAATTAGGGTTATTCAAATCTATTCCAAATTTTCTACTGAACATTTTGTACAAATTTCATAAATATCGCCTAAATGCCCAAGTGTCCAGGATCCAGCATATTGAGAAAAGTTGAACTATTTGAGTTTATTATATATTGATGTTATTTGTTTACAATATCACTGGCCCTCAAGGGTTGATTAAATGCATAATTAAAATGAGGGTTATTCAAATCGATTCCAAATGTTCTACTGAACATTTTGTACAAAATTCATAATCATCGCCTAAATGCCCAAGTGTCCAGGATCCAGCATATCGAGAAAAGTTGAACTATTTGAGTATATTAAATATTGATGATGATTGTTTACTATTTTACTGGCCCTGAAGTGTTGACCAAATGCATAATTGAAATGAGGGTTATCCAAATCTATTCCAAATTTTCTACTGAACATTTTGTACAAATTTCATAAATATCGCCTAAATGCCCAAGTGTCCAGGATCCAGCATATCGAGAAAAGTTGAACTATTTGAGTTTATTATATATTGATGTTATTTGTTTACAATATCACTGGCCCTCAAGGGTTGATTAAATGCATAATAAAAATGAGGGTTATTCAAATCGATTCCAAATGTTCTACTGAACAGTTTGTACAAAATTCATAAACATCGCCCAAATGCCCAAGTGTCCAGGATCCAGCATATCGAGAAAAGTTGAACTATTTGAGTATATTAAATATTGCTGATGTTTGTTTACTATTTTACTGGCCCTCAAATGTTGATTAAATGCATAATAAAAATGAGGGTTATTCAAATCGATTCCAAATGTTCTACTGAACAGTTTGTACAAAATTCATAAACATCGCCCAAATGCCCAAGTGTCCAGGATCCAGCATATCGAGAAAAGTTGAACTATTTGAGTATATTAAATATTGCTGATGTTTGTTTACTATTTTACTGGCCCTCAAATGTTGATCAAATGCATAATTGAAATGAGGGATATCCAAATCGATTCCAAATGTTCTACTGAACATTTTCTACAAATTTCATAAACATCGCCCAAATGCCCAAGTGTCCCGGATCCAGCATATCGAGAAAAGTTGAACTATTTGAGTATATTAAATATTGATGATGTTTGTTTACTATTTTACTGGCCCTGAAGTGTTGACCAAATGCATAATTGAAATGAGGGTTATCCAAATCTATTCCAAATTTTCTACTGAACAGTTTGTACAAAATTCATAAATATCGCCCAAATGCCCAAGTGTCCAGGATCAAGCATATCGAGAAAAATTGAACTATTTGAGTATATTAAATATTGCTGATGTTTGTTTACTATTTAACTGGCCCTCAAGTGTTGACCAAATGCATAATTGAAATGAGGGTTATCCAAATCTATTCCAAATTTTCTACTGAACATTTTGTACAAATTTCATAAATATCGCCTAAATGCCCAAGTGTCCAGGATCCAGCATATCGAGAAAAGTTGAACTATTTGAGTTTATTATATATTGATGTTATTTGTTTACAATATCACTGGCCCTCAAGGGTTGGTAAATGCATAATTAAAATGAGGGTAATTCAATCGTTTCCAAATGTTCTACTGAACTTTTTCTACAAATTTCATAAACATCGCCCAAATGCCCAAGTGTCCCGGATCCAGCATATCGAGAAAAGTTGAACTAAATGAGTTTATAATATATTGATGTTATTTGTTTACAATATCACTGGCCCTCAAGTGTTGACCAAATGCATAATTGAAATGAGGGTTATCCAAATATATTCCAAATTTTCTACTGAACATTTTGTACAAATTTCATAAATATCGCCTAAAGGCCCAAGTGTCCAGGATCCAGCATATCGAGAAAAGTTGAACTATTTGAGTTTATTATATATTGATGTTATTTGTTTACAATATCACTGGCCCTCAAGGGTTGGTAAATGCATAATTAAAATGAGGGTAATTCAAATCGTTTCCAAATGTTCTACTGAACTTTTTCTACAAATTTCATAAACATCGCCCAAATGCCCAAGTGTCCCGGATCCAGCATATCGAGAAAAGTTGAACTAAATGAGTTTATAATATATTGATGTTATTTGTTTACAATATCACTGGCCCTCAAGGGTTGATTAAATGCATAATTAAAATGAGGGTTATTCAAATCGATTCCAAATGTTCTACTGAACATTTTGTACAAAATTCATAATCATCGCCTAAATGCCCAAGTGTCCAGGATCCAGCATATCGAGAAAAGTTGAACTATTTGAGTATATTAAATATTGATGATGATTGTTTACTATTTTACTGGCCCTGAAGTGTTGACCAAATGCATAATTGAAATGAGGGTTATCCAAATCTATTCCAAATTTTCTACCGAACATTTTGTACAAATTTCATAAATATCGCCTAAATACCCAAGTGTCCAGGATCCAGCATATCGAGAAAAGTTGAACTATTTGAGTATATTAAATATTGCTGATGTTTGTTTACTATTTTACTGGCCCTCAAGTGTTGACCAAATGCATAATTGAAATGAGGGTTATCCAAATCTATTCCAAATTTTCTACTGAACATTTTGTACAAATTTCATAAATATCGCCTAAATGCCCAAGTGTCCAGGATCCAGCATATCGAGAAAAGTTGAACTATTTGAGTTTATTATATATTGATGTTATTTGTTTACAATATCACTGGCCCTCAAGGGTTGATTAAATGCATAATAAAAATGAGGGTTATTCAAATCGATTCCAAATGTTCTACTGAACAGTTTGTACAAAATTCATAAACATCGCCCAAATGCCCAAGTGTCCAGGATCCAGCATATCGAGAAAAGTTGAACTATTTGAGTATATTAAATATTGCTGATGTTTGTTTACTATTTTACTGGCCCTCAAATGTTGATCAAATGCATAATTGAAATGAGGGATATCCAAATCGATTCCACATGTTCTACTGAACATTTTCTACAAATTTCATAAACATCGCCCAAATGCCCAAGTGTCCCGGATCCAGCATATCGAGAAAAGTTGAACTATTTGAGTATATTAAATATTGATGATGTTTGTTTACTATTTTACTGGCCCTGAAGTGTTGACCAAATGCATAATTGAAATGAGGGTTATCCAAATCTATTCCAAATTTTCTACTGAACAGTTTGTACAAAATTCATAAATATCGCCCAAATGCCCAAGTGTCCAGGATCAAGCATATCGAGAAAAATTGAACTATTTGAGTATATTAAATATTGCTGATGTTTGTTTACTATTTTACTGGCCCTCAAGTGTTGATTAAATGCATAATTAAAATGAGTGTTATTCAAATCGATTCCAAATGTTCTACTGAACAGTTTGTACAAAATTCATAAACATCGCCCAAATGCCCAAGTGTCCAGGATCAAGGATATCGAGAAAAATTGAACTATTTGAGTATATTAAATATTGCTGATGTTTGTTTACTATTTTACTGGCCCTCAAATGTTGATTAAATACATAATTAAAATGAGGTTTATTCAAATCGATTCCGTATTTTCTACTGAACATTTTGTACAAATTTCATAAATATCGCCTAAATACCCAAGTGTCCAGGATCCAGCATATCGAGAAAAGTTGAACTATTTGAGTATATTAAATATTGCTGATGTTTGTTTACTATTTTACTGGCCCTCAAATGTTGATCAAATGCATAATTGAAATGAGGGTTATCCAAATCTATTCCAAATTTTCAACTGAACATTTTGTACAAATTTCATAAATATCGCCTAAATGCCCAAGTGTCCAGGATCCAGCATATCGAGAAAAGTTGAACTATTTGAGTTTATTATATATTGATGTTATTTGTTTACAATATCACTGACCCTCAAGGGTTGATAAAATGCATAATTAAAATGAGGGTTATTCAAATCGATTCCAAATGTTCTACTGAACATTTTGTACAAAATTCATTATCATCGCCCAGATGCCCAAGTGTCCAGGATCCAGCATATCGAGAAAAGTTGAACTATTTGAGTATATTAAATATTGCTGATGTTTGTTTACTATTTTACTGGCCCTCAAGGGTTGATTAAATGCATAATTAAAATGAGGGTTATTCAAATCGATTCCAAATGTTCTACTGAAAATATTCTACAAATTTCATAAACATCGCCCAAATGCCCAAGTGTCCAGGATCCAGCATATCGAGAAAAGTTGAACTATTTGAGTTTATTATATATTGATGTTATTTGTTTACAATATCATTGGCCCTTAAGGGTTGATTAAATGCATAATTAAAATTAGGGTTATTCAAATCTATTCCAAATTTTCTACTGAACATTTTGTACAAATTTCATAAATATCGCCTAAATGCCCAAGTGTCCAGGATCCAGCATATTGAGAAAAGTTGAACTATTTGAGTTTATTATATATTGATGTTATTTGTTTACAATATCATTGGCCCTTAAGGGTTGATTAAATTCATAATTAGAATGAGGGTTATTCAAATCGATTCCAAATGTTCTACTGAACATTTTCTACAAATTTCATAAACATCACCAAAATGCCCAAGTGTCCAGGATCCAGCATATTGAGAAAAGTTGAACTATTTGAGTATATTAAATATTGATGATGTTTGTTTACTATTTAACTGGCCCTCAAGGGTTGATTAAATGCATAATTAAAATGAGGATTCTTCAAATCGATTCCAAATGTTCTACTGAACATTTTGTACAAATTTCATAAATATCGCCTAAATGCCCAAGTGTCCAGGATCCAGTATATCGAGAAAAGTTGAACTATTTGAGTTTATTATATATTAATGTTATTTGTTTACAATATCACTGGCCCCAAAGGGTTGATTAAATGCATAATTAAAATGAGGGTTATTCAAATGGATTCCAAATGTTCTACTGAACATTTTCTACGAATTTCATAAACATCACCAAAATGCCCAAGTGTCCAGGATCCAGCATATTGAGAAAAGTTGAACTATTTGAGTATATTAAATATTGATGATATTTGTTTACAATATCATTGGCCCTTAAGGGTTGATTAAATTCATAATTAGAATGAGGATTATTCAAAGCGTTTCCAAATGTTCTACTGAACATTTTCTACAAATTTCATAAACATCGTCCAAATGCCCAAGTGTCCCGGATCCAGCATATCGAGAAAAGTTGAACTATTTGAGTATATTAAATATTGATGATGTTTGTTTACTATTTTACTGGCCCTGAAGTGTTGACCAAATGCATAATTGAAATGAGGGTTATCCAAATCTATTCCAAATTTTCTACTGAACAGTTTGTACAAAATTCATAAATATCGCCCAAATGCCCAAGTGTCCAGGATCAAGCATATCGAGAAAAATTGAACTATTTGAGTATATTAAATATTGCTGATGTTTGTTTACTATTTTACTGGCCCTCAAATGTTGATTAAATACATAATTAAAATGAGGTTTATTCAAATCGATTCCGTATTTTCTACTGAACATTTTGTACAAATTTCATAAATATCGCCTAAATACCCAAGTGTCCAGGATCCAGCATATCGAGAAAAGTTGAAATATTTGAGTATATTAAATATTGCTGATGTTTGTTTACTATTTTACTGGCCCTCAAATGTTGATCAAATGCATAATTGAAATGAGGGTTATCCAAATCTATTCCAAATTTTCAACTGAACATTTTGTACAAATTTCATAAATATCGCCTAAATGCCCAAGTGTCCAGGATCCAGCATATCGAGAAAAGTTGAACTATTTGAGTTTATTATATATTGATGTTATTTGTTTACAATATCACTGACCCTCAAGGGTTGATAAAATGCATAATTAAAATGAGGGTTATTCAAATCGATTCCAAATGTTCTACTGAACATTTTGTACAAAATTCATTATCATCGCCCAGATGCCCAAGTGTCCAGGATCCAGCATATCGAGAAAAGTTGAACTATTTGAGTATATTAAATATTGCTGATGTTTGTTTACTATTTTACTGGCCCTCAAGGGTTGATTAAATGCATAATTAAAATGAGGGTTATTCAAATCGATTCCAAATGTTCTACTGAAAATATTCTACAAATTTCATAAACATCGCCCAAATGCCCAAGTGTCCAGGATCCAGCATATCGAGAAAAGTTGAACTATTTGAGTTTATTATATATTGATGTTATTTGTTTACAATATCATTGGCCCTTAAGGGTTGATTAAATGCATAATTAAAATTAGGGTTATTCAAATCTATTCCAAATTTTCTACTGAACATTTTGTACAAATTTCATAAATATCGCCTAAATGCCCAAGTGTCCAGGATCCAGCATATTGAGAAAAGTTGAACTATTTGAGTTTATTATATATTGATGTTATTTGTTTACAATATCACTGGCCCTCAAGGGTTGATTAAATGCATAATTAAAATGAGGGTTATTCAAATCGATTCCAAATGTTCTACTGAACATTTTGTACAAAATTCATAATCATCGCCTAAATGCCCAAGTGTCCAGGATCCAGCATATCGAGAAAAGTTGAACTATTTGAGTATATTAAATATTGATGATGATTGTTTACTATTTTACTGGCCCTGAAGTGTTGACCAAATGCATAATTGAAATGAGGGTTATCCAAATC